>VNJM01001379.1:0-180075 GCA_008042475.1 Drosophila kanapiae
AAGCAAAGACTTTAAGAAGGATCTCTGCTGCACCTTGGTATATGCGAACCGGGGACATAGAACGCGATCTCAAGGTGCCCAAGCTAGGAGACAAGCTGCAGGACATCTGTATCAAATACATGGAAAGGCTTAATGCGCATCCTAACAGCCTAGCCAGGAAGCTCGGTTCTGCTGCTGGCAATAATACTGATCATCGCACCAGAGTCAGAAGAAGACTCAAACGTCACCACTCTCAAGACCTCCCGGACCGGGTTTTGACCTAAATAAAATCTGTGTTAATATTTTCTCCTAAAATGGAACTTTACCTTAAATTGTTTGTCAAAGGAAGCCTTATGACCCAATGTTGTGTATAAATTGTAAATGTATTAGATTAAGCTGCCACTTGGGTAGCAGAGCGCTAATCAAATAAATAAAATATATTAAAAAAAAAAAAAAAAAAAAAAAAAAAAAAAAAATGAGATTAATAATCATATAAAAAAAAAATTTGTTTGTATTTATTAACTAACATATTTCATAGTTATCTGTATGCAATATTTCAACCAATTAAGTTTCTTACTGCCAATTAAGCTGAACAATTTCTCGAAATAACTAGAATAGTCTTGAAGGAAATGCAGATTTCCATTTCCTTCCTTTCCGTCTACTTTTGTATTTATGCTAATTTCCACACAATTTGTCAATTGCTAGTCAAATGCAATTCCAAATCTATTTACAAACAAATTCTGTTTTATCAACAAAAGCAAATTGTATTCCACCTGAAACAGCCACCGAAATAACAACAATCCCCCAGTCCCACGTTGCTTTGACTTAATCTTGGAAAAAAAAATAAGAAAAAACAACAACCAAAAAAAAGCTGATTTAACACAGATTTCATCAACAAGCGGAAATTCGGCAGGACACTTTTTGATAGACGCGACAGCTTCCTGATTTATAAATAACATCGAACAAAATAAGGCTGTCTAGACCGTGGGTTCCGACCCAAAGTTGCCTCGATTTTTAAAGGATTTTTTTTAATTGAAAAATATATTTAATAATTTCTTTTTTCAATAAAAGAAGTTTAGCAACATTATGTTAAAAGGAATATATATGCTAGACGTATTTTAAACATTTATATATCCAGCAAATATCTTGTTTTAATAGAAGTATAAATATTTTTATCAGAATTAAAGAATAAAGCAAAAGATTTACTACCTAAGAAAATTTAACAAAGAAAGAAAATTGTTATAAAATGTATTATAAAATTATTATTAGACATTTCCTTTTTGGACTTCATAAAGTTAACATTTTTATATCAGTACATTTTAAACCATTTTAAGCATTGGTAAAAAATACACAACAAATTTATAGAATCTGCATAAAAAATATAAATAATTCATGAAAAGTACAACAATTCAAAACAAACTATTATTTTTCTATACAGGGTAGCGAAAATCACAAACGAAAAAATAAAGAAACGCTGAAGGTGCCCAAGAATATGGAGGAATTGTGATGAAAAATCGGTAGAGACTATTGAATGGGACTAATAAAATAGTTAAACCAGATTCGCAGTTGAACGCTTCATTAGTTTTGACGCATCTTGAATGCTGGGGACAGGCGACAGCTGTGGATATTGCTTTTGACGCTGCTAAAAAAAAAAACAATAAAAAAAGAATTGAAATAAATGCGCACTTTCAAAGTCATTTGCAGGCAAATAGTCGCTGCGGGATTTTTCCCTTCATACACATACACATTTACACACGAGATGCGTTTCCCGGGTAAAACTTATTCAACGGTTTTGGTTTGGATTTTTCTTAATTTTTTTTCTTATTTTATTTTTGCTTCTCCTCTAGCTTTTCTTATGCTTTGCTGAGCGGATTTTCCGCGCTGTTATTTTTTGTCAGGAGGGTTTGGTGTTGCCCCCCCTTTAAGCAATTGTTGCTTCGCCTTTCCTTAAACTTCATTCGTGACATTTATTTGCGGTTTTTCCTTGAGTTTTTTTTTATTATTTTTTTGTTTTTTCCTTAGCTTCCTAGCCGGGTTTCTTTCGCTGGCTTTCCATTCAAGTGAGTTTTTCTCGTGGAGCAGCAGACTTTTCCCTTTCGCAGCGCATTCAAGTACGTGCAACTTGTTTTGGGGTATGAAACTCCACCCCTCCCCCTCTTTTTTTATCCCCCTTTATTCCACCTTGTTCTCCACCTACTTTTGGCCATTATAATAAGCGCAGCGTTGAGGCACCTTTCGCTTTTGATTATACTCTTAATGGGGGTGTCATGATTTTCAAATGAAACTTACAGGTTAAAATGGCTATTACTGGAGGTCTGTCCAATTTTATTTGTAATGTGTAATTTATTTTATAAAATGTGATTTTGATGTCTGATAAAATGGGATTACCTAGCCTTAAATGATGTTTATATTTCTTACAGATTATAATAATTTACAGAAATTCTATTTTCAATCATACTTAAATAAATAAATATCATTATCCTATTGTGCATAAGCTATTTACTATTTTTTCCTTTAGATAAATACATTACAAATTGATATATTTTAATATTAATATTAAAAATCTATATATATTTCTCAGCTAAGATTTATTAATCATTTGTAATTATCAAAGTTAATTTTATAGAGTTTTTAGCTTCCTTAAAATATAGTTTTGGTTTAAAAAACTTCACCTTTAATTACAGTATACAAAAGATAAACGTTGTATTCAATTTAATTTTAAAAAGTACTAAAATATTAAAGAGTATTCAAAACATGTATTAAATAAAAGAAACCGACTATTTTTTACAAAGATCTTGAACAAATCTTGGGCGGTTCAATGCACGCGCCTCGCTTTGAGGATACCTCCGACTATGAAATGGTGGCCAGGAGTTGGCTCTGACCGAAAGGGGTAAGCGCTTTTAGCATTCGAGAAAGTAAATTCATAGCCCAGCAATGATTCGGCAGAAATACAAAAAATGAAAATAAAAGGCAAAATACGAATTTTACTTTTAATATGCACTTCTCCGCAAAGGCTCTCCATATACTACTTGGATGATGAATGGCTTTTCTCGCTGCTATATAGTAATTTCTGAGCTGCTCTCTGCTGCAGTTTTATGTAATAGTCTTTCGGTAAGTGCTCGCTCGGTGCACTCTAAGTGCTTGCCATTGCTTTGACTTATTCCGTTGGTCACTTGAGACTGTCATTAGATTGTCATAATAGTTTGGGTTTATAGTAGATAGGGAGCCATTAGGTTGTTTTATGACTAAGGTAAGGATCAAATAATAGTCCTCACGGGGACTGAGGAATGATGATATTAGACATTTGTCGAAGAATATTTATTATATTAAAAGATAGAAGAGCATGTTGTAAGTTTTCTATTCTTTCTTTTTCGCTAAAGTAAAATATTATTAATTAAAAGGTGTTAAACATCTTTATAGAATTATATTATTAACAATTTTCTGAAGATTTTGTAGCCTTCTTCAAATTAATTGGCTTTGAATATGTACTATTCTTTTTGTTTTTAAATATTTTATTTATAAACCAATCAAGTTAAACCCTTAAAAATTAATTATTTATATTTATAAGTTCTATTAAAAAATGTTTAATTTATTAGAGCATCTTCAAGTGACTATTTTATGCACCAAATATGTAAAGCCAGTAAACTTTTTTACCTCATTCCTCAGACCTCATTTTTTTAATCAAATACTCCTTTATTTCCCTTCCCACACACACACATCACTTTCTTTGAGCCCTGAAATCCACACCTCATCGTAGCTACCAAAAATAAAATCTCCGCAAACTTTAGCCACTTTTTGGTGCACTCTCCGCCAGCAATCTGTTTATCTACTACCATTTATTAGCCCACACACTCACCAGAGCGGACGAGCACTCCATCATGCTACTATCTAATCTCCATCATTATTCCATATCCCCATACCATTCGGAAAATTCACTTGAATCCCCCAAAGGACTACCGAGCTCCGCCTTCTTATTCTCACCCTCGTTTGCATTAGACTAAGCAAATGGAAAAGCATTTCGATTACCGCTCACCTCAAAAGGTGCGTCTGGAATATCAATTTATTATCTAAAAACCAGTTTCAGGCACACAGGGGACTGACTCACCTTTCGTCCACTTTTCTACCCCGCCCCAAAAAAAAAAAACGAACTAACCGCAAAATGAGAGCGTAGTAGACTTTACAGGATGGCAGCAGCAATATGCTGCGAGAAAAGCAAATTCCCTGGAGCGTTTTTCCGGCACACTTCAACAAAACACCCAACCTAGTCCTAGTCCTAGCTCCTTCTCTACCTCCGCCATCCTCCCCCCTTTTTTTGGCCAACGCAATTACAGTTTCAATTGCAATTTTAAACATTTTCCTATTCATTTGCATTCATTCGGCGCCAAACTCAGCAAAAAGCCAACAGCAAACAAAAGTCAAAAAGCTCATCATCATCATGTTAGCGCACACTGGAGAGCTGGGAAAACACACAGATACTTGGATGGATAGCACACAGATACATACATACATGCGCGCGAGGCACACCATCATCATTGGCCTGTGAGCGCTCCATTGAAGCAGAAGCTTAAGCTGATAAGGCATTTGAATTTTTCACAGTTGATTTAGTCCCAAAATGAAATGAGAATTTTCACCTGTTGCCAGACTGAAAAGCCTACAACGTGGCACAGCCAACACCGAGAGTGGAAAATGTGAAGAAAAATATTGTGGGAAAAACGCCAGCGCATGAAGTATACGTCATGTGGGCCAGGCCCACCAAAAACATAAAATATTTTAGATAGAAAAAGGGCCAACAAGAAAAGGGCTAACGATAAGCAAGTCAAGCTAAATGCCAAAATGTAATTAGGGAAACTTTTGCATTAAGATCGCATTAATGTTGCAGTCAAAAAAAAAAATAATGGAAAAATGAAAGAGGAAACTAAAAAATCTTCAATTAAAGTTGCACTTAGCCATCCGCTTTTTGGGCTTTCAGCTTAACGGAACTCCCGTCCGGACTTTGCGTTTTATAATCAACTTTCGGCCAAATTGCATAGACTACCAGTGCCGGTGCTGCCCACTTGGCTATTTCTATTTTTCTGGCTATATATCTCGGTATTTTCCTATTCGAAAATTTAATACAAATCAATTACGAAACAAAGACTTAGATAAATTACTTTAAGATATTTAAATTCCTATAATTTATATTAATTTCATATACAAAGCTTAGCAAACTCTTTTATTGAGATGACAACACTGACTTTTGTCCGTCTCAAAATCCCCTTGGATATGCCACTGCCACTCTGTAGTTGTTGCAGGCAAAGTTGGTGGAGTTTTGAAAAATTGATTGCATAATGCGACACAGCAACTGAAGTTGATGAGCACCAACATCAGACGAAACACGAGCATGAAGGGGGATCCACAGGGGAAAGAGAGGTCGAAGGGTATGCGGATAGACAACGCGATAGATGAACTTACAACCACCGTGGAGTGGGTAGAATATTGCTGTTGCCAAACAGAGCGTTTATGCGGGCCTAATAGTTGCAGATACATAAATAAGTTGTTATTTCTTCTAATTCTTAGACATTGATGCACTACGGTTAGTAGTGCACGTGCTTGTTAGGGTTAGGTGTTAGTAGCTGCGCTAGGAAGCTAGATATAATTTGCGAGGAAATTAACTACTGGCATGCTGCCTGAATGTTTGTTTGCATGCGTACTATGTTGGTTAAGATAAATTTTTTATAGTTAAAGAAGCCTATTTACATTTTAGGTTATATCGATATAAGGTACATGTCGTTATAGCTTGCACATAAAACTCTAAAGGGTTCTACATTGGCGCAACACTAAAGGTATATATGATCTAGTATTTCTACTCGGTACGTGGAAATAAAGCTGGCCTATAAGTCAGTACTCTACAGATCACCACGGATTAGGTTATAGATGAAGGTAATACCTAGCAGTAATAGAAGGCTTATCGCATTCATCGAATAAGGGATTATTTTTATTTAAATATTGGACAAGAATTAAATTGGAAGTTAACAAAATTATGTACAATAAAAACTGGTTAAAAATAAAACTATTTTTCGAAAGAGCAATTATATTTAATTTAAAAAAAACAAGACTTAAACTTATTTTTTTCCTGTAATTTTCAGATATTCCCAAAAACCTTAAAAGGCGCAAAAAGTATAATAATAGTAAAGTAATATATAAGTATTTAATATATATTAATATAAATTATTCTTTCTGTCTAGTAATAAATTAAAATATTTTGCACCGTAAAACCAGATTAGTTAGTTTTAAAAATAATTCTTTACTTATCTCTTTGCTCTTTTAATCTAAGACTGGTCATGAAATCCCCGCATAAACCTCATCGAGGTGACCAGTTTATGCGGATGCAACCTAGTAATGTGTTGCATGGCAAAAAAAAAAACGAAAAAAAAGAGAAGCATCGCCACCTCATCATCAGGCAGCGTCATCTTCTGTCATGTTCGCGCAGACTTTGCCGCGGTCCATGTTGCTGTTGCTGTTGCTGTCGCTTGCAGCAACTGCAGCGGCAGGCAACGTGACAGCTGTTGGTGCAACAACAGCAAGCGATGCACAAGAGCAACATGCAACAACATCGCGAATGGCAAGTGGTAGTCATAATAACAATGCCGTCAACACCAAAGCGCCATTCGCAGCCTCTCAACTTCTGGCAGCCCTTGCTCAGGCGCTGCACTTGGTGTTGCTGTTGCAAGCAACAAATTGCAACAGTCTGTCTACAAATTGCCACAGAGACTGGGAAATCATGGGATGGCAACGGAGAGCAGTCAACGGGAAGAAAAGCCTTGTTTGCCAATAATGAAATGCCATATATTTGCATCCCAGTCGGCGCTGCAAACGAGAATTACTTATAATTTGAGATGTACTTACGGCAAGGCAAAAAAAAAAAAGGATAATGAGGGCCCATTGGAAAGAAATAAAATATTCAGATATTGATTAATTCCCTTTAACAGCAAAGAATGGTTTAAAGTGGGTCTTAAAACTGAGAAAAAATACAAGGAAAATGTAATGACATATTTTAAAACATTTTACTGCACATTAAAGATCTAATTTCTTTAAAATGTATGGACAAATTTTAGCTTCTGTAAACAATTTCCACTTAATTGTTCTTTCTATATTTTTATCTCTAAAATATATCACAATCGATATCTTCCCAACCACTTAAGCTGCATTTTTCCAGTTCAAAATCACTCCCCTCAATCGCTTCGTAAAAAAAACCATCAGCGAGCAATTTGGTATCTCTCAAGCACTATCAAATTTAGCCATTCAACCCGCAATTGCGATTCGGGGCAGACAACAGATAAAGGCATCAATAACCTTTCACTCGCCGTAGGAAACAGCGCCATCAACTTTTCGTTTTTGGCCAACAAAATAATTGCCAGCCGAAAGCCTTCATCAGTCATTTCTTTCCTTTACTTTGTGAACTCTTTTTTGTGGCCTTTGTCTTGGCTATCAGTGTTGTTTTTCTCCCTCCTACCCCAGACAAACTCCTTCAAACAATTTTGTAATGCAACACTTGCTGACCGAAAGCCATAAAATCGGCAATCCATGCAAACCCTAAACCAATAATTTCCATCATGATGATGCAATAACAACAGCGATGACTTTCCAAATAATTGCTGTCTACCAAAAAAGAAACGAAAAAGAGGAACAAAAATATAATATTGCTTCCCCAGCATACAAATTGTTTGCTTAGCTACCAAAAATAGAACCTGCAGGCCGAGGAATCATCTATCAGATTTTGAAGAAATCTATTTTCCTGGTTTGCCTCCTGGGGCAGGAATAACCATTTCGGATATCCACAGCAATTACGCACTCATGCCATCATTGATGGTCGTACACTACTAAAAAATCTATACAGCAAACTAGAAAATACATAGATACATAGAAATTATCAAAAGAAAACTTCCTACTTCAGGGAAAATACGAAATATGATTTGTTCCTAATGAAATATTAGTTGCCAAGAATTTATATCTGATAAATTTAATTATAATTATCAAAAGAACAAAATATTTTTCACATTTCAATACACATTTCCCCTGTATTATCCTTTTCGTTAACTATTTCTCTTAGTGCTATTCTGATGGCCGTGAAGGATGGGCAACACAAACGGCACAAGCTCCAATGATGATGATAATTCAATACGCTCAAGATGGCCGCAAGTGTTGCACTTGACGACAACGGACACGCAGACATATAGACACAAGGACCTGCGGACACAGGGACACCATGGCAACCGAGGTCCACAAGGTGGACAGGGGGCTTTGAGGGAGGGTGGTGGCACAAAAATCGGGTTGTAAACATGGCATAAAGCATGACAGGGATAACAATGCCGATGACACAAACACGAACATTTGCGGGGAAACTGGGGTTTGCCTCTCAGCGATCCCGGGATTCGGTTTTGTGTCCGATTCATCTGCCTGAATGGAGCAATTGTCTGCCTCCTGTCCCGGTCCATGTCCATGTCCTTCTTGTTCCCTCACGGCTCCTCGGTTTTGTCGGATGAAACACTTTCCCATTGAAGCTAATGAATGTCAAAAGCAGGACCCAACAACCGAACATGGGTAGCTACGGGGGTTTTATGCTCATGGTAAGGCGAGAAAACTTGGAAGTTATTAAAAAGCCTGGGTGATTAATAATACGGGAATGAAGTGAAAATCAACGACTTCAGGCATAAATAAAGTATAATGAACAAGGTAAATTTCAATTTGTAAAATAATTAAAATTGTTGATAATAATACATTTTGTCTAATACTAAAAAAAGAATAATATTTAATATGAAACAGGTAAGAAATAATTGTTCACTGTAATCTTAACAACTAGGCACCAAATCACCAAATTCTTTATAAAATATATCCCCAAGCCTGTAAAGGCTAATAACGAGACAAAAACTGACCTAGGTAAGAAATTTAAAGGGAACTACAGCCCATTGAACTTGACCCATATAAACCGTGCCCATATATTCCCATTCCCTGTATTACTCAAAACCATTAAACTGCCCTCGTTCGCACACAGTGCTAACCATTATTCTGTTGACGATTATTATATGATAATCATGGCATTCGTATTTATGACCCATGGATTTTGAAGAGGCTTTCTGTCACGAGGCCACAAGCTTCAAGTCTTTCTCTGGTTGGGCGTGGTTAGTGGTTGGAGCTTTATGGGGCTGAGAATTTGCAATTGCACACTTAGAGAGAAGGAAAGAGTAAGGAAAGGAAAGAGTCCTTCCTTAAAAATCTTATTTGTGAATATATTTTTCTGACATATTCAAAGAGGTATAGAATAGATAGAAACAGATATAAACAGTGACGAACATACAAAAGGATCATGATTTACTGTAAAATTTTATCTTCCGATTTTGTGTTTCTTTTAAATACATATTTCATTATAATTAGTATTAAAAAATGTAAATATTTACTTCGCAAAAAAATTTATCGAAGAAATAAGTTGTTGATCTTTTAAAACTTATTTTTAATACAAAAAAGTGTTTCTTACTTACTTAATTCTTACTTCTCATTTTGTAAGAAATATAAACATTTAAAGACCTTAATCCTATGTTATTATCGTCATTGTTAAAGAAGATATAGAAATAAATAATAATAATTTCAATTGAAAAAAGGATGCAACAACTTGTTGCATTGCAAAAAACAACACAAATTTACCCACAAATATTTCATTGCATACTTTTAAGAAACATTTTAAAAGGATTTCAAATCTCTACTGATTTCTATAGCACCTGCAATAATATTTATTAAAGCTTGGCGACTTCCTTTGGTATCTTAATCTTATAAAACCTTGTGTTATTTTTCGTAATTTTCTTTGTGTGTATTCAATGCACTCGTTGGACAATGGAAAATGGACAAGGTTAAGCCGATGGGACATTGGGCATTACTCACCGCATGATTTCAATGAGTGTAACATATATCCCCCAAAATGTCAGACTTGTCCCACAAATACGGAGACCTTATTTGCGGGGCTTTCATGTGCTAGATGGGTGTGTGTATGTGTGGGTGTGCTGGCTGGCTGGCCATGTCACAGAGTAGCTGTCAGAAAAGCGAAAAGGAGAAAAGGGGGGTTTTTGCACCGACAGGGGAGGCATTGAAGGTGGCTTCCACACGTCACAGGCATAATTGAAAATTGACAGTTTATTGCCATAGACACGACACGCCCACTATTGGCCTGCTGGCCATTGTTTGGGCCATGATTAAAATAACAAATGCACGCACACAAATACCACACTTGAGCGGGGAGGAGTGGGCTAAATGTTAGTGAATGAGCTTTAATTTCCACATAATAGCTGGTAAATTCGGCATTGTTCGACGTGGAGCTGCGGATCAAGCGACATGCCTATCGAAGTGGGTGGTTTCGTATCAGATACTGTACAAGCCGCTCTATTATTTTGCGGTAATTGGTTTTGTTTTCGCCAAATATCGATGGCTGTTGCTGCTGCTAATGTGCGGGCATATCGACTATAAGCGGTATCGTTGTGGGAGTTTACTTGTTTTTTTTCCTTGAATCCTTGCTGTTTCTAGTGTGTCCAATCTGTTTCGTATAATAATTATAAATTTGCTGCTAATGGCTTAATGTCATTGTCGCCGATAGTTTGCATGTCCTATATGGTAGTTATTTAATATTATTTTACTTGGGTGGGAAAAAATCGACTAGGTTTAGATCAAAGATAATTCAAACATTATTAGTGCATTTTCTGATAATATAATATATTAGAATATTAACTTTTTTTAACTGTTTTCCTAGTAAAAGTTTTCAAATAATTTGTAAATGATTAGAATAGCATTAATACCAAAATGAAGCATGTGCCTCTTAGAACGAATTTGTTAAACTCTTAAATTATTATACTCTTTCATATTTTCAACATTTTTAGGGCACTTGCTAGTAATATAATATTTTAAAATTAGTATTTCAAAGCAGGTGGATAATGTAAATAATGTTCAAATAATTTAAAAGTGATTACAATTGATTGTAATTGATGTAATTTAAGCATGTGCCACTGAGAAACAATTTGTAATACTCTTGGATTGATTTTATCATAGATATTTCCAACAATCTTACAGATTTTTCTAGTAATATAATATTGTAAAATAAGTTTTACTAAGCAGCTTGCTTTAAAACAAATAACAATTGCATTGCTATTAATTTAAACATAAAATATAATATTGTAATTAAATTACTTAGATTATGCTTGCTTTGTACCCTTTTTTAAATAATTAAAATAATTTTAAAATGATATTACCTTAAGCATGTGAGTCTTGGGAAAAATGTGGTCTACTTTTTGAGATATATATTCTCTATAAATATTCATACCATTAATGGTAGTAAAATGTTACTCAGCTAAAAAGTTACTCAGCTTACCTCTATATTACTGCTTTAATACTGAGCATATATCAAGCTTCAAAAGAGTTTAAATTCTACTACAAAAATTTGTAAAAAATATTCTATATTAGATACAAAATTTGTTTCCCCTAAGACCAACTTACAATCAATGTTAAACAAAAGTTAAAAAAAACCATCGACTTTCCCCTTTTAAACCTTTACCGAGTTGCAGCACTTTTCGGCCGTTGCAGTGTTACCTGATTTTACTTTATTTTTCATTCGGAATCTCTCTTTATTATCCCTGGGGGATGGCAACAGTTGAGCGAGCGGCTTTTGTTGCCACACTCGCCTTCTGAATATTTGATGTTCTGCTTAACCACACCGACGAACACAGGACCGAGTCAGCCCAACCAAAATCAACGCCCAAAAATTTATTTGTGGACAGGTGTCGTGTTTATGGTTAAACATTCGCCGGGGAATTGCAATTGTAATTGAGGGCCTTTTGTTTGGCTTTGTTTGCCGCCATTCTCGGTAATTACAGGTAAATGCGAAGCGGGTAGAACAGGGAAACTGAATTAAGGCACACACACACATGTCAAGTTAAAGGATTAGGTTAATCGAGGACTCTGGCTGACTGGAAGTGGTCAACACGCTCCTTTTAGCCTTTAATTTGCAACTTTCGAGTTTGCCGTCTGTAATCATTGCTGGCGAAAAGAAACCGAAACTCTCCAAGGGAAATTTGAAGAAGACTCCTCGTCCGTCCGGTCGGAAAAAGGGGGCGGGGCTGGGGGCAGTAAAAAACTTTGGCGCCAAGACGACATTTTAGGCCAACGCAAGGAAAAAGTTTGCCAACAAGAAAACAGACAGGTCAGGGAGGTAGGGGCGGTTCGAGGAAAACCAGCGGGAAAAGAAGGATGCGCCCGTAACTGTAACATATTTGCATAATTTTCTTCGTTTTTTTTTTTCATTTTTGCGGAGGGTCCCACAGCGTCGAAACGGGACGAATTCAACTTGAAGCCTGTCAAAAGACAAGCCGGGTGGGGGGAAAAAAGCTGGGAGGAAAAGCCAAGGGAAATGGCAGGGCCCGCTGGAATATTTTCCTATCTAACAAGTTTCAAGTTTTTTTTTCCGAAGGTGGGCACGAAAAATTAGCAAGTGGCAAGGCAGCAGAGACGCGACTTGGAACAAGTGACAGCGACTCAGTTCAAAGTTGAAATCATGAGAATTACTTGGTGGAAAAGTTTTTCGCGTTTTTTGTTTCGATTTTCCTTTTTATTTTGCCCTCACTTTTATTTCGCTTTATATTTTTGTTGTTGTTTCGCCCGGTGAAAGGTGCGAGACGAGTTTGCCACACAAATTATCTGTCATTATGCATTTGTAAAAATGTTTTCATTTTACTTGCTCCTCTGCCCAATCCCCCCTGCCGAATTTATTTATTTATTTCTCGTGTTCGGCTTTGTTTACCTGTGCAAATTTGTTAGGCGGCTCTTCGTCCGTGGGCCTTGATTTATGCATTATGTAAAAGATTTCTCATCCAAGTACATCATTTGTCATAGCAAGAGGCCAGATTAACATTAACATTGCAAATTGATTGATGAGTCGCGATGTCAACATCTGTTAATTGCCACACACCCTTGGTGGTTAGGGGTTAAGGTGATGGGAAAGCCATATGTAACTATACTTATTTATATTATATATTTAATTATATAATAAATATATAAATATATTTATAGAAATTTATATGAACTGGGGTTCGTAGAACCAAACTATGAAAAGGTGCACCCCAACAAATCCACATTATACACTTTTTTTTATGATCTTGAAAACCTTAAAGTGATTTCTGAATCACCTTAGATACTTAAAAATAAAAATATAAACTAAATAACTAACTAATAAACTAATAACTAACTAAACTAAATAAAAAAATAGTTTCTTCCAAAACGCATTCTGCGTTTATTTAGCTTTTCTCGCCACAGAATTCACTGGGGTTCTTAAAACCCTTATTATTTAAAATGATGTAAAAGTGTTCCTCAATAATTCCATTGCGTACTTTAAGACATATTATTTATGGTTATCATAACTCTAGTGATATCTGGAGCACCCAACGTTATTAATAAAAAAAAAACAAAAAAAGGCGGATGTTACAGTAATAGTTTTAAAACCCCTTTTAAAGATGTCCCAAATAATTTACAGCGCCGTAAAGTAAATTAAAGTACAATGTACATCAAAAAATATGCAAATGGTAATACCCAGAAATTCAATTTAATTGTATTATCTTAAACGTCTTCTATATAAAATAATAATGTCTGCAATCGCTTAAGAGATATCATTCTTAAATAAAAAATTAATAACATCCTCGTAAAAGTAGCCTTTGAATTTAACTTTAAGTATCTAAGAAAAATTGTAGTAAGAACAATATTTTACAGCCAGTGTTTTTGCTTAATATATTCTGATAAGTGACCAGAGAAATGCTTTTACCATCGAGAAGAGCCTTAGTATTTTTTAAGACTCGTTTACCCGTAGTCTCGTTTTACATCAAACCAACAATTGGACTAATTCGCTTGAACAAACAAAATTACGTAGCTGCTTTGATTTCTCTTCCGGTCAATCAAGAAGTCGTGGCGGGGACAAAACCTTACTCGATAAAAGGAAACCATCCCAAGTATGACTCCTTAGTAACATCCTATGATGGCAATCGCAAATCGCAGGAGTTATTGGATCTGAACATTCTCGGCCTCCGCTCGAAGTCGCAGACATACAAGTTCTCATCTCAAAACAGTTCACATTTCAAAAATAATGTTGAAATATTTACTGCAAGCCGCAACTTCAGTACACAATCAACGCCGTCCTCAGAAAAGCCCTTAGTCGATAGCAAATTGAGTAAAATAGAGCAGCTGAATCGGGCATTTAAGGAATATGGACCTACCCTAATGGCCTTTCATTTGGTTATTTCGTTGATTTCGTTCGCCGGCATCTATGCACTCGTATCTGGCGGAATAGACCTGGTTGCCTTTCTGGAATTCTTGGGAATTTCCTCAAATACGCTGGCAGAGAAAATAGCCACGGGAAGCACCTTTGTGGTGGCTTTTGCCATTCACAAAATCCTGGCACCGCTTCGAATTAGCATCACTTTGGGCGGCACACCGTTCGTGGTACGTTATCTACGTTCTAAGGGTTTACTCAAAGCGAAAACCTAAGACTTACAATTACTATTATACTATTATTATTATTATAATTTCTAAATTGTATTATTGGGGAAATAAAATGGTTGCAAAAATGTGGTTTTCCAAAGGTTTACATGTATTTTTCGATGCATGGCTTGGACCAAGTGAGTTCAATAGAATCTTAAGCTCTAAAGTTACTCAGTTCCTCAAGGCACCCACAATTTTATCCCCTACTCAACCAATTGACACAAAAACTGTGTGACAAGTGCCGACTTAGGACAAATCAAAGTCAGCTCAGCTCGTCTCATCTCATGGAGCATTTCAAATTGCAATTAGCCACAACAAGTCAAAGTGATTAAGCCATGATTTTGATGGCTAAAAGGGAGAACCAGAAGCAGACAGCTGTGGGACACACAGAGAGAGGGGGTGAGCCAGGGCTAGACAATGGAGCAAAAAATATATCCAAATGGAGGTAATAAACGTGCGATTACTTAACTCCCTGAAAACGTCGACGTCGAGGAATTGTCGCATTGACAAAACTCAAACGTAGCCAAACACGCACATACACTGGGAAAAGCAATGCTTTACAAGTTTTTACAAGTTTCGTAACTAGAAAAAGTGGTTTTATTTGAAGGAAAAGTAAAGTAATTTGTTTTTCAAGGTACTAAGTCCTTTTCCTAATCCTTTTACTAAGGTGTTACCTTTTTAGCTACTCTGATTTATTAACAAGATACAAATATATATTATTATTATATTATTAATAGTACATATTTATCTCATTTCATAAATTATTTAAAAACTATAAATCAATCCTTAAACGGTGTGAAGAACCTCTAAATTATAAGACTTATCTGCAGGGCTTAAAGCTTTAAAAACTTTTATATAATATGTAAAAACTTTCTTTTTTTCAGTGTACACAAAAAGCACTGTAGACAGAGACAGAAGACAGCTGCGACAGAGAAGGAGATAGAACATTAAACAATTTGTTTCACATTTGTGGAACCTTTCCCTTGCCGTTTTCCCTTTTTCCCTTGGCCAACATGGAAACTTTTGCCAGACTTCAGTTTCTCTGTGTGCTAAGATCTCCCTGAAGTTTCTCTGGATGTGTGTGAATGTGTTCGGAGTGGAGTTTCCTACTCGTATAAATGTGGTGTATCTGTGTGTGTGTTACGTGTATAACATTACAAAACGGTACACATGTGCAATCTGTCTACGGTTAAATTTGTTACGTTGCACACGCCATGCGAACATAAAAAGTGCATTTCCAACTTGGCACCATTCGACACTAAAAATTGCATAGAGAAAATCGTGGCTTCTTCCACAAGCCATACTCCGTTTTTTCCGCTTTTCTCGCCATTTCCCCCACCGTTTTTCGTCCCCCATACACCCATTCTAGTTTCGCATGCAAATTGTCGTTTAAAGCAAGACACGTGACCCTTGTGCGGCAAACGCTTCATAGAATATTTAAGGACATAAGAACTTCAAGGATTTCATTGCCATATCTTAAATGTTTATAGAGAATATTTCTAAAAAAAAAAAAAAAAAATTTCAGACACATTTGTGACCGGCAAGATGCTTCCTTATTAAATAATTGGATGAAATATATATTAATTTTGAATATATGCCATAAGCTCCTACTTCTATTAGTTTAAATATATATTTGGAATAAAGGAATCATAAAAATAATCGTATTATTATATTATTTCCAGAAAATACCACAGCAAGGACTTCATTTGGGGCAAAGAAGAAAAAAAATGCAAGCAATTTGGAAATAATTACCAAGAATGCAGCACTTAATGGGTTTCAGGAAATCAAGCATACCAAGCGGATAAGCCACAGCTGGATAAAATGAAATTCCTGGAACCAATTACTAAATCGTCTAGCATCGTAGGAGTTAGGAGTGTGTTCTCCTCAGCCACAATTTCATTTGATACCCAGCTGCACTGTACTTATATAGAAGGAAGAGGACTTCAATTGAATATAAAACGTAACATTCTGTTAAATTGCACAACGGCAAAACTAGTTGCAGTAAACGAGCCAAGGTATGAATGTGAGTTAAAGTTACATATGCAGGCCTCCCCCTGGTCGACTCCTGGCTTTCCCCCACCACGCCAGTTGTCGCCGTGTCAAACTGCCAACAGCTAAAAGACTTTGGCTAACTGGCAAAAAAAAAAAAAAAAAAATCGAGAAGAAAAAACGGGTCGAAAATGGTTAGAAATGAAAAGCAAAGACTGGAATACCCTTGGGATTTATTTAACATATTTTTTACTTTATACATTTTTGTAATACTTTCTTAATCGAAGATAATATTTCAAATATAATTCAATAATTAGTTACTTAAAATTATAAAAATGCATTCAAATATATATATTTAATTTTATTTACATTCCCAAGACATGAAAATGGTTTTAGGAATATATAATACAAAGTTCTATATAAATATTAATTAGATTAATATTTAAAAATATATCTATTACTTTACAGGGTACAAAACTCATCGATAGCTTGGAAAATAAATACACTTTGAGCCCTAGTGCCGAACCGAAAATCCAACAAAAGCCAGTAACTACTATGGGAGGAAAAAAAAGCGGTAAGGACAAAGTGGGAGAGAAAAAAGGGTGCAACTACTGCAACTGTCAAATGCATTATCATGGCATCTTTTTGCCAAAAAGTTCACAAGGTAAAAACGTAAAGGAAATGCAGTCAAGTGCTTAAGGAAGAAGCACCAAACCTGATCCCACTGAACTTATTTAAGATTAAAAATGTGCGACAACCTGTGAAGCGTTTAAGGCAACTTAAATACTTATTCGTACTTCAGTGGTGATAATTTTTTAATTACACATTTACAAATCAAATTTCAATTGTTATTAAACTTTTTCTATTAATCCAAACTACTCACTTATTCAGTAATCACTTTAATCACCCGCTGCTAGCCAGGCAAACACGATAAACACACATAATTAAATTAGTAATCCGCTTACAGCTTAATTACAACATGCCATATTGTTCTCAATTTAATTCACATTTTGTTTGCTTATCAGCGGTTGAATTTCGCATAAAAAGTGAGTAATTTATAGGTAGAGTTTAATCACATTTCTGTAGGAATTTACCTCAAATATTATTCACTCAATTTTCATCTAAAGACCATCTCTATTATTCATCATGAAAATCCGCTTAAAGTCTCTAATCGATGGAATGCCAACACAGCAGCTGTGTTTTATATTGCAAAGCCCTTATAATAGTTTTACTTCCTGCTGCTAAAACTCAAACAAATTAAATCAATTCCCCGACACGCATACGCAATATCACATAAATTCCTGTCGCCGCCCCCGCCACGAGGTACAAAGTTCTCTGTATGAAAATATATATATATAAATATATATATAATATGTAGATATAGGTGTATTTGTGCAGCATCCAGCTGTATTACGCCCCGTGGACAAAGTATAGCATAGTTAGTAGTCTGCGTCCTTTTATTTTCTTCCTTTCTGGTCTTTTCTGGGGTTTTTGTTCGGGGTTAAGCATACACGGTTGTGGCGTTTAGCAAAGTTGAAGGCAACCGCAGGTTTTCCAACATATGTGTAAGGGAAAATGTAGAGGCAGGGTGCTAGGGCGGCTAAACTACCAACTGCACTTTTCCTTGGCAGCTTGCGAAACTTTTTGCCCATGACTAAGAAACTTTTCGAACACCCGAAACCCAGCAGCAGCAAGAGTAAAATTTTCAATTGTTGCACATGCCTGGGTGTCTTGGAATTTCTCAATTGATATGTTTATACCTTCACAAATTGTTGGATTAAATGGTTTTTAATAAAGATTTTAAAAGGGATCTCATTAAATATTTACTTTTATTGATTAGCAGGCCATAAACTATTTAATAAGAGGGGTTTAAGGTAGAAGGACATGTATTTATATCAGAGATTTACATTTTAAAGTTCATTATAGAATTCCAATTCTATTTAAATCACTTAAGTTTAAATAAAATCATCAAAAAATATCTAACTGTTAACTATACATTCATTAAATTGCGAAAAACTCTTTCGCATGAACCCAGCACTCAATATAATCCCATTTTTTGCTCCTATCTTCGTGTAGATTTTCTCCCAGGGTTAACAATTAAATTCCCGGCTGCAATCTGCGGCCAGACTGTGTGTGTGGCAATTATAATGGCACATAATTTTAGTTCAAGTGTTTCTTACCCCACCGATTCCTTTATATCTTGCCTCCACCTTTTTTGTTGGTTCTGGATCTTTTCCTATTATCCGCAAAGGCTTTTAAAGAGCGAGATAAATTTCACGCTTAAATATCCTTCGCTTTGAGCCACATCCTGCGCCGCAAGTACACAGAGAGAGTGAGAGAGACAAAGCCTAAAACTTTGCTTGTTTGTCATGTTTGGTTTTTGGTCTACAACTCGCCAATTTGCGAAACAGTCCAACCGTAAATGTCTGCCCTCTGTCTCTGTGACAACTGCAGTGCTTAAAGCGCTTTAATTAAGTTCGACTTGAGCCGGATTGCCAGACCAAGTTGTTTGGGTGTTTTGGCCACCATCACCGACCGACAGCCACTAACCGACAACCCTTGCCGAAAAGCCGATTGAAAGTTGCGAAAATTGGTGTCAACACATGGCCATACCGTTCGCAAACGAAACTGCAAACCTACCCCCCATCCAATCTGATTTCCCGATTCTTTTCCAGCTGGAAGTTTTTAGCATTTCATTAAAAACTTTTCCAACTGCTTGTCACTTACATTGTCAGCTAGTGTTGCACCAAAATTGTCTTCTTTTCAAATGTATTAAGTTATACTGTTGCCATTATTTGGTTCATTTCATTGGTAAGAGATTTAACAAAAAAATTTATTAAAGGCGTTTATCTTTTTAAATTATTGATTCACAAGGTATTGCATACTAAAATATGTTACGTAATGTCTAGTAAATATTTAAAAAATGTGTATTTCAATAAGCTTTATTATCCTTACTGTTGATTTGGCAAATATATAAACATTTCGTTTAGAAAAACATTTCGTTTAGATAGACATTCCTATTCTTCCTACGGGACTGAAAACGATAAAAAGTCCTTTTAATATCTCTTACATCTATAAATTGTAGAAAGGTTTATCTTTTAAAATTATTGATTCATAAGGTATGGGATACTAAAATAGGTCTCGTAATCTCTGGTATATAATTAAGAAAGATGCATTGCAATAAGATGTAACCCTTAAGGTTGGAATGGCAAATAGATAAACATTTCGTATAGAAAGACATTCCTATTCTTCCTACGAAACTGAAATAAAACGTTGAAAAAGAGTACAAACCTTTTTAAGATCTCTTATCTATAAAACTTGTAAAAAGATACAATTCTATTAATAACTTACTAAAAATAGATGACTTGGAAAAGAGCTTAACTATCTCATTAATGTAACCCCTGAAAAAAATATTTAAAAGATGGTCTTCGTGTGTATTGTACTCAGCTTTAAATTATTTTTACAATTGCTATGAATTTATGCAAACATTCTTTGCATTTGTGTTCTAAAAATAATCTTGAAAAACCTCCCTCTATTATTCAAATACAAACCAGAGAAATACCACAGCCTTTTCGACCACAAAAGACACCTCCCATTCTTGCATGTACAAAGACACATAACGCAGTCATGGGCATGACTAATGTGAAATAGTACATAAGTGCTGCTAATGCACAAGAGCATACAGCTTGATCCGGGGAGCTGGGAAAAAACTGAAAACGGGATTGAAATTGGTGGAAGTTTTGGGGCGACAGGAAGGAACGGAAAACCCGGGGGCATTGTCGCAATATGACGCATACGCGTATATTTTATGGCCAACAAATATGGTAAAAACGGGACAGGCGGGGCAGATAACTATGACTTCATTATGAGCTCATGCCCGTAAAGTGCAACCAAAAAGCAAACGAATCCAGCTCAGCCCCGTGGAGGCTCGCCCCGGCACAACTGCCCTGCCAGCATAAGCCAAACATTAATAATAAACAACTTACAAGCCATAAACCAATGGGATGCCGACTACCAGCTACCAACATTCAGCGGCAACGATCCAACGAGCCTCAAATAAATTACACCATGAAAAATAAACACAGTCAACAGCGGGACCGGAGGCTGCACAAAAAATCAGCCAGAGCAAATGACATTAAAAGAGCAGGAAGGGTGCGGAAAACGCATTTCCACTTCGCCCAGTAAAAAAAAAATATTAAAAAAATCATCAGAAAAAAAGAGAACTCCGAAACCAACGCACAGTGAGTGCTAAAATTATGACAACAGGCGGCTGATCCTGCACTGGCTATAGCCCAAAAAAAAGGGGTAAGAGCGAGCAAAATGAAAAAAGAAATCCGCTCAACTGCCAGCCAAAAGCCAATGGGGATGGTAAAAATTGACACTGGACATGGGGACATCGAAGTGGACACGGACATGGCTGTGGATGTGGACGAAGATGTGAATGGTCCAGGGATAAGGACATTGGCGACAGTCGACTGACTGCCAAAAAAAAGACGGGGAAGCACATTCGGGAAGAATGATGCATGCCGCATGCTACGCACTTTGTGAAAACCCAAAAAGTCAGGAGATCTGGCGGTTCCAAGAAACGTATTCATGGGAGTTTTAATTTATATAAAAAATAAAAAATATTATAAGATATTTAACATTATATTTCATTTTACTCTAGTTTAAATTAAGTTAATTTAAATACAAAATGTAGCTATTATTTAAGCTTAGCTATTTTATATCTTAAGTTTCCAAATAAAATCCATTAATAAAATTAATATATATTTTATTAATATATAATATTTTATTTTCAATGTTTTTATTTAATATTCAAAAGGAAATATATATTTAGTTATTAAAAACGGTGATAATAGATTCCCAATTCTGGAACACAATTGAAAAGAAATCACCAAAATGGCAACGTTAAACGCAAATGAAACCAAAAAAAGGAGAGACAAACATATATAGACAAATAGAGAGAGAACGCAATTCTCAAAGAGGGATGACAGATATAGAGATAGCTGAAATGAGACAAAAAATCTTTTTGGCAAAAAGCCTGGCTTGGAGACAAGACAACAACTACAACAAAAATTGTTAAAAACTGTAAAATTCGAATGTGTAAGTGAAAATTTGCAAAAAAGCAGCACACAACAAAGGGAAATGGACACCATTGTTTCTGGCCAAAGGAGTGTGTGCACGTGTGAGAAGGAGAAAGCGATAGCCAGAAAGGAACAGATATTGTACACTGAAAAAAAAAGGAACTAATCAGGGATGCCACAGAAAATCGCAAGTTACTTTAAATCGTTCCTTATTTATAAAGAAACCAAATTCTTGTATCGGATTTTTTAAATTCAAATTGTATACTTGAAAATTTCTGCAAGTTAAAAGATAATCACATTATATATATTCCTGATTTGATCTTAAAAGTCTAAGTCGTCATGAAAATAAAAAGTTACAGTTCAAATTACTCAGAAATCACATAAAGGCGAGTGTAGAACAAGATTTGTTTTCAGGTTAGGAAAAGGACATTCATTATTATTCTATTATTAAATTATTTTCGAGAAATCTAAGCAAGTTTCTGACAAAGAACTTAAACTCCTTAGATATTTTTTTTCATTCTTAATCGTTATTTTTCTTTGTGCATCGAGAGTAAGGCAACAATGTTGCATTGGGCCAAACAAAACGAAAAATCGGAGTCCATAAGACCACAGCGTGTGGCGGACCCGCAAAAAAAAAAAAAGAAACACAAAATGAGTGGAGCTAAGAGAGGAGAGCACTCTCCGGCAAACTTGGCAGAAGAACAAAAAAAAATCGTGGACCATCCGGGGAGAAGGCCCATAGGAGACTCTGGTGACACAGTGTCATCTGCATACACACAGCTGGATATGGTCAAGTTGGCGCACAGAAATTGCCTGGGAGTGTCGCCAACTGTGATGACTTCAATATGCACTACCCCGTGATCCGGCGAAGCCGAGATGCACGCACAAGTAGACGGGGGCCTTAGGGGGCAGCAAATGCAAATTGAAACTACAGCTCGCAAATGGCAAAAATGAATCGGATTAGACGATGCCAGGATAAAGTCAACAGAAGATGGAGCGAAGCTATCGCTGGAAGGCAATCGCCAGGTGTCGAAGCCAACGGATGCCGTTGATAGTCGGCAATAAAAAGCGACAAATAGAGGATTTGATATGCGAATAGGGAACTGATATGGTAAAGTGGTTAACTAAAGGACACAGAGAGAGGAAATATTCCCTTAGCAAATATACTTGGCATATGCATTTGAAAACTTCGATATATTTATTATTTTATTATTAAGGATTGCATTGTTATTTAGAAAAAATAAGGCAATAGGTGCACACGCATCGTGAATTTAAATTCTTGGACTTTGATGCATTACGGTCAGTACACTAAAGTAGCTCTTGTGACACCAAGCACGTGCTTGTTAGGTACACTTTGCGAGAAAATTAACTACTGGCGTGCTGCCTGAATGTTTGGTTGTATGCGGACTGAGTTAGTTAGGATTAAAGTTGTTAGTTTGGGAAGGCTGTCTACATTTGAGGTACTCTATGTACCCTATGTACATATCGTTATAATTTGCACATAAAATGTTCAAATGGTTCATAGTGGCGCAACACTAAAGATAAATAGGATCTGGTACTTCTACTCGGTACGTGAAAATTAAGCTGACCTATCAGGTCAGTACTCTCCACGTCACTACGGATTAGATTATAGATGAAGGTAATACCTAGCATAGTTTTACGGTTGTCTAAGGATGGTGGGTTAATTAACAGAACTATACTTATATAAGAGGGTAACCTTCGGTCAGAATCCCAGTTAAAACCACCTAAAGCTATAAGTAAAAAGTTCCTTTGAACTGATTCGATTCGTTTTCTGTTGATTTTTCTGAGGGTTTTATATTCTTTCTGGGTTAACAACAGACTTTGGTCAACACCAACTTCCGGTTATAAAGAGGCCTAAATAAGCCATTGCATTTACATAGGCATCTGTATTCATTTGTCCCAAAGCTCCTTTATTCTAGAATTCCCCAGATATGCGGCAAAAACAATTACCTCTCAATTTGCATTCACCTTTGGCTCTTTCTGTTTAATCTCCTGTTGTCGAAGGCCCAACACAGTCCGACCTGCCTATGTCAACTGATGATGCCAGGGCCCAGAACTACTTATTGCATAGCCAAACAAACAGATTATTTGGCAAATAAACCGGACAAACAAGCCAAGTCATGGCACTCGCTACCTCCGACGGCCCCGAAAAAGCAAACAGTCCACACACAAAGGGAGCGCCCAACGGCTTCGAAATTAATTTTAACCCTGACCAGGGCAACATACTACAACCAGCCAACTTAGCTATCTCGGCTCAGTTAGCTTTGCTTAACTGATTAAATCCCTGGTTGGTTATGTTGGTTGGTTGCTTGGCTAGTTAGACGTCGGAGAGGCCAAAAGGAGGCTGTGAGCGCATGAAATGCAGAAATAGAGCCTCGGTCCCCACTGGCTATGTCTCATCCTACTAGAAGGCATCATGAATCAAAGCTAAAAGTAATGTCTAAAGTTCCAGGGAAGACACTTTGGATCGTACAGAGACTCTATTTGGTTAGTACACATAGAGAGATTTATGAAAATTACGAATAAGAGATACAAAAATATATATATAGCATAACTTTTCGATCAATTATCAGTTTATTTTTTTAATTGTTTCTAAAGCTGTTTTAAAGATCTTAATATTAAAGGAGTCTAATATGGTCATCAGGGGTGCCACAGATTTTGCTGTGGGTTTGACACCAATTAAAATGTTGTCCAAAAGTGTGATTGAAATCCTAAATTTTAAAATATTTTATTGCAAATGAATATCAATTGCAAATATTTCGTGGGGCATCGTTTTAACTAATTTCAAATCCATAGGAATTCCTTTATTTTTCAAAGGATTAACTTGAAAAGGTATAGTTTCGATAGGATCTGTCATAATTTATTTGTTTTATACCTTAATACTAAGAAATATATATATATAAAAAAATACTATTTTTAAGATTCCTTAAGCTTATGAAATAAACTTACAGTATTCTTCGTTTGGGTTACTCTAAGGACTCCTATTTCTTGGATATGCGAGATTAAGGAATATATATTTTCTCACAGTGAACTGGTCATCCTTTAGACAAACTATATGGACCCAAATAGCCCCGGGTATCATGGACAGGAATAAAAACTGTACAACAAATGTCATAAAACGGCCACTCACCTCGATAAACTTTGCTACGCTTGCCAGCGGCTACGATTTGTTGCTGTTGCTGCTGCTGCTGTTGCTGCTGCTGCTGTTGTTGCTGCTGCTGGATAGCTACTGCGTCCAGTTGCAGAAGCAAACGAGGCGCTGATGCTGCAGCGGCTGCCGCTGCTGCTGCTGCTGCGACTGCTGCCTGGGCAATATTTCCATTAACATTTGTCACTTGCTGATGCTGCCCATGTTGCTGATGGTGATGATGAAGCTGCTGCTGCTGCTGTTGCTGGGCAAGGGAATGTGTATGTGAAAGGGGATGCGAATGCGTATGGGGATGGGGATGGGAATGGGGCTGGGAATGGGGATGGGAATGGGAATGGGTGTGAGAATGGGCGTGAATATGGGGATGATGGGCAATGGCGCCATTTGGCGGGCCTGTCACTGCTGGCGGTCCATGTGCCGGGCAATAGCTGCGATATTCCCCATTGATGTCGATGTAAATTGGCGCCTCCACAAGTGGCCAGGCGGCGCCAGTTAAGGATGTTGCCGATGCTGCGCCACCCGCTGCTGTTGCTGCAGGAGTTGCTGCTCCTGCTGCTGCTGTTACAGTTGCTCCTGCTGCTCCGGCCACTGCAGCAGCTACTGATGCCGCCGATGGTGGCGTTAAGGTAATCAATTGCACGGGCATTAGTTGGGCGCCATGGATGTGCGGCAAGCCGGAATGTTGAGCACAGTGTTGCTGCTGCTGCTGCTGTTGCTGCTGTTGCTTAGGTGACAACTGTTGCTGCTGCGTTTGCTGCTGTTGCATCTGCTGCTGATAATATACAGTGGTCTGTTCGTAGGCGGCATAACCCAAAGCATTCGTTGTTGTCGTCGTCAGCGATGAAGAAATGTTGCTGCTGCTGGCCACTGTCGACATGATGTTACTGCTGCTGCTGCTGATGGCCCCTGACGACTGTTGCAGCTGCAGTTGCTTGGCCTTCAGGGCGGCAGGCTGAAATGGTGGCGCCAAAGGCGTCAAATTTGATTTATAGGCCTTGATCAAAGCACTGCTGGTCGATGGAGCAGCTGTGGCCATTGCTGTTGCTGTTGGTGTTCCCGTTGCTGTTGCTGTTGGAGTTGCCGCTGCCATGGCACTTGTGCTGGCTTTTTGAATTTCTTTGACGGACTTGGAACGGCTTTGTGTAGAACCAATTCCCCGTGGCAATATTGCGCTGTTGCGAGTGTTGTTGTTATTGTCCACCACCTGCAACGTGGCTGGGGGGTCACGAGGATGGCCTGACCTCTCAATTACCTGATAGCTTTCACCGATAAAAGCCACCAAATCGTGGCAGGCCTTCTGCAATTCCTCCGATGTGGCTGCCTTGCCTCTCGCATTATCATTATCGCCATCGTCATCGTCATCTTCGCTCTCGATAACTTGTTCGATTATGCGCAAGTTATCGTAGTCTATAATACGGGCGTAGCCCATGCCCAGAGCGAGGCCTGTTAGTCTGGCCACCTCATCAATTTCCTGCTCCTCGTCGGACTCATTTGGCACCTGTTGCTGTATTGGGATGGTAGATTCCTCCAGAATCTCCACAGCCTCCTTTGATTCCTCTTCATTTATCGAGACTTCTATCAATGGTTTCCCATCACTTGCATTATTGTTATCGTTATCGTTTCGTATACCGTTTGTCTCCAATTTCACCTTCCCTTCCGTTTCCGTACCCTTGGCCATATCTCCATCCATTTCCATATCCTCTTCCACAATTTGACTTAATCTGGGTTTTAGGGGCTTTAGCATCGATTCATCGTCATCGTAGCCATCGGTTTGGGTGCTGTTATCGGTAAATATCGTATCTGTAGAACCATAATAATCGCACTCGTCGCACACCAGCTCCAATTTTGTTTCGTTCGCCTCCAAGACAGCCGTTGCCATAGTGTTAAGAAATATTTCTTCTGCTGATCAATCTGACTTTAATTGGCTTCCTTTGACTCAATCAAAGATTGGACATTGAGATTCAGTTGTGGCAACAATTGCAAATTGTTGTGGTTGCCCTTGCACTTTGTCGCCAGCAGTCTCATGTTGCTGTTGTGCCGGCGAATTGATCGAATTAAGTCACACAAGTTGGGCTTGGTTAAGCACAGAAGTGGGAAGTCATAAGGGCCAAGTTTTTCGCTTCAATTATTTACACCTTTTCTGGATTGGCAATGCCTGCAACGAAACGGAAAACGGAAAGAAAATTGTTTAACTCGAGCAGTCTTTCACTTTCTATCAACTTTGCCCTCACAAGTTTAAGTCAAAAGTTTGTCTTGTGTTGTTTATTTGCTTCTTTTTGCCGGGTTTCTCCTTTCGAGATTGTTTATTGAAAGCCATAAAATATTTATTTTAATTAAAAGCAAATCATAAATGAGAGTAGAAAAAGAGAGCGGTGACTGGAAAATATTTGCCCGAAGTTAAGAGCCCAACTTTGGAGATGAAATTTGTTTTACTTAGTTTTCGGTCACACAAAATATAGTTGAAGGAGTCAATTTTGAAGGAGAGCACATGAGAAATTTATTCCCAATGAGGACACTAGGCACTAGGCACAATTTAAAACAGAGTTTCCCATATATATTTATCCTTTAATAAAGGTAAATACTGTCAATATAATTGATACTTTCTGTAAATTCCTGCAAAAATGTATTAATTAATATACATGTTTACCAGCTTAATAAGTGTGGAACATTGATTTTAATCAATATTATTTACCGGAATTTCCTGTGACTTATCAAAAGCAAAGTCAACTTTTTTGACTGACCCAATTACAAACAAATTGTTCAAAATACATTTCAGGATAAAATGTAAACCAGTTAACAAATATTAAATGACGGAAACATATTTAAATTTAACCAAAACAATCGACAGCATTAAGCCCTTAATTTAAATGCATTTAAATATTAAACGAAATTGTACACACCAGAAATCAAATAAAATCAAAAGACACAAAAAAAAAGATAACATTGAAGGGAAAATCAGCTAAATCTGCACAAATGCAAATGAAAATCTATTCAGTAACATGAGGGAAAAGCCGCATGCCAGCACGCACACACAGCGAGAAGGAGAGAGAGATTGGTCAATATGCAATATGTATGCGTAAATTGCGTTTTTGGTCAACAATTTCAATATTTTATGCGGCCAACCTGGCGTATGAGCAATGTGTGCAGCAGTAGTGGAAGTCTGGCCAGACCCGAAAGCGTTGTACGAGCAAACGGGCTCTAGTGGCCAGCCAAAATAAATGAATAATGCATACCATATACCGGAAGTTATTTTCTATTCAATTTACACTACTTAAATATGTTGGGCTATTTTGAGAGTCCACGAATCTAAGCACAGACATCAAAGGTCCTATTGGGCAAAATAATGAACATTTTGATTGGATTTCAATGCAAATATTACGTGCTGTCTGCTCTATCTTTGGTTAAAATATATCTTTGCTTATTTAACCTAGAGTTCTCTCTGAAAATGTATTTAATTACTGCTCCAATTTTCCATCTAAGCACAGCGTTCAGTTTTAAAATATTTATGAACATTTTCCTTTCGTTGGCCCATATACAAAGTCAACATTTTAATTAAACCTTTGTGCTCTTTACACTTCTAATCAACCCAATTAAATGTCGCTCTTCAGTCGTTTCGCTATTTAATCATCAGTAATTGGGGGAAAATTATAAATATTTAATATGACTAAACACACAGCTCATTAGAAATAACCAAAACAATGCACCACTAATTGGTTAAACAATTTTCAGGCTAAAAAAAAAGTATACAAATATTTATGTGTAGTAAATAAATAAAATAGTTTGAATTTAATTTAATTGGACAGAACTAAGTTTATGCTAGGTCAGAAGTAAGCCGCTAAACAAATACCATAAAAATATATACAAACAAAAAAAGGAAAATACATTTTCAAAATGTATTTGTAGTGTAAAACGTACGATAATATTTTAGTGCATTTCATTTGGAGCGGATAGCAGGAAAACAGGGAAAACTGTTTACAAAATAGCCGCAAAATATTTGCGAGCTCATTTCCATTTCCGAATGCGCGATTTCATAATTGAAATGCAGAAATATTTTCAAATTCAAGCAAATATTTGTGCAGTCCAATAATTACAAAATCTGCGAGAGAGAGAGAGAGGGGGGCAAATATTAAGAGGGCAGACTTTCCACCATATGCCTCGTGACCATCAAAATATTTGCAGAATTAATTTAATAAGCACTTCGCGTCGCAGCCGCAATTGAAAGTTACTCGACGGGGCGTGGCACCGCCAGATAAAACGCCCCTGTATTATCAATAAAGCTGCAAGGCGGGCAAAAGAAAAAAACGCTCTCCGCAAACTTGAAAAAATGCAATTACGTTGGCATCGCCAAAGGAATGACGTGAAAGGGGACTTCCCCTTTCCTTCTGTATCTTTGTGGCCATATCTTTGTGTGGGTGCGAGGATATATTTTTGAATGTGTGTGTGTGCTGTCGTGGGTAAGGCAACAAATTTAATTAGCGCCACAAGACGGTAACAAAAGCAAAAATAAAAACAACAGCATAATAAGTAATGATATCGCAGCGGGAGAAACTGAGGGCCCTGCAAGTCAACAAGTTGCACAGAGGAGAAGGAAGGATAACAATTATAGTAAGTAAAAATATTAAATAATAATATAAAACATTATATTAAGAAAGAAATTATATATATTTTTCAATTTAGAAAGTATTATAATAAAATAAAAAGGAAAAAAACATAAAAAGAATGTCATTATATGCTTAATACTTTTTATTTTTCTTATATTTTACTAAATGTAGCAACATGTTCGTATAATTTTAGTTCCTAGTTCAAATCCTAGTTTCTTAATAACAATACCCCTATATTGTGTTAATAAAACGTCTCTAAAAAAAGCAAGTCAAATTGAAGTTTACATCTTCTCCGACAATATAAATTTCCTTTAGTCATTGCCGGAAAGTTAATCTTCTTATAATCTCTAATCCCTTAAGCACTTCTCCCCACAAAGCGGAAAATACCTTATGTTGTTCAATTTCAGCGAAGTTGCTCGAAGTGCGGGCTTCTTTTACGTGAAGTCCTCTTACTTAGTTCATTTTTGGTTGACTTTGAAATATTTTGTAAAAGTTTCTGCTTCACTTCAAGCACATGATTGCCCAGTTTCACTCAAAGATATTCACTCGAAAGAGCTAAATTCTCTGCGTAATGCCAGTTACTCTCATTCGGCGCTCTTTTACCCTGACAAACTGTCTCAATTCTCACGACGCATGAGTGAGGCGACCGCCCCCTAGGAACTCAACTATACAAAAACTGAAACCAATTTCAAGCTTTCAGCATTGTGAACGCAACAAGTTAAACTGAATTTTATGACCACCGGCATAATAACACAGGAAACATGTTGGTATGCAATACTAAGTTGAAGGACACGACCCAGAAAGTACCCGGTATTAGGAGAAAATAACTGTCATATGAATATAAATATACTTCTTCTATATTTCTATATATTTCTTTTAATTTTGGATTTTCAGAAAAATTATTTGGTTTAAATAAAGACGAAAACAGAAACGTATCCACAAATATTTCCTTACATATCATCTTATTCCTTTAATCTGTATGTTATATCTAAAAAACTAATAGGTAACTCAAAAAATAAACATAATCACATCTAAAATTTTTAATCTTCCTCCCTACTGTTACTTAACGTTCCAAAAACTAAGCCTACCCTCTTACAAGGACGTAAAACAGGGTAGAAAAACCAACAGCAGCACCAAATAGTCGTAACTAGGAAACCATTTACGACTCCAATTTCATAGTTGCATGCCATAGCGTTGCGGCATTCGTTTGGATTATGAATTCGCAATAAGAGAGATGCTTTAAGGTTTGCGCGTTAGCTGACCAACCTTTTGATGTCTCTCGTTCCCTTGATCTTTGGCATTTCGGTCCCACGCGTCGTATGATTAATATTTGTATTAATTTGTTTTATTGCTCATACGCCGCGTGGCTCGGGCTTATCTAAGATGCGGCCCAATGATAAATTCGCTGCACGCTCATCACGCCCCATTCACATGACATGACGTTTGACTAATGATGAACCACCGTCCCCATTCCCTCCCTTTACAAACTTTAATGGCTTACCTTTAAGCTTCGAAAGAAGGGAACAAAAGTAAGGTAAAAAAAAAATAAAACCGAGAAAAGAAAAAAAGGAACAAAACTGGAGCAAGAACAACAGAAAGGAGCAGAAAAGTAGGCAAGACATAATAACATAGATAAAATGTTGACAACTTGCTAACAAATGAAATGCAAACATGTTGCAGCAGGTCCTTGAAGACAACGACGATGACGGGGTCTGGGATAAGGGATAGGGGACAGGGGATAGGGGATGAAGGATGTTGATGAAGGAGCCGCACAAAAGGGAAATTTATATGTAGGCCCACGTCTAAGCCCCACGTCTGATAAGCGGGAATTCGCAGACCGAAAAGAAAATGCTCTCCTGGGATCAGGAAGTCACATAAATTTCATAGACAATTATTTTTAATGGTAGAAGATCTTAGACTTGCACAATTGTATTGTTTTATTTATGCCCTTTTCCAAGAAATATGCCATACAATAATATAAAATTAATCATACTATAATAATATAATACAAAGATGAGTTCCTGGACACTTTACAGGTTAATATACTTTTCTTATTAGATATTTTCTTATTAGATATTTATAATGTATTACATTTTTGTACAAATATTCATTGCTTTCCAAACACCCCTCGTTGTGTTAGAGTATATTTAAAAAGGAAACTCCAACCAAATAAGTGAGCGGCGCTTAGCCTATATTCTGCTGGCTCTCCCACACAAAGGCTAAGTCCCGATAAAAAGTTTAACTTTGAGAAGAATCCGAATTTATAAATACGCTTAGAAGTATATATTTAAAAGTACTCAAAGAACCTTGTTATATTTAAAGCACCAATGTTTCAGAGTTTGATTTATTTATAAAACAATTTAAATATTATTAAAACGTTCTCAGGGTAACAAAGCTAATAATATTCACATTTTCTAGAGTTTATTTAAACCCTACATTGTAATGATAATATTTTTTTGGCCAAGGCATCAACACGTCTTGCCCGAGACAAGATTTAAACGTAGAAAGCGGCTTGCAGGCCGGCAAACTCTGAAAGGAGCTTAAGGATTTGAGCCGAAAACATGAAAAAGTCGTGGCGAGGGGAAAACTGAGGAAAATGGGAAATGAACGGTGTGAGTAATTAAGACGCAAGTGCGTAAAAGTTGCCCGCATGGAAGTGACGCAACGCTCAGACGTCAGAGCAAGGGAAATGACAGTGGAAAATTGGGGAACCTCCCCCCGAAACTGAGCCTAAGAAATGGCTTCAATTAATTGACTTAAGCCAAACAAAAACAAAAAAAAATTGGAGAACGACACAAATTGTTGCTGGCCAAAGCATTTGAAATTTTTTGTGCTTGCTTTCCGTGCAGCATACTTTTGGGCAGCGTCTGGCAAGAGAGCACCTTACACTGGTCGAGCAAGAAAAGAGGCTTAAACGCAATCAAAAATGTCTTAAACACTGAGTAGTATCTTGTTGATGTTTAGACAGCTCCATCGTGGTGTCTGGTTTTAATTCCTGTAAATCAACAAAATGCAAATCACATTTCGCAACAGCTGCTGTCTGTTTCGCTTCGGGAAACAAGTCAATTAAAATTGACTGTCTATGGGTATAAAATTTCCAATTGGCTCCGGAAGTCACGTCCCAGACATGAAACTAAATTACAAAGCCCACACAAAGCCAAAGGATGACACACACACAAACAGGGACAATAAACAAAGTGCAATTAGTTGATATACGAGATGGTCGAAAGGTTTGGAACAAAGGGTGAAAATGCCCGTACGTGGACCAGGTCAAAGTTTATGGCAACGTCACCCGGCACAGTAGCTGCTGCAAGCTGCAACTCATATTTTATACAAGGCCAAAAATGTCTCGCTGGCTGCACATAAAACATTTTGCTTGGAGAAACCCAAAACTGACACTGATGCTGACACTTTCGCACAACTCATCTGTCTCCACAGGACCCCGTCGCATCCCTTAGCCCAATGTGCATATAATTTGTCACTTGCATGGTCTTTATACACAGGAAACACGGTCAGCAGGCAATCGGCCAGGAATGCCGGAACACACCGAAAGAAAATTATTTCAAAATGCTGGAAGATTGCATTAGACTTTGGCTTTATTTTCTACAACCTTTATTTTAATTTAACACTGAAAGTTACCATTAATACGTAGAGTATTGTTAAACATAATTACATTAACAATAATTACAATAAAATAAAGTAAAAAACATAATTACTTTGTAATAACAATTAGATAATTATATTTATTATTCAATAATCATGTATCAAAGCTACAGGCGACTGTACTCAAACAAACAAGCATCTAAGGCATCGCTAAAACAAAGGCGTTATAATTACAAGATGTGTAACGCTCATACATTTAAATTGAGAAATTCTAGCAAGTTTTTAGCAAGCCACATATTTGAAGAACATTTCAAGAGAGCCTAAGGCTAGCTCTAAAGCCAGTACGAAGAATCCTAGTGCAAAAAATACGTACAGCGTTACTCATCTTGCTGTTATATTTCTCATTTGGTGTTAATGAATATCTAAAATAATTTCGTATATTATTTAATAAATTCTATCCATTTTAAATCTTGTTAAATAAGTCTACTTATCTTGTCTTACTTTAAAAATTAAAAGGAGCAACTTTTCTTGTGTGTCACATTTAATAGGTTTTTTTTCTAGGTGTACTGACACACTGAGGAGACTATGGAAAAGGGCTACCGGACAGGTCATCCTTTCGCTCGAAACACAGCGCACAAGTATAACTGTCAGGATACAGGAGCTGTCGTTTATCAAACACGCACGTATGTATGTGTATGTACACACACTTCTCGCACGCATACACATCCGGTTGTGTGTGTGGGCAAACCTTTCGAGCTTACTGCACACATACATATATGCGTTGACTCTGCATAAATGTCAAAGAAGATGGGCCTTTTCAGGCAAAAGTGTAGGTGCATTTGATGTAGAGGATTTCCGTTCAATTGGGCATATTTGATTAACAAATTAAATTGATACAAATTCGATGAACGAAGAGGAAACATTGATTGAACAACGGGTATACAAATTGATACACACACCACATTTGGCGAAACATGGCTTATAATATATTTATAGTTTAGAATAGTTAATAAATAGCAAGGCAAGCATTTAAAATAATATTTGTTGTATATTTTTTACTGATGACAATATTAAACAGAAATATAAACCACTGCCTAGTATTCTAATAAACTCTTTCTGTCGAAAGAAAAAAATGCTTCTGTTCTTTAAAAATACCTTTGCTACCCCTCCTTTTCGTTTATATAAAAATATGTAATTTCTTTCATTTTCATACCGTTCATACCACCATCATCAGCATTTTTCACAATTCAACGTTTCACACTTGTCATAAATAATAAGAGGAAAGCGTGTCAGAATTTCCATTCTAAACATGCCTTATGCTTTCACCTCCTGTCTCCATAAAATATCCAGTCATGTTTTGTTTTTCTGCACACTGACAAGTGTTAAAATAACATTTGCACTGCATTTTAAATGGCATTTCTAGCGAAGCACACAAAAAAAAGGAGGAAAAACTGCTTTTATTTTTCCTGTGCAGAACGTTGAAACCAAACAATCAACAAAACGAATTTCCTGGCACCCGTCGTCGTCCGGCTTTTTGCTTATTTTGGTTTGGAGTCGAAATGCTACATTTAACTGAGGAAAACATCAAACATGTTAAATAAATGTTCGCTTTGGGCGGTTGAGCTGTCGGCTCTGATTTTTGTCCGTTTCTATTTTTAGTGGGCCTATCCAAAACGGAAATCAAATAGAATTTAACCCACCCACAAAGGGTATTTACATACACACATACATAGTATAACTTTCACGCATACAAATTTCTGGGCGAGGGCCCAAAGCAAAAATCAGAGCATACTTTAATGCGCTGCCCAGGAGCTATTTTTGGAATATTTTTCACAAGTCCTAGGGTAATAAGTAAGGTATAGCGCATTGGAAGAGCTTTTGTTTAGAAATAAAATATATTCTATAGTTTTTTATAATCAAATATTCATTAACTTTACTTATATAAAAACTACTTTAAATAGTTTTTAATAAGGCAAATTCTTCTTTAGACATTAAGCTTATTTCTTTATTTTTATTAAGAAATTAGACATACTTCATATTTTTTTTAAATCAAATATTTATCGGATTCATTCCTTTTCATTCTTTTAACTTAAGTTTCCAGCTTCTATTGTGTTTGCATATTTAAAATATTTACAGTATTTCTCTAGTTTCTGCAGGGCATTAGGAATACATTGCGTGTCCTTGGTGTCATATCCATCTTAACGGTTTTTTTTATGGCGCCCAAGTGAACGCTCCAATGGCCGCCATATGGCAAACGCTGTCTGACACTTTTTGATTAAATTACCGTTGGCTGTCAATAACAGAGAGTAACGGTGCACTCACCCCGTCATTGACAATCCCTGCAACTGCCAACAGTTTTTTTTTTTTGTTGTCCAAAAAAAATATTGATAAAATTTGTATTGGAACCGAATTTAAGGCTTTTGTTTCGCTTTATCCGCTGCGATAGTGATGCAACAGTAATGACATCTTGAGCTGTCAGTTGATGCTTTAATTGCCTCTATATACATGATTGATGCCGAAAAACTTTGTCCTTGTTTGACTTGCGTGAAAACATCTTGCTTTGTTTTCCTTTGCTCTTGTTTTCTTTATATTTTTTTTCTGTTTTTTGCTGAACCGAGTTTAATTAAACCTCCATATGGTGTATATTCTGGGGGCGATTGGCGAAGAGTTGCGAGTGGGCGGTCAGGGATTCTATTTATAGAGTCCGCTGATTAGGAACAGCAGTATAGTGACAGCGGACAGCGTCAGCACAAAAAAAAATAAAAAAGAAAGGCGTCCCTGATGTAAATATCAAAAGCCAATATTGAACTGTTATGTGGCAAAGTTTGTTCAGTTCTTTTTCACTCCTGTTGTTAGGCGACCCGGTTCATTGATAGATATAACCAATTCTCTTGGTATTGGCCATGTCAAGGCGATAACCGCTTGACGTAGATATCGTCAACAACGAACTTACGCTTCAAATTTCATCAGAAAACAAAATAAAACCGAGAATATATGTCTTTTTCTTTAAACTTGTTGGTAAATGTGAGTTTTGTGAGGTTTTCTATTAATTTGAAATGTTTGCTTAAAGTTTATTTCACATTTAATACAATACTTATTTAAAATATTTTATTTTACCTTTCTAGAAGACAAACTACCCATTGATCTTTAGTTATCACATTTTATAATATGTTTTCCACATAACAATTGGAACACAGCAAGCGGTTAAACAGCTTGTCACCAATTTCCCAGCATTTATTATTTACTTTTCAAGTTTTCAAAGGAAACTACATGTTATTCTTCTGTGATAACATAGATTATTAAACTTTCAGTGAAAGAAATATTACTATCAACCCCTAAGATGCCGAATTTTAATGGAGCTATAATAGTGCATGCAATGCAGTTGCTCGACTCCCCGGCGACACTGCGAGAAATCGTTACGAATATAGCCCAATATACAGAGCTAACCCATAAAGATATTAAAGAACCGGTAAAACAAACTCTCGAGGTGGGCGTGCGTTTGGGATTTTTGCAGAAATCGAATGGTAAGATTACATATATTTCAATTGTCAGTCATATTAACTGATAAACAATTTGTAAGGCCGGTATTATCTCGAGCCCATTACTTTTCCACGCCTTATGAGTGGAATGAGGACCCTGAGTACTCCAAATACTATTGAGAAGCCCAAGCCCACCGTCATACAGAAAATCCCAATGCAGAAGTTGTTCACAATTCCAGAAGCGAAGGAAGATCGGAGTCTGGATCAGGATCCCATACCGAAAAAGGCATCTAATGACAGACCTCCTAAGCCCTTAACATTGAATGAAGGCACTAAAAAAAATAAAAAGCATGGCGATATTTTCAAAAGTCGTAGCCCTGTACGGAAAACATCTGTGTATGACAAAAAAAATAACGCCACTTTGAAGAAGAAAGTCACATCCTGTGGCGATAGAGCCAAGGCTTTCAAAGTAGACCAGATGACACAGAAACATCAAACAAGTAATATCGCAGAATCCTGACCGCATTATGTTTTAAAAAGTATAGCCTAAAAAGTATTTAAATGTTCTGTTTCATTAATATTTTGGCAACTGAATCAGTAGAAAATTAAAGGCGACAAGGATATGAAATCCTTTACGTACATTGTGAAGAGACCCATTACTGAAAAGCAGAACTACCTATAACAAAATGTCATGAGCCTTATATTTAGATGTTTTCTCTATTAAAATCGTATTTAAATGTTACAATATTTACTTATTAAGTTGGTGGCTTTAAAATCGGGCGAATAATCTTGATAAAACGAAGACAACAAACTAAATGTTATAATAATAATTACTAACAAAAATATGGCTTAAATTTAAATAATTCCATTTGGAATAATTGATTAAATTAGAAAGTTGCAACCAGGATTAAGCCATTGGTTTGTATCCCCTAATTCCCTTGGCCAATAAGAGGATGCCTTTGAGAAATGATGTCTCATTTACGCAAGTTGACAAATGTCTCAATTAGCGGAGGACGAATCGTCGTCGGATTCAAGCGAGCGGAGTGGAGTGTCTGGAATTTTTTGGGGGCGTTGGGAGCTTAGAGACGCCCGACAATGTCGCGACGCTTCCTATTCAATTTGAAAACCAAATGAAGCGTCGCCTCCGCCAAGTGGCAATTTGCTCTGTGCATTGACCATATGGTTGGACACCCACCAAAGGGCGCCCCACGCAATCTGCACCACTCCAAGGGACATAGGAATCGCTAGAGATCCGCCAGCTACTAACCCATCACCACCTACCACGCAAATTGTCAGCACTCGTTGAATTTTCCGAAAAAGCTTAATATACACAACAAAAAAAGGTGTAGTAAATGAGATATTATTAGTTATCTTCTTTTTTTAAGCCCAAGCATTTAATTTGTATTTGTAGAAATTAGATAAATTATTTTTGTAAATTTTAAGGCATATTTATTATAATCCTAATTAAATTATTTGCTAAAACTCCTTGAGTATTATAGGAAATATCCTGAGAGTTAATCATTTTTTAGATTAAACAAATATTTTTTTAATTTGTATTCTTTTGTAATTCTTTGTCAGGATTTCAGGATCTTAAAAATTTGAGAAAAAAATTACAAGGGTTTTATTTTTCTGTTCCTCTAAGTTCATTATTTTATCCTATTTTTCTCGCACTGCTTTTCTTTGACCTTTGCGATGACGTCGGACCGGCTTAGGTGAGCCCGACAAGAGAGATACCCTGACAGAGAGCAATGTAAACAGAGAAAGAGAAAGGCGGCCAAAGGAAAAACAAGAGAGCGCATGGAAAAGAGACCGTGAAAAGCAGGGTGAATTTGGCAGCGTGGTGAAAACGAATTCCACCCGAAGAGTGCAACAAATGTTTGGAAGACAACTTCGGGCCAACAAGGTAAATGTTAGGGCACACACGGCGGATGAGTGGGTGAGCGCTCGTCCAGTGGGTGGTGGGTATGGCAGTTTTAGAGGGTGGCTGGGCGGCTGCTTTTGGTGCTTTGAAGCGTGGGCAGCGACAAAGCGGGTGAAGTTATGTCTTGCCCTTTTTTCGGCATACTGGCATACATAGCAAACGGCGAATTATTTGTGCGTGGGGATGTGCAGATGTACAAAATGTGCGACTGAATGTGGGCCTTCAGTAGGGTGACTCAAGGTGATGATGAACATATTTTTATTCTTTGTATTTCCGAACTTAATCGAATTTGTATTTTTTGAGTTGTTGTAAATGTAAGTTGTAGGGTGACTCAAAATAATGACACGTTGGGCGCCAATATATTTAAAATAAGTATTTTAAAGGAATTGTAACATTACATTTATAACATTTGTATATTGTTTTATTTCTGCTCTGAATATAACACATTTTTATTTAATATTTTACAAGCCTTGCAACAAAATGTGCCACAAAATGTAGGAAGGTTGACTCGAGCTGATGACTCGTTGGGCGCCAAATGTTTGAGAAAAAGGATTTTAATAGAATTCCTATTATGAAATTTTCTATACATAATTGCAATTTGTTTTACTTCTTATCTTAAAAACAGTTTTCTATTACATTTTTGCTCCATCATTCCGATCCAACAGATGCTTGGATCTCCAATCTCTGCAATTTCAAATTCCAAGTCAATGTTACATTTTATATATGGAGCGCTGTTAAATTTTATCTGATTCGGCAAACAATATGCATTTTTAGTTAAAAAACAAGTCAGTTCGAATCTATTTATCAACTAAAAATCACAAAATATTGTAAAAATACATTTTATCAAATAAAAACCAATCTTGAAAACCTGAGTCAGCCTAATGTTGAAATATCCCTTATAAGAGACCTTGTTCCGAGATGCGCGCGTGGCCAGACAACGAAATGTCAAAGCAGCCTGCTTATTTTTTGTTCGTTTTTTTCTTCTTTTTTTGTATCCGACTATGTGTGTGCGATTTTTGGTTTAGCTTTTTGGCATATGGTGCTTTGTGGAGAAAATGGTGAGCGAGTGTGTTTTTTTGCCGTGTTGTTGTTTAGTGGAAAAGCTGTTTCGGTTATTTTCTTTTTTGCCATTCGAGGTTTTCTAGTTAAATATTTTGCAACAGCGCATCGCATTTCCATGATTAGCAGATAAACATATGTTAAGTTGCAGAACTTTGCAGGGGGTGGGATGGAGAAGTTGTGGGGGCGACAAGGATGGGGACTGGATATACATATATACATACATATATATGTATATATGGGACAGTGCGGCTTTGATGAAGCTTTCAAGTGGGCCAAGTTGTACGGCAGAAATGTTTGTTTAGGATGCAACAGCTGTTGGGTTAAGTTGGCGAAAATGTTGGTGAAAAGCAGGCTGAAAAAACATGGAAACTTTGCCGCTAGCAGGAATGGAAAACATTTCAAAATATTGCTTTAATAAAAGTATGTTTTAATTGTTAACAAATAATAATATTCAAGGGAATTTTTAGAAAATGTAATGGAATACTGAAGTTACTTTTAACAATGTAAAGTTTCCCTAAAGTTCCCTAAGTTCTTTGACAATTATATTATAACACTAAAAGAAAAACATACAATTTCCAGCCATAGAAAACCTCTTAAACTCTACTTACTAAGCTCTTAAATGTTATATAAAAATAGTCTGACTTTCTCGCTAATGTCAGTCCTTTTATCTTGACATTCTCACACCTTAAACTCATCCATTTTCATTGCCTTTCGCTAAGAGTATGCCGCCAGCCCTTAATTGAATTAGCTTTAATGAACCAAATTATAATTGCAAATAAATTATCTCATTTAAGACGCAGAACATTTTCGCACTTTTGCCGTTAGTGTGGCAGAGCTGAAACCCGAAAATGGCGTCAAGGCCAATTAGAAAACTTTGCCGAAAATGGGGCGAAACTGAGACTTATCTTGGGATCTGTAAGAGCCCATTTTCCCCGGCGTGTCTCTCTCTGTCTCTCTCTATATCTATCGCTCTGTGGCTGTTTCCAAGACAGCGAACTAGCATATGGCAAAGTAAAAAGCTTACCAAAGTCAAACTCGATTAAAAATGCATAAATGCAATTAAAAGCAAATGGAAATCGAACGAAACTCGCAAAAAGCTTGGAGCGAAAAGACGCCTGGAGGTGGAAAGGCAAGAGAGATTACACTTGAAATAAAAATGTATTTAATAAAAATATCTTCTATTTTGTACGAAAATAATTCATTTTACCTCTTTTAAAGATGTTAAAACCCAAGAACTGCCAATGTTCTTCCTACCTTTTTTGGAAAAATTAAAAGATTCAATGAATAAGAGTAAAGATTCATAATGTATCCAATGAAAATCATTCACTCGATACTCTTATTTTTGAGATATCAGGTGTCCTGTAAAAGAATACAAACAGTTTTGTTTTAAAAGAAAGCTAAACAAATCTCTCTTGTAAACGCCAATTTTTTATAAATAGGCAAGTAAAATGAAGATTTTAATTAAATAAAAATGAAAATTAATCCTCTTTTTAAATAATCAATTTATCCATGTTTTCTGTGAGTGCACCGAACCCAAAATACTAAAATATATAAAAATGCAGACAGTGGAAGTGCATCAGGACAGTGGTCAGAGAGAGAGAGCGAGAGGTGGAGGTCAAAGCAGGCACACGTTGGGCGTTGGGTGGTGGAAAGTGGTGGTTCGGAGGAGGTAAGATATTCAAAAGGCGCGACAAGTGGCGACTAAGCTTTGTTTGGTGCAAAGAGAGCAGCGGAATGCGAAATGAGAAAAGCAAGCGAGAAGCCAAAATAAAACAATAAAAAAAGACAATAAAAATACAACGTTTATGCATAGCATTATAACAATTCCTGATTCTTGTTTTTGAAAAACCTTTTATGAATATAATAAGGTCGTTTTTATGTTATTATTATAATATATTTTTTATTTTCATATTAATATTATTTAAAACATTTTTACGAGAATCATATAAAAAAATCTTAAAAAATGATTCATATACATATAACTAGAAACTAGGTTAGCCAGCTATTCGAACTCGCTTTGGATTTAAAAGGATTAATTTATGTTCTTATATAAACTTTACCATGAATTGTAATATATAAACTAACGATTTCTTGAATAAAGATTCAAAATACAAATTAAAAGTCGATTCTAAATATTTTTAGCTTGCTATTTTCAAAAAATAAATCTAATAAATAGATTATATATTATTTTCTTAAGTTAAGCGAAAAGAAAATGTAAATCTTATTTTGAAACGTCCGTTGAACAGAATAATTTATGTCAGAAAGCAAAATTATCGTTAGGGATGAATGCACTATGTCGCATAACCGAGCTTTAAAGGCAGTGTCGGCCTACCTAAGGAAAATATATCCTACAAATAATGTATATAAGAAACTCACCATCTAGTAATAAATAAATGCTTTGATTTCACAAATTTCCCATTTTCAATAATTATTAATAAATAATTCATTAAATTTAAAAATAAAAAATTTAATCAACGAACAGTTGGCTTCCGCATGAACGCAGTAACTGTAAAAGAAGCCCTGACCATGCAGTTGCGTCAATGGGTGCAAAAGAGATGGGTGGGGGGTTGGGGGCGATGCGAGAGTACGATGAGAGAGGGAGCGCGAGATGGCGAAAGCAAGAGGCATGGAAAGAGCGGGAGAGAGCAACACCAGAGGCAGGCAGCAGGCACTGGTTGAGTTGGTTTTGCTGACTGCACTTGTTTTGCCATCATTATTATTGTTGCTTGCAACGTTTTTGATTTTTTCTTTTTTTTTTTTTGGTTGCAACAAACACACACGAACGACCGCGATATTGCCAATTCACTCACATACACGCAACAGACAACAGTTAGCCGCCGTTTTGCGTTGTGTTTGTGGCTTTTGCCAACATATTGTAAGCGTTTTTCCATATTTCCCACTGGGAAAACCATCAACACAAATTGTTCAAATAACCAATAGGTCGAACTCACCTTAAAAACATGGAAATTATTGCAATTTTGGTGCAAAATCAACCAACATATGCTAACACGCAACGCGCACACACACTAACACAAACTAACACTCGGACTAACTGTGCACGTATTTTTGCTTTTGCTTTTTGGTTTCTTTTTTTTTATTTCTTTTTGTTTTCTATTTATTTATTTGTGTTGCTTTTTGCATTTATTTTTCGGCTGCACTCTCGCCCTAACACACAATTAAACACAGACACACACACACGCACGAAAAGCAGCCAATTTTATTTTGTATTTGTTATTGTTTTGATTTGTTGATTTTTTTCTTTTTGGCAATTTTTACTGTTAAATGCGTAACAAGTTAATGTTACGTTACTTTGCTTGACTTAACTTATGACGGAATAGCGAAATGTAACGAAATAACGGCTAATGACGACGTTTCTGCAGAGCAGAGAAAACCAACGCTGAAGAATTGCACTGCCGAATCTTGGTGTGTGTTTTTGTTTTATTCAAAAAATGCTACGCCAGCCTTTTTCCGATTTGCCCGATGCGAACGCGCGCGCTGCGAAAAAACATATTCGATGCGAAACAGAGAACTTCCCGCTATATAGGAGATTCTCTTTCGGTTTGAGTGAGTTGTGAACGATGAATTTTGCTATTCTCCTCACCTCTCTCACTCCCTCGCAAGCTGTTCGTGTGGCAATGCAATGCTCTTGAGTGCCTGCCGCCCTCTCTTTGCTGCAGTAACAGTGTTACAGGTGATGTAAAGGTGCTGTTATCAGGTGTTTTTCAATTATTTTTGATTTATTTTTATTAATTTTTGGTTAATCTATAACCTATTTTATTTTTATAATTCAATTGCAACTAAATGCACTTTCTTAAATACTGTAACATTATTATTATCGGCCTGTAAGCCTGGCTTAAGAGTGTGGAAAGCAAGAATTGAATTGCGCGAATTGAGTGCGTCCAGAAAGCTGTTGCTTTTGCCAACTCTCTCGCGTTCTCTCTTTCGCTCGGAAACTGTCACGTTGCGTGGGTGTCAACGTCGGTACCGGCATAGCTGCCACCCACAGCAGAATTGTCCTGAAATTTGAGTGTTTTAGAGGTTTGAGTCCGAGCTAATTTAATAAGTCAAATTATGTAAATTTAAAGATATTGCAATTAGGAACTTCAAACGTTGAAGGTTGCTTTTCTTGCAATAAAATAGTTATTTATATTTATTATTTCCGTTATTCTATTTATTGTTTATATATCTATAAAAGACAAAAGTCAATGCTTAATTTTTTTTTTTAGGATATTAAATGTTTTAAATAAAATTAAAATATTAACTAAATATATAAACTTTTAATTTTTAGTTACAATACAATGTAATATGCTTATAATGTAAGGTAAAGTACAAGTAATATACACAAAGCCTCTGCCGCAGTCCGTATCCTCTGCTCTGCTCAAGCTTACAAGACGTGGCATTGGCGCGCGTGTAAGAGCACGATGACAAACCACCAAATGAGAGAGCAAAAGGTAGCATTGACTGAGCTTGAGAGAGTTTTGAGTGACTGCAACCTGTATGAAAATGTGAGTGAGTGTCAAAGCGAGTGGGTTGTGGCTTTCGCCTGCAAGCAGCTGTTTAAGGAAAAAAAAATAATAATAAATAGAAAAATGGCAAACAGTTAGCAGAAAAATACATTTTATAATAATGAATTTTCAGTGCAAAAAACTTTTTTTATATGAAAAAATATACAATTTTTTAATTATTGTATATATATATTAATAATTTTTAAAATAATATACATATATAAAATAATATACATATTATAATATTAAACTTTACATCGTTTTGACATTATTGAAGATTTCGTACATACACTTGACACGAAAGCTCTTTCGCAGAAAATGGTGTGTATCTTAGCTAGAGTTTTTCTAGTTCAGTACAATAATGAAGTTCCCATAAATAAACCTATTTTTATTATTTTATCTTTATTATCTTTATAATTTATTTTATTTTATTATTATTATTAGTGTAGTAATTTGATTTCCAATTAAAAAAAAATATTTCGATTATTTCTGGCGCTTTGTTCGACGCTGCTTTAGCCACGATTCGAAATCATTTTTGATGATTTTCCCCTTCACAGAACTGTTGTACTGCTTCACAAACTTATCGCGATCACGCAGCCAAATCCGAGCGTACTCCCAGCCAAGCAGACAGGCCATCGATACAGGGGTGCACTATTTGGGAAAATGTAAAATTTGGTTAATAATTGTGACTGTTACGATGCCTGGTAATCAAGGGATTTCGCCTGAAAATATTGCCTACTTTATAGGGCTAACAGAGGTAAAAGCAAAAAAAGTTGATTGCATGCTGCGATTCAAATGTTAGGGTGTTACGTATCTTGTGATTATATGATTATTGGTAAAATATTGCCTTAAAGAAGCAAAGAAAAATAGGGATAGGTTTCAGACGAGTGCTTATACATTATGGAAAATTTCATCCATTATTTGGCTTATTGTTTAAAATTTTAAAGAATTACGCAAATAATGCTCACACGAAAATATTCTTTTAAGTTATATAGTTCACATTTTTAAACCTATGAATACTAAGGTTTTTACTTCAAAATAAAACGTGAAACATGAAAAAGAGTGACTCGATTAGACTTCCTCTATCTGTTAATAATTTTTTTTAAGTTCAGTTTGGTTTTATTTTTTATTATAATATAATCTATACTTATTCTTAGGCCTCGAACTTTATTTTGTATATCTAAATTAAAACAAACTATTTAAACCTAAGCCCTATGCCCTATGTCGCTATTAATTATTATTCATTAACATTTTAGTATTTATTAAGATCTATGCTCCAGATATAGAACTATCTATGACCTATTTCTATGCATATATTGGCGTATAATCTTACATCCGTTTCACAGGATGGCACAAACTTGGCAGCCCGATTTAAGCCCTCGGTGGTAAGATTATCTTTTGGCTTACAGGGCACAGCTCGGGACCACTCCTTGGTCTGCTTATTCATTTTGATCAGCGTTATATGTATGTTCTTTTGATTCACTTAAAATTTACCAGATATGTATTTTGTGTAACGTTACCAGAGATTTTGAAACTAGCATCTCGAAATGGAAGTGTATTGTTTCTTACAAATACTTCGGCATGTTTGAAGGGAAAGAAAATGAAAAGGTGTTTTGTAGTAACAAAAGTACTTATGTTGATATGTATGATACATATGTTGATATAAAGTACAATTTTATAATGTTACATTTGCATAGAAATCTTAAAGAACAATAGCTTTTACAAAGTTAATATAGAACTCTGGAAAAAAAGTATTATTCGATTAAAACTGCTTGTAAAATATGTTAGAACAACGACCTTTTATTTTACTTACTGATTCAAAATAACTTTGAAATAATTAGTTAAAATTATAACTGTTAGTTTACTATCAATCGGTTTAGCATTATACTGAATTCTTACTTGGGAATTTTAGGAGCACTCTGTGCAAGCATTTCTACTACATTTAATGATGAACGAACAGAAATGCATAAATGTTTGACATTTGATGTAACAATATTAATAGTATTAACAAATCTATATTATCAATTTTAAATAAATTTCAAGACAAAGCTTCTATAATAATCATTGATTTTTGTAGATAGAATTTAGTTCGGTATCCTACACTCTTAAAAGTATATTATTATTCCTGTGCAAAATCAACAAGGAAAAAGCAATTGCAATTCTTATGCATTTTTGAATATATGTACTTAGAGTCCTACGGATCGTCCTTCAATGTTGACGGGTAAGCCCTGAAAGTTATAAAAAAAAAAAAAAAACAATATTAGAATGAAAACCAGCCAGAACAAACTTAGGGGAAATTCTCCATGGCGAGCCTCCCGAAGGACAACCGCAGAAAATGTTTCGAAGGCGTTTCCTTCTACCAAAAAACCAACAGCAACAACAACATGGCCAAGACCACGAACGAAATAAAAAGGAGAAATTGAACCTGGAACTGAGACTGAGAGACAAAAGGCAAAGAAGTATAACAAACTTTAAGTCAATACACCTACACAAAATACAACAAAACAGGACGAAAAAAAAACTGAAATAAAATAAAACAAAATTAAATAAGAGAAGAAGCAGAAGCAGAAAAAGCAGAGCGATGGGAAAAACAACAGCAAACTCGCCACTCCCCCCTTAAGCCAAATAATAGAAGAAGCAGCACAAGTAAAACAAAACACGGCGACAGGCCAACAATTTGAGGTGGACGTTTTTTGGGGGCGGTTTTGGGTGAGGGTTTGGCCCCCATTCATGCTCCTACAGGGGTTGGGTGTTTGCCATGCGATTGCATAGATTCACTGGAAGAAAATTCCATATAATTACAATTTAATTCAGAATATTCGCAGTGCTACTATAAGGAGGGAAATCGGGCTGAAATCGCTCTCGGAATCTCATGAGCAAAATTTTTCAAGGTGAGCAAAAATATTCAAAAATTAAACTTTTTCCTTAATATGTTTGGTCACACTTGTTGGGTGCTTCAATCTTCCCTTTATCTTGCGTGCGAAATAAATACACTTAACTTCTTTCGCTCACGGAATTACAGGTGCTTATTTTGAGCATCTGGCAACGCTACTATATTTTTCGCTCTCGAAATTTTGTTCATTTTAGTACATAACCAAACGAAAAATTAGAAAAATCCTATTTTTTCTCTTCTTTGTATTTTTTTATAAGAAGGTTTGCGTTCACGAAATTGTTTTGTCGATGTTTGTACTATGCTTTAAGTTGGATTTAACCATAAACGAACTTATTTTATTATTTATTTATATTATATATTATATATATATTATATTTATTTATAATAAATGTTATTTAAATTTGAGCTTATTATTATTTTAACTCATATTTATTTGTTTTTTTTTTTCCTGTAGTAGGTTAGTTTTCTATCGAAAATATTTTACTATAAATTTAACACAAATTTGATGAAATTTTTAGTGTTCTTGAAATGAAAATAAAATTGTTCTGTTCAAATCAATTTAAAGTAAATAAAATCAAAAATATCATCATGTTCGTTTTCTTTATATTTATGTTCTATGAATTAATTACTATTATTTATTAGAATCTTATAAATATGTATGTATATAGAACCTTTAGTTCCACAGAAACTAACTTATCTTTGATTATCTTGAACTCATATTCATTTGATTGTATTTTAACGTACCTACTTTTATTCAAGTGTAGCCTGGCACGGCCAAACGTAAATCAAACAAAAATAAAACAAGACAAAACAAAACAAATAAAATAAACAAAACTACGCAAAAGTAGCAGACGACGAATACGAATAAACGATGACGATGAGGCAAACAAGAAACCAAACCAAGAACAGGATTTGATCAAGTGGGGTTGACCCGGACAATACCCTTTTTTTGATCCGAAACTAATATAAATTTAATAAAGAAAAAATCTTGAAGAATTTAGTATTAATTTAGCTACCTTGTTAGCTTAATAGTTGCATTTTCTAAGCATCCAAATATGATTAAAACCATCATTTACTTAAAAATATCAATTTCACATAGTTATCAACAAAATTTAAAATACTTTGTGATAGCTAAAAATATTTCAAGTTAAATACATTATTTCTTGGTATTAAATATTTTATGACAAATTACATATTTATTAATAATTATTTTGAATGCGTTCAATCATATAATTAATATACTTAGTTAATTTTAAAGACAAAGCTGTTGTTTTTTTTATCTTCCGCTTGCAGCTAGAACTTTTTGAGAATTCTAGCATTAATTCAAACAATTAAATGTATATAAATATAAAATATAATATGTAAAATATAAGCCCAAAAACTATTACCATATATAAATATTTTGTTACACTTTTAAATATGTTAATAATACAGTTAACTATTTACTATTATTATGCACATACTTTCCTAATACATTTCTAAATATTTTCTAATAAGGATAGGAAATTAATACAAAATATATTCCAATTAAAAATATTTCCATTTAACCACAAAATAAAAAAAAGAAAGGGTATTACTTGCCAAGCGAAAAAGAGAGTGAAGAAAGCGAGCAAGGGATGGGGGAAAACGAAGGAAGCCAAAGTAAGAAAACCCAACAACAGTAACAACAACAGCAACAACAAAGACAAATACAACTCACAATGGCGATGATGATGTTAATTCCAATGATCATAATGACGAAACAAACGAAGCATTTTCCGTTTTCTAAAACAAACATTTGCAAATGTTCTCAACAAACTTTTTATTTGGCCGAAAGAATGGTGCGTGCGGGAGGTGGAAAACAGAAAACAGAAGCCAGACATTTGTGGGTGGTGTTTTTTGGGTGGCGTGGGTGGTGGCTTTGTGGGGAGGGAGGGAAGTTTCGAGCAAACAAACACACAATTACAGTTACAGTTGTGTTTGTCTCTCCGTTGCTGTGCGCACTGCAAACAAAACTTCCTATTTTCAGCAGACCCCACTCCCCAGCAGCTCTGTCACCCGCGGGGCCCTGTCCATCTCACTCACACCCATCACAATCGCCCTTCCTTCTCTATCTAGCTGTCTCTCTCTCTCTGTCTCTCTCTCTCTGTCTCTCTCTCTCTGTCCCGCTCAGCTCACGTGCAATTGTATGCGTAAATAAGCATTTTACTATACAACACAAACTGTTCCTTGTCCTTGCCGTTGTTGCTTTGATACCCTGTAATCGAAACTTTATATGTGGTATGATTATTAATAAAGAAAATATATTTTAATTTTTATTAATACGAATTTTGTTTCATATTTATTTATATTTTATTATTTTGTCTCAAAGTCCAGTTTACTTATTCATTAATTGTTACTCAGCTTAAGGTTCCCCAAATCTTAAAACTAAATTAACCACCAGTTAAGCCACCAATTTGGATGTCGCTTTCATCTGTTATATTAACCGAAGGTTAAGTTAAAACAAGGTCTGTAATACAGACTCTGTATTGAGAAAATGTTTGCTGTAAAGCACAAAATGAGTGCTGTTGAACGCAAACACAATGCTCTAATTAAATCCGTAAAAAAGGAGTTCCTTCTTGATCTAACTGTGGCTTTTCTTCATAAAGAACTGACCGTTTCTGAAGTTTAAGCTAGAGTTAAAACTCCTGTAGGCAATGAAAAGGAAACTTTGATTTTAACCATATATCCTATAAATGTTAGCTTGACTTTGACAAGTAATTTTTAAGATCAGAATAACTCTGTGTTTAAATAAAATTATGATGAGGTCTTTATTTTGTTGGCTTTATAAAGAAAACAAATTTTATTCGTAACCATCGAAGGGACCATAATATGAACTTAATCTTTTCAATATTCCTAACACAAAATTCATCAGTTAAATGGAATATATTTAACCTATATATAAAACCTATTATCCTATATAAAAATAACAATAAAATTATACTAATTATGAAAACATTAACAACAAATTTTTATGCTCTATCGATAAAGATAGCTAATATGTTATAAAATCTTTTCAGATGGTTCTAAAACAGGGACCCCACCTGAAAAGTAAGCAAAAATTTAAATTCTACAAAATAAGGGTAACGAAGTACTGGGAGTTCCATCAATTAGATTTGATTGTTTCTTACTTGGTTTTAGTTCTATTTGTTTATTTCAGAAGGGAAGAATGGGGGATTGGACCATGGTTAGGTGACTGTCAGTCAACCCCTCGAAAGCCCCCCCCGGTCTAGCCCCAACCACCCCCTCGACGCCGCTACTGCTGCTTCTTCTGGTTCAGCTTCTTTGTTGTTGTTTCAGTGCTCATTAGTCGCATTCGCATTGGCTCCTTGTTGTGTTTGTGTGTGTGTGTGTGTTTGCCTCCGTCTATGTGTTTGCTTTTGTTTGTTTTAAAATTTTATTGTATTTCATTCAGTTGTTGGGTCGTTTCTTGTTGTTGCTGTTGCTGGCCTTGCCGACTTTGTTTGCTTTTAACCCCAGAACGCCCCCAAGGATGAGGGTTCGCTCCTGCCTCCATTTTATTTCCGGGTGTATTCTGACTGTTTTCACAGAAGCCTCTGTAACCATTTGCACTCATTTTCACTCATTTTCTATTCCCGGTCAGTGAAGACAATGAAAATGTTGCAATTATTCTGTTACATCATATATATCTATTGTCACAAGTATTAAATGAACCGAAATGTATAAAATCCTACAGATTATATAAGGGGGTGCTAGGGAAATTACTTGGCTTTTTGTGTATTCCTTAAAACGTTGCCAAAAACTATGCTACAAAGTCTAAAAAGGAAGAAAAGTAAAACTTCAAGATGATACATTTTAAGTTTCTAAGGTTTTATGCAAATATCCTAAAATTTAGCTTATCTTTCCCCTAAAAGCTATAGGATATAGTGTTCTGATTCAAATAAATTTTATTCAGAATCTACCCAGGGTTGTAAATATACGGTGTATGAAGTCTCAATGTTTGTATCAATTAGTCTGAACGAACTATTAATTTATTCAAAAAAAAGGCAAGTTCCCTAAAGTAGACTGGAATTGGTACTCCAAAATGATATTGCATCCTTTTGGGCACTCTTTTAAGAGATTTAAAAGCCCAAGTTATTTCTGGGAGCCTCCATTAAGTTGGAAATTAAATAAAGACATTTAATTTGTAAGTTTAAATTTGGTTATCAATTTTTTAAAATATATCTTCGAATGAATTAAAGACCGGAAATTTAGATAAACAAATGTATGTATTTCTCAAAAACTGATATAAACTTTTATTTAAATTTGTAATATATATTTTTTAATTTAAAAGAACAAACATATTATTGTGCAAACACCCATTTCCTACCGGCTAAAATTCCTACAAATGGAATTCTCTAACATTTGTTTATAAAAAGCTAATTGGAAAACTGCTCATTAAAATAACGAAATAAATTATAATAGTTTGAGAAACATTTAAGCAGGCAAACTACCATCCAAAATATATATATATTAATTTGGAGCATTTAAGACAGCTGCACTTAAATTAAGCTGAAAACCATCTATATTTTGTAATAAATAATGTAAAAATAATAAAAACAAAACCTAAAGGTTATGTTCTTGACTTTCTTTGCCTATTTTTATATATTTAAGTACTGTTACTGATATATTACACACACCGAGCCAGCTTAAGCTTTGTTTTGTGCACTTTTCAATTACATTTCAAGGCATTTCGGCTGTGACAACAGCCATGAAAAAGTGCAATGAAATATTCGACATATTCCAGATAAGCAACAACTATGGCAACACACAGCCGTAAAAGAAAAATAACAATAAAAACGACAAGTGAAGCCAAGAACTGAGGCTACAACATAAGCAGACACAAAATAACACACATTTCTGTGCCTCAAGCACCCACAAAAAGCTCACGTGTTGCCGACGTTGGTTCGGTCAACTATAAAACAAAAAATGCTTAATTAATTAATTTTTTGCACTCGCTTGTTGTTTGATTTCTGCTTGACTTTTTTCGGCTTCGCATTTTTTGTTGCCATATTTTTTTGTGTTTTATGCTTTTTTGCGCATAGCTGCGCTGCGTTGGCATTTTTGTTACCCGCTGCGGGAGTGTTTATATGTCATTGTTATTGTTAACAGCTGTACTTTTGCAAATTTACAGCGGTAAAAGCGCAAAACAAAAATGTAAAAAAAAGAGAAGAAACAACCTAGGCATAAAAAACAACGTAGCAAAACAAAATAACCAAATAGAACAACAACAGCAAAAAGAACAACAACAGAAGCGAAAACAATTTTTGCTGAATGCACACGAAAAATCAACGAAAGGGAGATCAAAACCAAACGAATCGAGTGCACAGCAAGATATCAGATATAAGATTAAATTTAAATATTTTGGATTTTTATCCAAAGACAGAACAAACATCGGCGAAAATCTCTTACGGAATTTCGTGAGCGAAAACCAATGTGACAAAAGACAACTAAAAAAGAATATGTTCAAAAGGGTCACACTGATACATATGTATATACATTTGATTTATTTCGCTTACGGAATCAAAGCTGCTTTATGTCGTTTATGAAATGTCGTTTATGTTAGTACCGACCGAAAGTTATTCATCTTTATGAAGTTTTCCGCTTACGGAGTTTTCGTCGATTGAAAGTTTCATAAGAACAGGGTCGGACAGGATCATTTCAACAAAACCTCTAACCCTTAAAGTTATCAGCTAGACAGTGTACTCGAAAGCTAAGATATAAGCTTAATAAAAACCAAAATTAATTCATATATTTATATCGACAATTGTGGGTTTCGTTTTGGTAATCCTTAACTTCTAATCGGTGCATGTCCTCGAATATAGAAATATATATGCTACAGAAATCTCTAAAGATTTTGAAATCTCTTACTCAAGTGTCAAACATTGGAATACTAAATTTTATATATAAAGAAAGAAACATTTTACACTATTTTTACTTTGGTACCTTAAACATTTAGGCAACCTTTTCAGGAATTGGAAAAAACTGGAAACGAATGGAAGTTTTTAAAAATGTTTAATTTTAAATCAAATTTAAAAATCCCTTAAAAAAACTTAGGAAGGCTTATATTTTTATTCGCGATAATTGTTCTTGCCACTCATCAGAACACAACTTAAAAGATCTTTATGAGCTTAAGAAAAAACATAGCGCTGATCCATTATCTAAAAGAAACAATTTACTTAAAGTACATAATAATGAAATAATTTAAAATAATTAAATATTGTTGTGCTAAATTATTTTTATAGATTATAAATGAAATTATTATTAACAACCTAATTTGGACTACAAATAATTTGAGCAACTAAATTTTAATAATTGAATAATTTATTTTGTAGTGTCTAAAACTGCAGCGTGAGCTCAGAGCTGCCCTGTTGTTTCTGTTGTTTTTCTGTCGTCGCATCTTGTTATTGTTGCTAGTCGAATGCGAATGCTAAACAAGAAAAACAACAAGAACAGCTCTAAAATAAGCAGAAGAACGAGAGTAAACAATTGCAACAACAACAACTAGCTGGGCCCGTAGTAAAATTCTAGTAAATAAATGCGACAAGCGTATTTTTTCCGTTTGGCAAAACAATGTCAACACGGCGAAAACATTTCAACCGAAAATTATAAAAAACTATACCACCCGCACTCAGACAATGAAACATTTTTTTTTTTTTATCGAGAGCAGGAGGCACTGAAAAATAAACATTTCATCATAATTATATTCGGTGAGAGGTACAGTTGTGCACGAGTTCGTTAACAACTTGCAACTAAGTGTTGCATTCGACAGGGCGTCGCTTAGGTGCAAGCTTATCAAGTGTGCTGGAAAAAATGGGGGGAAAACAGAGAGGAAAAGCAAGAAAAATTTGTTTACTTCCGCTTGAAGTTTTGCCAAGCTTTGCGATTTATTTTCTTGGCGGTGGCGGTAATAGAAGCCAAAACAAAGTCATTTGGATATTTCCTAAACCCAGATTTTATGCACTTGCTTAATTTAATTAAATATATTAAAATCAATTTTAACATTATTCATTTGTCAAGGATAGAAATAAACAAAAGGATAGCAGGTAGGATTAAAAAAATTTAGGTAATGATGGTATGCATGTTTTAACCCTGTTAACGGGCCAAATCAGAACTAATTTGCTGCCACCGAATTCGTGATTGGGAATTTTAGGTGGAAAAACATATCTTATTATTATTTGTTTACATTTTATATATTACAAATATTCTTGGAACGTTACAGTGTAGGCATATATGTACTTATTTATTTGCACTAAGCCATTAAGATACATAAGTATTCTATAAAAATCAAGAATAATCTTTTAAAATAAACATTTTCTTCCAATAACTTATACAATTTGAAAGTAAAATGTTTTTTTTTTTTCCTTATTATTAAACATTTAATGAGATTATTAAGTTCCAGAAATAATAAACAAATGGTAATAAAATACTTAAAATTCGTAATGGTGCTTAATTTCCAGCACCTGTACAGAAGACCCAATTTATTGGAGCTACGCAAACGCAGCACTCCTTCACTGTCTGTTCTCTTTTTTTCTCTCCATCTTTGCCTCGCACTCACTCCAAGGCAATTCTGCACCAACAAAAAAAGAGACAGAAACAGTAACAACAACAACTAATTAAGTTCATTGCTTCTATTTGCGTATTTCGCTGCCTTGCATGCAAACGTATTTATGTGCAAACAGTCACGGGTAAAATAATAGGAATTTAAATGTATTGAATAATATATTACAAAAAAACTACACTAATATCATTACTTTATTAAAAAAGTAATACAAAAAGAAAATTGTTTAGTGATATTCCTTTTATTATTTGGTTAATAAAATGTATTCCGTAGTAATTTTTTATGTATTTAAGAGCATTTCATATTTATTATAAAAGGGTAATATAAAAGAGAATTGTTTTATAATAATCATTTATTGTTTGTTCTAAATTTTATTTATTGAAATATATAGTCATATATTACGTAATCACCTAGGGGGAGGGAGGGGATCAGCGAAATGATGATTATATTTGAATATTGGCGATGGATGGGATGGCCTAAAAGAACGATTACTTATAAATTCATCTTTTATAAAAATATATTTATGAACCATTTTTCTTGTATAATTTTATGGTGGAGGGAGTTCCGTCAATGATTATTTTTTATTGTTAGGGGGGAGTACAAAATTATAAAAAATCGGATTACTTAATACATAGACAGCCCCATACATTTCTGACAAAAAAATATAATGAAATATTTAATAATAAAATAAGATCACAAAGAATTAAAATGTATAGCATTCTCAAGATCTGTATTTTTTTAAAAGACTTTTTAACGTTTTTGTGTTGACACTAAAATTTCCAAAGCGTTTAACTAATGGTAATCCACTTTAAATTATGAGTAAAAGTAAGCAGGAAAAAGATACAATATTTTTGTGTTTTTATTGTGTGTATTCTAGCATGAAATAATAATAAATAATGAGTAAAAATAAGCAGTTAAAATGTTAACATCAACCACTTATAAAATCCATTCCTTGTCATTCGGTCCTAATTTTTTTACCGCAAGTGTTCCCACATATTTCTTGTTGCTGTTTGTTTTTTAGTGTCTTATTGTTATTGTTGCTGTTTTGCATATTTTTTGCAATGGAAGCTCTCGACAACAAAAGGCGGCCGAAAACAAAACAAGAAAAGCAACAAAACTCATCAGGCTCATCTTCATTAACTTTGCTTTCCGTTCCCCAGCCCCCTTTCCCTTTCCTCGATATCCCACCACCCCCTGAACATCTCCTTCTTCCTCTGCTTCTTTTGCAAGCCTCCATCGCCCCTCCCCCACATATTACCCACTTTTCCCAGCTCCCAACTTTCTTGCATTGTCTCTGCAAAATGCGAAAAACAAAAAGAAAAATACTTTTGTTTACTCTTATGCCTGCGTTGCTGGCGACGTCTCTGCTGCCGCTGTTTACACAATTCCACAGCCGAAGTCCAAAAACAACAATAAACAATAAAAGCAGAGCCCGAAAAAAAACAAGTCAGAATTAATGCAATGCCCAAAATCATTCGATCCAGTTTATACCTTGAAATACCGTTATTCCCGGATTTGTATAAAAAAAAAACATTGCCTATTTTAAAGCAAAGCTGAACTTACAATGACAGGATTAAGCTTTAATAACCGAAATAATAATAAAGTAAAAGGATATTTGGAAAACATTTTATTTTTAAAATAAAATACATAATACTCCGATCCGATATACCCGATAAAAGATAAAGATAGTGTCCACGTTGAAGAATTAGAACGGGACAGAAAAAGAAGTGACGGCGAAATGCGAAATGTGTAAATGACCTTCAGTCGCGCTGCTGCCGGCGTCGGCGTCGACGTCAACGTTGACAGCGGGGCCATGGGCGGGGGCGAGGCTGTAGTGCTAAGAGTTTGGGGGGGGTCAAGACACAACACGACTTAATTTCTGGTATTCAGGGACATACATAATTCCGCTGCTCTCTTTCTCGTTGCCCGATTCTCTCCTACGCACAAACATTGTAAACAAGTGAAATTGCTTCCTAGTTGTGAATTCCCTCACAAGCAAACTAAAGTACACTGAGAAAAATTATATTTTAGTATCCACATTAAATCTAGGTTTAAGCTGAATGTAAAATTATATTAACAAAATAAACTTTAAGTTGTATATATAAAATAAATCAATAATTACATACAACTTATATGTATGTATGTATTTCTTTCTACCTATGATAATATGAGTATCCGTTGAATTGTATAATTAAAAGTTTTTAAAATATAATTTAGTTTCGCTAAGTGTAAACGATAAAATGTGTCTGTGCGCTTGCTCTCTCTCAATCGTTCTCTCGCCCTCTCTTCGAGAGAGATTATTTTGCCAATCGCTCTCTGTGTTCTCCTGTGCAAACAAGTGTTTGTTTGCGGCGCCGCCGTCGACGTCGGCAGATGTAGCGGCAGCGACCAAGCCACCCCCACTAGCCACCCCATCCACACCTCCAACACGAGACTAATACTCACACCCTTGCGCCCTGTCGAACTTTCTTATTTGATTACTCGCAAAAAAGAACAGAGTCTCGCTCGCTGTCAAATTGTGACAAACGAATTTGTACTAATTAGCATTTCTCATGCGGCCTTCACAGTGGGTCGCATCGATTAAAATGTGCCCTGCAAACGATGAGTTTGCATTTTATTGATGTGTATATAGAGTGCGGGGAGATTAAATAATGGCATACATTACGCATTGATTGACCAAATAAAGTTAATCAACGAAGAGCGGAATGACACGATATTAATATTGTGGGTTAAAGTTCAAAAATTGTCAATGATTGTAGATTAGATTGAAAAACTTTACTTACACATGTACATACAAAAGTTAAAAGATTTATAATGTTGTATTTTGCTAACAGCTTATGTTTAATTTAATTAATTTATACATAGAACATTTTTAGGCTATGATCTGCATATTTCCCAAGAATTAATGGATTATAAATTAATTAATTAAAATTATAAATGCTGTTTGCTTAAATATTTTATATATTCTAGAAAAAAAAAAGCCGTCATGGTGATCTTCCGAAACATATCTAGCACTTGGTAAGATTACCAATCTATTAAATAACCAATAACCTTAAATAACGCTATTCTACACTTAAGATTTAAATAACTTTTTCTATAACACAATACCTCTACTGTTGTTTCCAAAATCCGCCCTTTGCATTCCACAGTGCGCGCCAAGAAGTAACGGAACAACAAAATTCACCAAAGAACGACAAACTAATACAGAAAACGCAACAGAGAGGGCAAGACAATAGTTTAGCGAGTGAAAAAAAAAGAGGATGAGGAGAAGCAGGAAAAGGGGGAACAGTTCGCACGTGAACAGAGAACTTGCGCACGAGAGAAAAACAACAAGAACAAAACAAAGGCAAAGAGTACGCCGCCCACGCAGCCACTAAAATTGCATTGCACTTTGACAGAGGCTGCGACAGAGGCGACGACTTAGCCAGAGCAGCGACAGCAAGGAAAGCAGCAGGCCAAAAACAAAAGCACAGAGGGACACAAGAAAAAACTGGCAAATAAAAGCCCATAAAAACTTTTATTTATAACTGTAACAAAACATCAAATTAAATTCTTGATTTCAGTTTAAGTTGGAAAACTTCAATTTAAATTTAATACAAATGCGGACAATACATATAGAAAATATCTCTTCATTTATTTATTATAAAGAAATTAATTACTCATCTTTTGTTCAAATATTATTTTCCGTGCACAACTGCAATCCGCTTGCAAGGCAAACGAAAAAGCAAAAAAAGAAAACAAATATATAGTACAACTACAACTAGAAATACAACTACAAATACAACTCAAGGCAAACCATTTGGGCAGCGCGGCAGCAGAGCGTGGGCTGCGACGCCGGCAGAAGACGGAAATACCAAGCGAACGATGACGAACGTAAAAACTACGCACCAAGCACAAAAACAACACTAAAACACGCCACGAAAAACAAACAAACAACAAGCAGCAGCAGCAGCAGCAGTCGCCAGGAGTGCGGGTGCGAGGGGGAGAACGGTTGGCGACTGCGAGTGAGAGCGAGAAAGCGAGAGCAGAGCACCTGCCCCTACTGTACCCGCCCCCACTTGGCTAACGAGCAAACAAAACTAAACAAAAATAAATAGAAACCGAAGCAGAAACAGAAGGAAAGCAGCGATATAGAAAAGCAGGAAATATTTTGAACTTTGAGTCAAGTGGAGAAAAGATATATCACAGAATTTCTTTTATAGATTGTTTTTAAGCAAATATAACCAGAAATAGAATAAAGTCAAGTTAATAAATAAATAGATGACAAACGAAGCTGAGAAAAGATTTCTCTTAAAATACTTTCAAAAATTTTGGACAGAGCGAAAAAAAAATCAAAATCTTCCTTATTGAACTTTCTAGCACTGTTTTGAGATTGCAAACTTAACATTTCGATGACGATTCATCCTCAATGATTCGAAAAGATTCTTAAAGACTAATTAAGAACACCGTTAATTGCAATCGGAGTAATCTCTGTCAAATGATTGACTTTTATTTACTTGCCCGCCGTGAATGAACCTTTCTTTTCATATCAGAGTAAAAGCATTTGAGTTTCTTTTCTTTTTTTTTTGTTTTTGTCTTAGGAATTTTACTACGACGTAGTACAAATATCGTTTCGGTTTCGTTTTTGGCGCGAACTCGCTTTTGATTATTATTGTTTTTTTTCGGCGTTTTTTTTTCGCCTTTTCTGACGACCTCCGTTCGTTCAACTCGGTTTTTGCGCTGAACCGCTCCTGTCTACTTGTTTGTTTAATTTTTTGCCATTTCTGCTTCACATTTTATTTGTTTGTTTGACTCGGCTGCGCGTGTGTGTTGGTGTGTGTGTGCGGCCCAAGAAGCGGTCTCCCCCTCTTTGTCTGTCTTGCCCTCTCTGTCACTCCTTCTCTACATCCCCCTTCTCCATTGATTCACCACCCGTTTTTTGTTGTTGCTGTCGTGTTTCTTTTTCTCTTTATCAAAACAACTGCGCTGCCGACGCCGGCATCGAAGTCAGCCTTCATACAGCAGAGGTCGCCAAAAATGCCAGCAAAATAGAAAAACAAAATGGAAAGAAATAGAAATGGAGTAAATCTGATTGCTATTTTCTAAAAAAGGGCTCGTGCATGAGAATAATTTATTTATTCCGAAATTTAAGTTAATTTATTTAATGATTTTTCAAATTTGTAGTAAAATCAGTTTAATACCCGTTTCAAGATTGTTGTTTGGTTCTCCAGTCTGTACAAGAGTAATTTTGTACATCCTGGCTATTCAATGCAAGTTTTTACGTTTTAATAAGAAATTTAAAAGTTAATCAAAAAGGTAAAATGTAATCATGTTAAGAAACATCTCGAAATCTTGTTGCTACAGTTTTCTCCGCCACTGTACGTCTGCTTGTGTTTTTTTGTTTTTGGCGCGCACTCGCTCTCTCAATCTCACCGACTCTCTCCTCCCGCTTGCTCCCCTGGTAACCCACCCCACGCCCCCCTCCATCTAGCGCGCTTCTTTGTTGTTGCTTTAAGCATGACAAAGCACCGTAGAATTTCACAACAGGCCAAAGAGAACTTCATTACGATGTTCGTTTTGTTTTTCCACGAAACAACTGTTTACTCTGCTTCTGCCGCCGTTGTGTGTTGTGCTCATTTCAATGCGCTGCCAGCGTCACTGCCAGCGTCGCAGTCGGCGTTACTGTCGACGCCACAGCCGTCGCACAGTGGGGTAATCAGCATGGTAATGCTTATCAACTTTTTGCCTTAGTCAAACAGAGGCTAAGATATCGTACGTATAAGTATGTATATTTTATGTCTTTAAAAAAAGTGAATTAGGTGACATTTTATGCGCTAAAATTCCACCTTTTTAACTTTGTGATATATATTATATATTTTAATAATATCTAAAAGATATAGTATCTAAAAGATATAGTATATAAAAGATACAATATCTAAAAGATATAGTAGTCAGAGTTTAATTTTAAATTTAATAACCCTAATACACGCTTTTTTCCGTGCCTATGTATAAAAATGTTCCCGTCTGAATTGATCGCCACATTGGGGTCAAACACCCCACTGTGCGACGTCGTGCTGCCTCAGTCGCAGTTGGTGCGTTTACAAATCGATGCCAATAGGTTTGTCAGTGTTTGTCGGGAAACAGACGCAGACGCTAGCAGACGGTGCTCGCGAGCGGTTGTAATACGAATAACGGTGAAGCTATAGTACCAATTGCGCGCGTAACGGAATACGGAATACGGAGCTGTGTAAAAGCGCAACAGCGCCTCCGAAATAGCGGTAAATAACTAGTGCCTGTGTGTCTGTGCTAGAAAGAGCGGTACAGACGATGTTTGTTTTGGCCACATCCTCCCTTCTTCCTCACTGTTTCGAGTTGTTTGTTAAACAAATAACGGAACTGCGAAGTTAGACGCAGAAATATATCTGAAACCTACGGAAATCAAAGTGAATCAAATTCAATTCAAAACAGGAGCAAACTACATTTAAATTTGAACAAAAGTGTGAATAAAACGTGCTTTCTGAAATTATTTTTCAACAAAACACGGAAGAAATAAATACATAAAGTGGCCTTTTTAAAATTAAATAAATAAAATAACAAAAACTGTGCATGAAATTAAAATTTAAAAAAAGGGATAAAATAAATTGATAATGTACAAATAAAAATATCAATAATATAACAATAAATATTTCCAAATGCGAAATAAAAAGAATTAAAACTAAAAACTCTGTGCTGTTGAAATAAAAAAAAAAATCCTATGTGGAACTCGCAAGGGATTGCCACTTATAAGCAACAAGTTTGAAAAAGAACTGAAAAAAATCCTTAAAATAAATTAATTATTGGTTTTAAAAATGTCATATAAAACTATAAAGAAAGCACGCAATTTTCTATACACTATCCAACCTTTAAAACAGCAAAGATTAAATTCTTAAACATAAACCAAAAAAGTTTCGACACATATAAAAAAAATAGTGTTTTGAAAGACACCCGTGTAAACCCCAATATCTTACGAAAAGAAAAATATATCTTGTTGTGAAACGACCAACAATTCGAAGCAATAATTAAAAACTAAGCAAACAAATATTACACAAATAGTGGTTTTTCAAAAAGCACGCATAAACAGAACCACTACGCAAACAAACAAATATTTCACAAAAAGTGTGTTTTTTACAAATTATTTCAATACGCGTTATAGCTTGTGTGTGTGTGTGTGTGAGCGATTGTAAATTGTTTTTTATTTCATGCCCGCCGCGCGCCTTGAAATGTATTTTTAAGTTTCTGTGCTCAATTTCGTTTTTGGATGTTGTTTACTTTTTGCGTTGTTTAATTTGTTTCGGCCTCTCCTCCTTCGTCTTCTTCTTCATTCAAAAATGACAAAAGGCGAAAACAAACTAAATTGTGGATAACATGGATTTTATGCAAATTCAACGTTTTCTGATTCAGACCGTTTTCATTTTGGCAGCGATTTTTAAACGAATTCAAAATGGTTGACAGTCTGATGAAAGAAGTTTGTAAAATAAATCGGGCAATACAAAATCAGAGACTGTGGAATTAAAATGTTTATCTAAAATCTAGAATCTAATAAATTCATTATGTTTCACATTAAAAAGTGTGACTTTGTGAATCTCAAGCAAAAAAATGGAAATATTGTGTGCTATGGTTGCACAAATAAAGGACTGCTCAAGTACTTACATACATACTTTATTCTTGATTTAATGGTAAAACGAATAAGATTGTAACCAAGTGCAATTAAAAATAAACTGCGTTAAGTGCCAAGACAAACAATAATGTTCTTAAACACACAAAACCGAATTAAAAATAAACTTTTTCTAAACGATCTTAGCGATTTCCCGTGATTCACATTACAAGACAATAAATAATACGGTGACATTTAGAAGTTCCTGCTAAAAATCCCGACTCACCTTTCCCGGGAATCAAATAACAAATCAAAGCTCCCAGAACATGCAAATGAATTTATAGCGAAAAACAAAAAACCAAAAAAATCTATAAACGCAATCAGTAAACACAAAAAAAAAAAAAAGAAATAAAACAACTAAAAAACCGCAGACTTCCAAGGAAATCCCCCAAAACTGTGCTACTTAAAAATACAACGAGGCCGCCAGAGACAAAATGCATGGGAAAACCAAAAACGTAGCCTAAAAATAATACCGAATGTTAAAAAAAATGCCCAATTTCCAAGCAATAACGGAAAGTAATTGGAAAAACACCTAAAGCTAGTGTGTGTGTGAGCGAGCGAAAAAATTGCGTAAAAAAAGCAGCGTGGCGTAAAAAACAAGTTCTAAAAATAGACCAAAATGTGTCGCGTCTAAAAATTGACGCAGAGTGTGGCGCAAACAACAAAAGCAAACAACTAAACACTAAAAAAACACACACAAGGCAAATAAAACATGAAAACCACACACGAAAAACTGATCTAAAAACAAATTAAGTTTTGTTCCCCTCTCTCTCTCTTTATCTATTGCTCTCCCTCTCTGCTTCCAACTCTCATATCCGTGTGTGTGCGCCGTGAGTTTACCGTTATGAATCATCCAGCTGTTTGCGCAGCGTCGCAATCTGCGCAAAAAGAAATATTTCTCGAACTTTGTCGCGAGAAAAAACCGATTACTAAACAATTTATTTCATGAAATTATGTGTGCTAAATTGTGTGCTTAAACACAAAGGCATTTTATGTACTTGTACGAGGTGGTACAGTTGCGATCAAATTAATAGTTATAGAAATTCGAATCTGTAAAGCAGTTTACAGTTGCGATACGTTTATTAGCCCTTACCCAGAAGCTTCTTTAATACAATTCTATGATTTCGACAGAGTTTTTACTTTTCTTGAGGATTTCGATTGGGATTCATCTCATGCATAATTCATTGCCATTTCCGACAACGTTACATAAGTTTTGAACTTGTTTCTCCCTTTTCAAAAAGTTTTCAAAATTTGTTTACTTTACAAGAAGTTTGAAACTCAAAAATGTTAGTTTCCGTTTTAGAATCGTATAAATAAAAGGTCCTAGTTGGGCGCCAAATCTTAATGTCGCAGCGATCCTCCGAGTGCTCTCTGTATTTTGCTTTTGCTGTCTCGTTCTTTGCTTGATTTCAGCTAGGAAATCTTTTGTACGCATTGATTAATCTCAACAATCGTATCTAGTACGAGTACTTATGTAGTTATTTAGTGCTAATATCTTGACCGCCTTTGTTTAGCGTAAATACGTACGACAAGTGCTAAAACGTAAAGCAAATTGCGCTCGACGCCCGAGAGACCAGGAAGCGAAAAAAATCTACGTTCGACAAAGATTGATGTAAAAGCGAGATGCCGCATAGTACGGAGCTTATATGTACATTGGTATTGGTGCGAGTGAAAGCGCACGTGTCCCTGGTGTAGATTATGTGTGCACTAGTGTGTGTGCGCGAAATACACTTCCGTCTATTGTGAATGACGAGGCGCGAGCAAAGTTGCCTTGTTGCCATCTTTGTTATCGTTTGTTGTTGCCTTCTGCTTCTGTTTTCTGTTGACTTGTGACATTTACACGCACACAAACACACTTGGCAGAATTTTCTCCACTCGCACAAATTGCGACATTTTCGCTAAACAAAAGTTGCACGTCAAAATGCTAATTCCGATCAGAATCTGCTGTATCATCCAGTGCGGGACTTTATACCAAACGCAGAACTCCAACTTTTATTATCAGTGGCATTTCCACAATTTCAACGCGGGGGGTCTAAACATTTTCTGGGTTATTTCTAAATAAAATATTTATTCAAGAAATTTTTAGAAAACTCTTGGAATAATAGGAAAAATATATAAGATATTGGATATATTCGATAAGAGTAACATTAATCCAATATATTCCTGTTAGTTATTTCTTTAATGAGAAAAAAAAACCCTCCTGGATCCACCACTGTATACCGTCTATATAATGACTATATAGTGCCACTGACCTAGGCAGACGATGACGTGTTCTGTAACTGATTATACAAAAAATTTGCTGCGGATTTATAACAGGGAATCGCTGAATGGAAAAAAGCTTGTGTCGATTGTTTTTACTGCTCGTCGAGATTACAAATGTCGATCACTTAAAGTTCATAATAGTGGCGTATAATCGTTAGATCGTTGAAAACAACGCAATATATCGTTTTCGGGTTTTTCCTTAAGCAGTTAATGGGTGACATTTAAAAAGATATAGCTACGTCACGGCAAACGTTTGGGTATTTCATAAGTTTGCGTCACATCATGGTTCAGATAAAATTTCGTTTGTAATCTACCCTTGGAGACGTGCAGCGATAGTCTAATAAGACCCAGATAAGCTAAAGGTCGTTTATTTTTTGTTTGTCGGAAGGTTAGTTTATTTAACGAAGCTAAAAGGGGCCAGAAGATGGTTCTTAACTTCAAACCATTGTGAAATTAAGTGAATCTTCCTGCTATTTCCTTCAGTTTAGTTTTGATTAGATATTGTCTTTAATGTTCCGAGGAATATTGTTCCTTCAGTAACAATATTGTGTAAGCTTTGTAACCTTCGATAGTAAACCTATAAAAAAAATAAATATTTGCTAGATCCATTTGCGAATCAATTGCAAAAACTCAAACTCAAATGTTAGAATATTCAATTATTTGGTTTAGATTCCCTTCCGTAAAGCAAATTCCTGTAAAACCGTTTACATAAAATGTCATTTGAAAATTTCGCAATAGACTTTCCAGTTTATCAATTAGATGTCAAATCAAATAAAAAATCCCAGCAATTAACAAGTCGAATAACTGCCACCGGACAGAGGCCTATTTCAGCTACCTCTGGCTCCCCTCGTTGATGATCGATTTCAGTTTCTGGGTTTTTGGCCATGCTTAGTTGTTGGCTTGAAAATTTCCCATTTCTGATTAACACCTTGCCGCGCACAAATAAGTTAACAGAGTAAAAAATAAAAATAATGACCAATGGCGAGCGATCGGCTCGATTGCAGCACGTATTTGGCCGCAAACAGTTCGCTGAAAATGTTTCTCTGTTTCGAGTGGTGAATGAGTGTGTTGTGAATGAGTCACGTTATCACACGACGCGGCTATGGATTGTTTGGCGTGCGGGAAAAAACCCTGCCACTGAGTAAACAGAATGATAAATACCCCGAGAATTAAATGAAGTCAAACTTGTTTTCCTAGACTTTATATTGTATTCACATTATTACATTTCCTTCAATGGAAAGTTTGCTTCCAAGGTTTCTAGGAAATTCAAAGCTTGTTTATGCGCCATAGTACGTTCATCCCAAATCTTGGTTTTTGGTGTACAATTTTTAAACTTTATAATATAAATTATTTTACATAAATTCATTATCAATTTATCAATTTTTTTCTTTTATTTATTTGCAGTAAATGAAAAGTAGTACACGCAGTGCTCAATGAATGAGAATGAGACCCAGTCGACAGGACCCAAGAAGACGATGTTGATTGAGTGCATTTCGCGTGACATTCCCTGAAAGATTCTTCAGAAGCGCCTAGAATTAAATAAGTAAAAGGCTATAAAGCTATATAGTGTGTAGGAGGCAGCAGTACCCACAAATGAACTTCAATCCGGCCAGCGTTGTAGCCGCCGCAGCAGCAGCCGCCCACCAACATCCCACTGCGCACCATCATCATCATCATCATCCTTATTTAAGCCACCACCAGCCGTTGCAGTCCCTGCAGCATCAACAGCAGCAGCAACAGCAGCAACAGCTGCTAATTCCACTGCCCGGCGGTGCTGGAGGCGGTAGCATCCCAGCGGGCGGTGGCGGCGGCGGCGGCGGTGACACCTCGCCCAAAATCATGGAGTGGACAAACGACGATGCCCTGGAACTGATCGAACAGTACCGGTGCCACACCGAACTCTGGAATCGCGCCGATCCCAAGTACAAGGATAAGCTATGTCGATTCCGAGCCTGGTCAGAAATCGCTGAGCGCTTTGGCTGCAGCAAGGCGGAGGTCGAGCGTAAGATGAACGTGCTCCTCACCCAATATCGGCGGGAGAAGCACAAGATGTTCGTGAAGATCTACCAGGGCATTCAGCCAAATCCGTCCAAGTGGTATGCCTTTAAGCGATTCGATTTTATGGAAGCAGGCGGCGGCAGTCTCAGTGGCGGCGGTGTTTCAGGTGTTAACACCTCCGGTAGTAGTAATCTGGTGCCCAATCCCGTATCCTCGTCGGCAGCCGCTGCCGCTCATAATGGGTTAAACGGTCTGGCAGCTGCCGCTGTGGCAGCAGCGGCCTACGAGAGTGGTACCATTGCGGCGGCAGGCAACGGTGGAGCCCCAACTGTGGGTGGCGGAAGCGGAGGTGGCCCCGGATCACAGCCCGCCATGCAGCAGCACAGACGCATCAAGACCAAAGAGATGAAATATTTCGGAACGGTGAGTAATGTGATTGTAGTTTCTAATATTAATATGCGGAAAAAGCGAAAAAAGGTACCTTATGTGTACGTTTTGTTTTTCTAATCCTTGTATTTAGTTTGCATTTAAAGCAGTAGTGCCCACACGCATACATTAACACGTTAGACTAGCCTGTGAGTAAGAAAGTGCTTTCTTTGGCGCTTACACTGTTCGTGTGAGCAGAGCTCGGGCAGAGACTCTGTAGGGCATTACGGTTTTAAGGAGTACAAGTAAAAGTAGGATTTTTTTATGTATTATTTATCTGATCGATATGAAATTTGGTATCTGTATAGGAAATAGTAAAACCAAGTCTTTAATAATTTTTGTTTGTGTTTATTAAGAAGGGTGTAGACGTCGTGAAGCTTTCAAACAGGTGTGTTCTGCGTTTCTTTCGCAGAATTGTGCAAAAATAATCGTCTTTTTAGTACCCTAAGTAAAAAAAAAAAAAAAAAAAATAAGATTATAAACTTAATGAAAAAGTCATCAAATTATCAAGAAACGATTACAAAAATTATCTTGTGAGCCATATAAAGGCGACTCATTAATGAAATATTTGTATTTCATTGAGTGAAAGCCCTTATCAATTGGTTGCAAAATCAAAGTCCATTTCGGAAAATGATGAAAAATTAACCAGAATTAAAACATAGCCTTAACCCTAGAAGGTCAATAAACGAGCGATTAAGAGGGAAATCCAGAAGCTTTATAGATTATTTATAAGTATTGAATTCACAAATAAAAATGATTTACCCAGTATTCAGTCAAAAACAAATAATTCTAAAGAAATACCATGAAACACGTGTGCTTTTTGCTTAGCAACCAATACTTATTTTTATTTATTTTTAATTGAATTTATTTCGCCGCTTATCAATCGAAATTTTTGACAGACAAGTGATGAAAAAAAAAACGTTTCTAGTGTTAATTTCAATCAAAACAACTTCTCGAATTAACTGTGAAATCAGAGCGGGAGCGAGAGTTGTACTGTAAGGAGAGAGTGCGCCTGCGCCAAAGAGAGTGGGAGCATAAGATAGCAAGAGAAATCGCAGACAAACATGTGCGCAAGTGACTTGCTGTTTTTGCACAGAGCGCCAAGCTCCATACACTCGCGCTCTCATACACTCAGGCCCTCTCTTTCTGGCATTTGTGTGCGCTTGCTTGTGCTTTTTTGTTGTTGACGATCAAAACAGAATTAAAATTTTACGCATAAATTTTTCTTAGAAATGCGCAGTGGTGTGTGTGTGAGGCATTGGCCCCAGCTCCCCCTCCCTCAATCACCCTCTCTCGCGCTCTCTTTCCCGCGCACTGTCTGTCTGCGTGCGTGTTGTTGGTATTTTTGTTGTTTTTATTTGCGTTGTCGCGCCAGGCAAGCAAAGTGTACGAGTGGGAGGGAGAGGTGGGTATTGGGGGGCCCTGACATTTCGTCGCCGCTCTTCTTCTTCTTCGCCTTCTTCTTTCCATTGGTGTGTGTTATTGTTACTTGTTGTTGCTGTTGCTTTTGTTGTTTATGCCGCTCTGTATGATGAAATGTTTGTTTTGCACGGCGAAATGTGTTGGCGACCGCGACGTTCACAGCGCAGCGGCAGCGACGCTTGCTACACTTGCTACAACGATTTTTTTTCTTTAATTCGGCCGTTTTTTGGCATACACTTCCTAGAGAGGAGGAACTTTTTAAGGAAATTGCTCACTGTATAACTGAAATCTTTTTACTGGAATTGCTTTAAAGAAAATAATTTTTAATTACTCACTGTAAAACTGCCTAACAGCTGTCTGAACGAAAAAAATAATCATCGGATAAAGCTATCGTAAAACAAATTGATTCCCTACTAACCTTGAAATTAATTCTAACGCAAAAGAATAACATAGCACTGTTAATTATTAATTATTTCTGTCTACCACCGAATTGTGCTGTAAGGCGCAATGACAGAGTTGCTTTGGTTATCGAAACCACTCAAAAGTGGCTTAAAAAGGCTATAAGTTTCTTCTTATTTACTTGGCTATCGAAAATCTGTTGTTTTGTTTCTGAGCAGAAAAAAGATTTGCCAGGAAGTCTGGGTCCCTGCTAGCTTTAACATTTGCTCGAATTTCTTAGCTGCAACTTTATCTGATCGCGAAAAATTGTCAGTGTCTACCCTTGACCCTTACGATGTTTTAAAGGACCTTAATCTCTGGATGTATCCAAACTTTAGCTACCAATTTTGGTATGACTTAAAAGGTGAATCTTAATATTTAAACAGATAATATAAAACCTCATATCTCCAAAAATTCCCTTTCTAAATTGATAATCTTAGTAAAGAGAAATCTTGTAAGGAAAGTTTTCAAAATATTTATTATCAATTCTCAAGGCTGGCCACACCAAAACAACATTTTATTTCGTTTTCTGCCCTAATTTCAAGTATAACTTAAATAGCTTTAATCAATTTTAAAGTCTACCTTTATGTGCTGTTGTTCTCTATTTAACAAATAATGAATTTGACTAACTACTAGTAGCTTTTGAGTCTTGAAACTTTGCCATAGACGTTGTAGACGTTGGTCCTTGTTTTTATTGTTGCTGTAGTGACGTTTTTGTTTTGTGGTTACCACCACCCAGTGGATTCTTTCCCCCTCCTTGTGCTCTGCGGCTCTGGTTGGGGGCCGTCCTTGTCCGGGCGTGATTCGTTCTTCGTTGGAAGCTTTTGTTTTTACTTGGCGCTCTGTTGTTTGTCAGACTTATCAAAACAAAATGCCAGGAGTAGTAGTTGTTGTTGTCGCTGCTTCTTCTAGCCTGTTTTCGTTCGCTTTTTCCTGCTGCTGTTTTTCTGGAAAACAAATGAAAATTTTTACCAAGGAAAAGAGAATATAAAACTTGGCGCCTGGACTTTTTGTGGGTGTTTGGTTTTTTTTTTTTTTTTGCGCCAACGGAGTGGGAGTGGGGCGTGGCCCCGGCTAAATGCATGCAACTTGTTTGTCCAAGTCATGTCACCTTTGCTTTCTAGTTTTGTGGTTCCCACAAAGCTTTTTTGACATTTATGGTCATTCAAATAGTGACAGGCTCTGACAAGGAATATGTAAAAATTATAATGCAAAAAAATTAATTGCATAAAGAGGATTAGGTCACAAGATTCTAAATGTATTTTATACTACTGGTAACACTACGATTATATTTAATTTGTTTATGGTTTGTAGAAAGGCATCAAAATTAATCAGATATTTTTGTATTATCTTAAATGTATAAGCAATTTATATAATCATTAAATCAAACTGTAAAGTGTGTTGTTAACATTTTTTTGATACCTCCACTATCAACTTTATAGTGATTAATTCTTAAAAGAAAACAAAACTAATTAACAAACCGATTACCGATTTTACCGATATGTAATTTGTATCAATTTGATTTTAATCGAACTTTTACCTTTCTAATATCACTTAAAAATTGTTTTACTTATCAAAGGACTGATACTCTAAATACCTTAATTACCAATGAATTCACTTCTCCTCTGTTCTGAATGAACCTTCCAACCTCCTTGCTTTAATTTTCCCAGTTTTTCTTTACTTTTTGTTTTGTTTTGGCTTTAGTCTCGTGTTGTATTATTTACCTTTTTTTTCTGCTTCTGCGTCATTATTATTTGCGTGTGCAGGCACCAACAACGACGCCCACGCCCCCTTTTTTAGACACCGCCCACCAACGGATTTACCACCCACAGGACGCCCACTAACAGCCCACCGCCCCCCCCTTATTGTTATGTATTTTTGTTCATATTTTGCAATTGTTTTGCTCTGCAGTATTTTCCTCAAGACAAGTGAACAACAAGAAACCAACAAAAACAATGAGAAGAAAACAATATAGTTTTTGTTGTTGTTTCGGTTTGTTGTCCCGCAATGCTGAGGCTAAGCTAGCTAGACTCACGCACTGAGCCAACCATCCACCACCCACCGCCCGATGGCTTACATCCCACGCAACCTTCAACACATGAAAAAATACAACAACATGTTTAAGAAATCTAAAAAAAAATTAAATTTATAACTACATATAGTACCTATTTTAAAGCGATTATAAAATAATTATATACTTATATAAACCTAGTACTAAAATCGATGAAAAAGGCCCACGAAACTGTGATATGTTCCGTTCGAGAGCCAGTGTTGCCAAAAAAATGGAGGTTGCTCCTCAATTGTTGACCAGTTTCCTTATTTTTAATCGCACTGACTCATATTTCCACATGTTGCTTTAATCTGACCTCCATTTTGCATGCGAAATAAGTAAAATTAATATCCTTCGATCGCAGGTGTTTATTTTGTTGATGTGGCAACGCTACTACGTTTTTCGCTCACGATATTTCGTTCATGATTTTTTCGTTAATTTTCTATAAAGTTTTCCGCTCACGGAATTTTTTTTTTTTTGTCAAAAAAAGTATTTAGTGTTTTTTGGGCAACATTTTCGAGAAAACTTTTCCTCTGAGTCGCGTATATTGTTTTTTTTTTTTTAAATATTTACTTTCAGTGCAATTTTCACTTGTTTGTGTTTCCTATTGTTGCTGCTGTTGGAGCGCAGCAACAGTAGCGGAGTATCAGAGGCCCGGTTGTTGTTGTTGTTTGCTGTAATGCGCGTTGTTTTGTTTTCTCCATGTATTGCCTATAACCCCACTATTTTTCCTCCCCATTTCCACCCAACACCCATCCCCTGCGGTGGGCGGAATGAAAAGTGCAAGGCAAATAAGCAGCAAAACTGCAACTGCGACGCCGGCAGCGAAGTCGGCGTTTGTTTTTGTTTACTCATTCATTGCAAAGTTGTTTAGAGCCAAGCGCGCAGCGTATGGTTTTTCCTACTCCTCCTCCGTTATTTCTTTTTTGTGTTTCGACTCCACTGTGCGTTGATGATTATGATGATAGCGATGATAGGGGTTTTTCGGGGTGGTGAGGTGGAAAATTGTGGGGATTTTTTGGGGAGTTCCCCAGAGGAGTTGGCTTGAACTTATGCAAGAATTTTTGAAATTTCTGCGTGAGCATTCGAAAAGTTCAAAAGGGTGCAGATGGTTTCCAAGGATATGTGAACGAGGAACAGTTAATTAAAGAAACCGAAAAATAGTGGAATGTAGGTTTTGAGAAAGAGATTTAAGAGTTTCTTAAAATAGTTTTCAGATTAGGCTAACTGTATTTATAAATAAATTATTATTTACAATTCTTCTTTTACAAGAACACACAAGGACATAGGAAATGCTGGTTATCAGTAGCCGTTAGCTGATCGAACCTGCGAATTATAAGATTAACTCTTGGATTTTTTGTAGCTAAATCTTGCTTTTCATTATGTTACTTATAATTTATTAATATTTAATTACATATGTTAAAAATAAAGGACATTTATCAAGTTATATTTTATAATTAGTTATATGTACAAAAATAAATCTTGGGATATAGACGAGTATCGATGAAATCGAACTTACTAGTCTTTGAGTTCTAAACATAAAAAACTAATATTAAAAAAAAAAACATTTTTAGATAAAAATTTTTAAAATGTAGAATACAAATTAATAAATCTTATGATTTTTCCAATATAAAACGTTTTAATAAGTACAGTAAATTGTACAGATAAGCTTTTAGGAAGATCAACCAGTAACCAACGTTAGTTTGGCACCTCTGGCATTGTCACCTGCCAAAAGATGTTCTGCGCAGTCTGAATCCGACATTCGCCGGCGCTTACCGCAATGCATTTTCAATTGCAAGTTGTTCCACTGTTAATTTTACGACTCCCCACGACCAGTGTAAATCCCCCCCTGTATTATAGAGAGAGGGGCGGCGGATTGCGAGACGGGTATTTGGGGCCTTTGTGTGCGGCGCTTGCGCTTGCGGTTTTCATGGCAGTTTCATTAATGTTAGTGTAGCAGTTACTCGCCGTATTTGGTGTATGTTGTTGCTGCTGGTGCTGTCGCCGCCGCTGCCGCTGCGGTGTATGCGCTTTTGCTTTTGCGAAAATATCGCCATCGTACTTCAAAAACATTTGCGTGCGCAGCAGATAGATACAGTGGAGCTTCAATATCGTGGATATAAAAAAGATTAAATTAAAGAACTTCACTTTGAAAGATTAATTTCCCAAATGGAGGGGATATACTTTCTTTAACAATTGCAAGATCAAGAGAACTAGAGAGTTGGTGAGTTATTTTATATCAAAGAAATTCATATCATAAATAAGAAAGTCTTATTAATAATTTTTTATTCAAAGAAATTTCGTAGTTTCCGTGAGAAATAATATGTAAGAAGTAAGAACAATGAGGACTTGTTAATTATGTTCCACTGTGGATTTGGACAGAGGGAGCCCGCGACAATTGTGAATGGGGGCGACAAGGAGAAAGGTGCGGTGACAGGATAGGGAAGAAAGAGGGCGGACGAACAGAAAAGGTAGAAGGAGAAGGAGGCGCAGAAAGGGGGGAGGCGCATTTCGTGCTAAAGGAGTAGAAACAGCAACGACGACGACGACGCGTAGTTTGTGTTGTGTGTTATTTATTCATTGGATTGGATGATAATCAGTTTGTTTACATTTTTCAGTTGCACACATACACGCACACACATACATACACGTGGAGAGTGGGAGAGAGAGGAAGAGAGCTAGCTAGCGAGCGAGCGAGTTCATTCTCTTGTCTGTTTTATTTTATTTGCTTTAACAAAATAATAATACAGACATGCAAACACGCACACGCAAACACACACACACTCTGCTCTGAATGCGTAAACAACAAAAGCAGCTGCAACAACAATAATAACAAGCGAGGGGAGGGGGGAAGTGTTCGCAGTTGAGGAAACTTAAAAACAGCAGCAAATGCAACAACAACAAATAAACAGTGCAGGTTGAACTCTTATTCTCGGGAATTCCCCCATAAACAATAGCCAAAGTTTTTATTTATATTTTTTATTTTCAAAACGTACTTGATAAGATGGGAATCTTATGTTGCTAAAATTAATTAAAGTGCAGCGTAAAAAAACAGATAATAAAATGAAATACATATGTGTATTTACTTAATGCAGGAAAGTGTAAATTCAACATATTTTGCCCCCTTGTTTTTGTCACTGTCTTTTTTTGATGGAAAGTTCTAGGCGCCACAACTGAGACAGACAAAAAAAACGGGAGGAGGAGGAGGTGAAATCAAAGAGATCGGCGCAGACAGAGCGAGATAGACGAGCCAGAAGTAGAGAGCGAACGAGCGCCTGCTTTGATCGTCGTTTTGACCATTAAACATTTTATTGCCGTTGTTGTTCTTGTTGTTGGCCACAAACGTGGGGTAGGTTAATGCTAATGTCGTCTGACCATTAAAAGCCCTCATTCTCTCTAGACCTCTCTCTTAAGCTATTCCTTATCTTGTCTCTCTTTTGGTTCTTTCATGAAAAAGAATTCTAAGCAGGTACTCTTTCGTCGGGCAAGACAAACTCTCTGCCAACTAATGCTGACATTTGCAAAAGTTTTCGCAAAAAAAAGAGGGAATACAAACAAGTTGGGGATATTGATATTGAATATGTTTATTTTGGGTACGGTACGATTTAGGGATGATGTAATACCCGATTCCAATCAATAATACAGGCAATTCTTAATACAGGCATTAAGAAAGTTAATATTATATCTAAACGAGTTGTAATACAAATTAAACATCTTCATTTATACATAAAATCTTTCATAATCTTTTAATTTGCCATATTCAAAATAAACATTATTATCATTAAATATATGTATATATTTTATTATTATTAAAATATTATTAAGACTTCCATACATACATGTAATTATAAAATATAGTAAAAATCTTCTTTTCTGATCACTGAAGGGCTTGAAATTGTCACACAAAAATTCTGATATTTTCTTTTAATATTATTTATATCTTTCAATTGCTGAATTGCTTCAAAAAGGCTAAAATAAATTAAGTTGCTACGCCAAAAAACGAAACCTAAGCAAATTTATTACATATCAAATGTCATATCACAAAACACCGTTAATTGCAGCTCTCTTTATCGTTCGCCTCTTCGTGACTCACCTACACTTTGATGATCAACAACAACGAATTCTCTTAAAAGTTGTAGCACATCTTTTGTACTCTTAAGGTCGTAGCTTTTTCTCTCTCTCTCTAGCGTGCTCTCCGACGTTCGGCTGTTCGAAAATTTTTACTACGCCGCTAGAATAATTTCGGTCAAAAATATTACGAGTTCCGAGTCGCACTGTCGTCGCTTTCGCACACACATCAAAAGAAATTATTATTATTTTTTGTCTATTAGTAAAAAAAAGCACAAAAAATGCATTACAATAATAATAGTAATAGTTTGCGATCCCCGGGGATTCATCGTAGAATTCCCTCCGAACAAGCCGCAGTGACAAACTCATCAAACGTAAGTTCCTTATGAGGGCCGGGCAGGTGATGGGGGGGGGGGGGTTTGTTTGGAAAGTTCGCGCACTTTGCCACCTGTCTGTGTGTGTATGTGTGCCTGTCGCTGTGTTATTATTATTGTTTTGTTGTGTGTGCGTGCGTGTGTCTGCTAATTTGTTTTGATCGCTTCGTGTGTTTGCCATATAAAAAAAAACAAAGAAAACAACAAAAAACAATAACACGAGTTGAGCGCTTGACCATTCAAAAAGTCCAAATTATTATTTATTTACCAAATATTAACATAATTTGGTCACTCTTCTCGTGCTTTCGGACTTTTAATTTATGTTCTGCATTTACTTCAAAGAATTTTGAGGAGAAAAAGGGGGAAAAAAACATTTGCCGGTTGAAAAAAAAAGTAGAAACTGAAATTTATAAATTTCTCCGGGAATCTCAGAATGGAATTAATATAAATCCAGCTTTATATAGATATAAAATTATCTTTATAATATAAATATAATATAGGAATTTAAAAAGGTATTATATTGATACATTAATAATATTGTTTAACTGTTGATGCTTATTTTTAATTAAAAGAGGTTTAAGAAAAGCGATGATAAGCTAAAAACATTATTTATAAAATAATTGGATCTGGTATTCTTCAATTAATATATTTAGGCTTTAAAAACAACCTTTTCTTTTGGGACTATAGGAATTCTTTAATAATTACAATCTTTCTTCAAAAATAACTATGATTATTTAATTAATATGATCTATAATTAATATAGCATTTAAAAAAAGTATTAACCAACATAATACCAAACATTAATACAAAATCATTTGGAGTGGTATTATTTCCTTTTCGAACTTTCCATTATTCACATGTTGTAAACCCGTTAATCCGTTACAAAAACTTACAAATTATATTAACTGTTTTTGTTAATAAGTCCATAGCCTAATATAATCACCGACTTAAGAGGTCAAACACTAAATAAATAATATCTTATCGCATTTTTGCTTTTGCATAATGCCTTTTCATCATGATTTTACCAAAAATTCAACACGAGACTTCAATTTCGAATTCGTCATGATTAGTTTTAAATTCTCTTAAATAGTCATCATTACTGTTTAGTTCTTAAAATATAATTTCATTGCTATCTCGGGATTCACCCTTATGAAAACGGGTTGGCACTGCTATCGGGTCTATAAACACGCTCTTCTTCGATAAGAGATAGCGACGTAAACGATAAACAAATCTGTGCTTATATTGCCGTAATTGGTACAGTCAGTAAATGAAAGAGTACGTTTTGAGAACAATTTAGTGATGGAAAAGGTTTCAATAATAACATTTAAGTAAATATAGAAATACTGAGGACTATAAAAACAAAACGTACACAAAACAAAACAAATATAGTGTTCACCACTTTTGTTTACATGGATGGGCACTAAATATTAAACTCGGAGCCCTACAAAAAAAAACTACTCTTCTAACATAAAGTTATTAAACAAGTATGGTCACTAAATATTTTAATAGGAGCCCTACATTAAAAACTGCTCTGTTGTAGGGCCCCGATTTGAATGTTTAGTGCCCAGAGATGTTTTATATCTATATGTTGGATTAACAAAATAAATAAATACAAATAATATATCTTAAATTATATAATTACTACCATTAAGTTATTATTTTCATTTTAAGGTATATACTTTATATATATACCTTTCTTGGGCAAAAGCAAAAGCTCATACAATATAAGCACTTTTTAATTCTATAACAAAGTACTTAATTAATAGGTTTTTCCTCACAAACTTTATGGGTCCTATATTAATTCTCAAGTAGTTGGCGTTATCTCAATGGGCCAATCTTTTTCGACTGCGTCACGATGACGACGAGTTGAAGGGAACCTTTGGACCCCGAACCAGAAAATCGTCTTATCACTAACTAACCTTTTTTTTCGGTCTCGTTCTGTTCTTCCAGATGGGCCTGAACATACCCATGCTGATAGCGAACAGCCAGACGCTGGACAGCTGGAATACGGCGGGTCAGTACTCGCCGCCGATATCGGGTTCCGGCGGTGGTGGATCCGACCGCGGAGGAAGTGGACCACCGCCCCAACAGCTTCGAGTGCCCCTGCCCATGAGCTATCATAGCGTCGGCGGAGGAGGAGGAGGAGGCGGCAGCAGTTCTAGCGATTTCCAGCAGAGTCCGCTGAAAACGATGGACACGTCGGACAATGAGGATAACAATAACACCAAGGAGGATGTGGCAGCGGCAGCGGCTTTGGGTCAACTGGCGGCCAAGGTGGAACGGCGATCGCCGGCAAGCGGTGGTCCCGGCTCTGGACCTGGCGGCGGTGTCGGAGGTGGTGGCTCCAGTAGTCGGGAGGCCAACGATCCGCCCAGCGATCCCCTGCGCTCCGAGAGGACACTCAGCGAAGCTGGCAGCAGTCCCATACCGAACACCAATATGCACGAGGCGCACAAGAATCACCTGCTTAACAGTCCCGCTGGCGGTGCCGGTGGAAGAGCCGCCACTCCAAGGCAGGCGCACGAACAGCTGCATCACCACCCACACACGCATCACCTCCAACAGCAGCAGCAGCAGCAACAGCAGCAGCAACAACATGTCACGCAGCTCCATGGCCACGGGCATGAGGAGCTGGACATCAAGCAGGAGCTGGTGGACTACTTTCATGGCCAGGCGACTGGCGGCGTTGCTGCCCCGCCACCGCCACCGGAATCGCATCGGTCGTACAGTTCGGCGGGGGAGGAGAGTCGCCTGCAGCTGGTCGACATGGCCCAGGACCTGAGGGTGGCCCAGGCCAAGGCGAACTTTGGTGCCTTTGTCCTGCCGCCGCAGAATAGCGATGCCAGCACCACACCCGTCGTCATGCCGTTGAATATGCGCAAACTTACCAATGCCTCCAGCGCGGCGGCGGCGGGTCACATGCTAATGAGCACCCTGCTCGGCTCCAGGGAGAGCATGTCCGATGGCGAGGAACCTGATCCGGATAATGACGAGGCCACGGAATCGGCGGCCAGTCCCGGCCATATCAAGAGCAGTGTATCCGCCCAGCAGGCCGTGGCTGCGTCCGCCTTCTACGCCGAGTCGCTGAATCGCGACGACTGTGACTTTATTGGATCGAATGTGTCCCTCAAGCTGCGGACCATGGATCGAACACAGCGGATCATTGCCGAGAAGCTGATCAGCGAGGTGCTCTACTACGGTCAGTTCAACGAGCTGGAACGCTCGGCCAGGATCCAGCCCAAGTGACAGTGGCGCCTCAAGAAGTGGACGACATCGGGTGCGGGCATGGCAATGGGCATGGGTATGGGAACAGGACTCGGTTTGGGGATCGGAGTGGGCTTGAGCAAGATCAGGCTGGGCAGGAGTCTGGCGACCGCACAGCATGGCAAATGAGAGGAGATGCGATGCAATTCCATTTGAAAATATAGTCAACACAGAGAGAAAAAAAAGAACAGAAACCAATAAGGAAAAAACAAAAATAATAAAAACACAGAGTACAACTTATTTTTAGTTTTGGCCAGGAATCCACCGGGGTCACCATTTTGTACAAAGCTTGGCAGAAAAACGGGGGGGCAGAGTTACTTAGGCGGAGAGATGGAAGATTGAAGAAAGGTTGGAGAAATGGTACTTACAAATGAGGGAGATGGAGAGGGGAGAGATGGCTATATGTGACTTACAAGATTTTAAATTATATACAGGAATGCCACAGAAATCGCCTGAGCTAAAAATAAATTTACAAAGGCGTCTAAAAGTAGACAAAATCGAATTTTAGTTGCCTTTTTAAATTGTAGTAGTACGCTCTTTTAAAAGTGATTTTAAATCAAGAGCGATTTCCAGGGCACCCCTGTTTTTAGAAGATAACAAAATTGGATTTTAATGCAAAGGAACTATTTGTGCATTGAGCCTTAACTTGGTTCTTATTTTTTTTTAAATCAATTAGACAAGTTTTAGTTAAAATTTGATTTCTTTCTTATCAACTTCTATCATCTTGATCCATTTAAAATCTCTCCCCTAATATATAAAATACAACAAGCAACATAGAACACAAACCAAAGTTACTTTCTATTCTGCATAAACAAACAGAGTTTAGTTTTTGTCCACAACTTCAATATTAAAGTACATTAAACTTCATAGATACATAGATACTAGATAGGGTTATAGTGGGTCTGGGTCCTGAGACATCTAGCTAGCAGAATCTCAGTATTACTTATATAAAATACACACAACCACACTACTACTGGAAAATAGAACAAGGATAGAAAGAAAGCAAAGCATTTGCCATGTTTTAGATCAGTGGTGCCCACACGTATACATTGCCACGTTCGACTTGCATTGGTTTGAGCAAGACCGTGCTGTTTTTGCCAACACTGTCGGTGTGAGCAGAGCTCGGGCAGCGAAACTTGTAGACTCGCGAGTGTATGTGTAGGGCATCCCTGTTGTAGATAGATTCTAAATAGAAACGTTTTGGGTAAGGGATCGATCGTCCACTTCTAGGCGTTATCTGATTGCTGATTGTTCCAGCTCGATATCTATACACCTCGCTCTGAAACAAAAAAATAAATTATACAAAATAAAATAGAAATGTTGAGAGAAAGAGAGAAATGTAAGCGAAACAAACACTATTGTAAAGACAAGGAAAAAGCGGCTGCTAAAAAGTCAAGCTCCAAAATGTTGGGCAATACTGTAACTCGAAGTTCCCCAAGAGAGATAAACCGATATGGCGATAGGGGAATGGCAATTGTGCAAAAACCTATATGTTTTCTATATATATGTAAAAATGAATATAAATATATATATATATATATATATATATATATATATATATATATATATATATATATATTATATATATAATTGTACCTTATTTTGAAACAGAAATGTTTTCTTAGTCACTTAAGTCTGGTCGTCAAAAAGTCCAACCAAATCCAAACCCAACAACTGAAACCAACCAACAAAACAAAACAAAGGAAATATTATACAAAAATACTGATACTGTCGTCACTAGTTCGTTAAAGAAACAACAAAAACTAAAACAAAAGCTAAAACAAATGCAAAAAAAAGGTAAAACATTGTATATTTTTTTGTGTTTATTTTATTTTTAGGTCCTAATGATGATTTTTGCATAATATTTAAGTAGCTTTTATTTTAATATATACAATATGCAAAGCAAAGCAGAGCAAGAAAAAAACATAAATATTGAATTAATTTATATTGAATATATATAAATATATGTATAAAAATATGGGCAAATTAGTTAGTCACATAAACGAAAGAGAGATGATGATGCGATGTGCACAGCTCGGCTTTTTGCTGCTGCTGCTGCGTTTTTTAGACGTTAGTTTTTACCTTTTAGCATAGAAAAAAATACAAACAACAAATGTCCAAACCCGAAACACAATAGTCAAGTGTTAAAAAAATATATAATGAAAAATTATGCGTGTGTATGTATGTATAAATTAATTGTCTGTAAAATTAGCGAGAATTGGGTGATGTGACGAGAGTGCGTGTGTATGGAATGGAGAGTAAACCAAAATTCGTTTTTTATGAATGTTTAAACAGCAGCTAAAAAAACAAGTAAAACATAAATAAATGTGTGTACCTATTTGTCTGACAAGCATTGTAAATGCAGTTTCCTTTATTTCTGGGCTGGTAATCGTTGGAGGCTTGTATTTATTGAATAAAAATTTTTTTTGATAATTATCCACCTTTTTAAAGGCACTTTAAGGTTGGCATGGTTTTTAAAGCAGGCCCAGCTCGTGAGTCAGCATGGTTCTCTGCTCGGGCTCTGCTCACACCGATAGTTCTAAGGTAATACAGTTTTAGAGCTAGGATATATAGTTGCTTTTTAAAAGCACTGATTATAGTTGGGCATAGTTTCGAATTCATTGCTAAGGGATTATGACAGTGTAAAATCTGCTCAAATGAAACCTCTTTTAGTAGCTCTTAAACTGTGACAATTCTCGGCTAAAGGCATAAGTACCGTTAGTTGACAAAGCTTCTGCAACTGCATTTGAATTTAGCAAATTTGTACAGTTAAACGGTGAAGCGTGTTCAGTTGTCCAGAAACTGTGTACAGATTCAATTCACTTAAAACTGTTGTAAATTTGACATGAATTTCATCTTCAGCCCCGAAAAGAAGGCTGCGCATCTTTGCCATAATTCCGCTAGATGGCGCTTTCGCATAAAGCCATGTAAAAAAATCTGGAAAATTCATTTTCTTTCATTTATTTTTCTTGGTTTTTATATCTTTATACTTAATGCTTCTATTTCATATAAATTACACAAAATAATAACTAAATCGGTTGCGTTATTGGTATGATTTGTGTTTTTTTTTTTAGCGTAATTCTTTTCGTTTTTGTGTTTTGCTTCAAACTTAGAAACGTAACTTAAGTGTCTGGCTTAATGGATAGAAATAAAATTGGTTATACAATAAGCCTACAATTTGTTGTAATCATTAATTAATCAGTTACTCCTCAATATAATGCGCTGGACTTGCAAGATCGGCGGATCCGACATAACCTGGATATATATAAGCAAACTTGACATACATGTGTAATTCTCTTTTCAGTTTTTTTTTCGAAGTTTATTTGTTTTGATTTAATGCCACCGAATTAATTTAAAAACAAACATTTAAAATGTGAAAATACACTGCAAATTTTCCGTTTGATATTTATCGTTCCACATAATTTGTCTAGTATTTTCTTTCTATTCCTTTGTTTTGTTTTGTTTCTTTTTTTTACCTTTTTCTAACCAAACATAAAATCAAAATGAGTTCTTTTCTTTTTTTTGTGCGAAAAAAGAAATGCAAAAAAGATTTTAAATTTTTGTGCGCAGCGTTGTTGGGTCGCGTTGGCTTCCAGATGAGGCAGATTTTTTGTTTTCGTAGAGTTCTTGTCTTCTCTCTGAACGAATGAACACACAAGGGATTTCTTAGAATTCAAAATTGTAAAAGTTTTGCCGACCGCCGCCGCCGGCACCGCCAGCACCACCGCCGCTTGCGCCGTTGAATTGAAAGAATGAGCGGAACATTTGATTCGGATCAAAGTTAGCTGAAAAGAGAATCAATTTAGCAAAAGTTAATACTTAATTTTAATCATTTTATTTTGGATATTTATATTTAGTTTAATAAATTAATTCAGGTCGTTCTCCGTGTTTCCCGATCTCTTTTTCAAGTGGATTGCCAAACTGTGTAGAAATTTCTACAGTTTTACAAAATTAGTTTAGTGTAATTTTACATATGATTCGACACAAGCAGAACGTGTAAGAATAGCACAGTACTTTGCAAACTGTGACTGCCTTTTGCTTTAATTTTGTCGCTTTATTTTTTAATAAAGTCCTCACCTTGCTCCTGCTCCTCGATATCCTGCCCACTGTCGTAGCGCGTCTTCTTGCGTGAATCGGACAGAATGGCATACGCCTCGCCCACCTCCTTGAACTTGAGCTCCTCCTCCTTGCGCTCCTCGGGACTGCTGTTCGCATGCCGATCGGGATGATGTACCAGGGCCTTCTTGCGATACGCCTTCTTGATCTCATCATCGTTGGCATTGCGACCAATGCCAAGGATCTTGTAGTAATCCTTCCGTTTCGACTTTTTCAACGCAAACTTGGCCTCGCGCAACAGTCGCTTAATTTCCGGCGTCTTCTCCAGCTGCAGGGCCGTCTCATAGTCGGTCACCGACTCCTCATACTTCTCCAGATCGGTAAAGCATCGGGCACGTAACAGGAGCGCCTTCAGATACTGGCTATTGAGCTCCAACACCCGATTGCAGTCAGTTACCGCTTCGCGCAAGTTACCGATGCGGGTATTGACCAGGGCGCGATTATAGAGCAGCTTCGAATTGATATCCTTGTTGTGCTCATCGATCTTCAGGGCGTCCGTGTAGATGACGTGGGCTTCGCGATACCGACCCGACTTGAAGAGCATATTGCCGTTCTCCTTCATCTCCTTGAGCTGCTTGCTCTTGCTGCGCATCTGCTTGGACTTGTAATGGTCGGGATCGAGGGTCAAGGCGCGCTCGAAATGCAAAATGCCCTTCTCCAGATTATCGGTATAGTACAGGCACAGTCCTCTCACATAAATAGCATCCGCCGAGGTGGTGTCCAGCTTCATTACACCAACGGCTATGTCTAAGGCTTCGTCGCAGCGTCCCAAATAGGCAAGGCACTCGGCTTTCAGCAGGCGATATCTGAAAGGTGGTTAATGGAGATTAGTTTGATATTTAAGATGAGAAATCCTGGCTCAAAGCTCACCTCAAACAGGCTGGTGCCATTTTCAAGGCACTGTCCAGGTAAAAGACCACATTCCGGTATTCCTTTGTATCGTAGTACGCCTGTATGGTGGCCTCCAGTTGCCGCAGCGTCTGCACCGCCGTCTGTTCGCCATTCAGTGCTGTGCTCTGCGAATTGAGCTCCGCCACCGTTTTTACCGCCTGCTCCGTTCCGATAATATCGCCGAGAGCCAAACAGCACTTGGCCACCCGTATGTAGGCCTTCTCGAAGCCAGGATCGATGCGAATGGCATGACGGGCGTCCGTTAGGGCGCTGTTATAGTTGAGCAGCATCATGTAGCAGGCGGCCCGATTGCCATAGTAGGCCGCGGAGTCCGGACATAGGGATATGGCGTCCGTATAGAGTTTGAGTGCATTTTGATAGTTTTGTGCCTTGTATTGGTCGTTGCCCAGCTTCTTTTTCTCTTCGGCGATGCTGCAAGTATACAAGAGAGAGAAAAACAATTTTCTTGGTCAATCCTTGGGGCTCAGTTCAGTTGTGCAGCACACAAAGTGACGGGGGGAGGACTCAGTCTACATAATTTGAATTTTTAATTTCATGTCGTCGTCGTTGTCGTTGTCGTCAACTGAGGCGAAGTAACAGCCGCGAGGCTGGTCTCCATCGCCTCCTCCATTCATTTTCTTGAGCAGAAATGTAAAGAACAAGTCGGAATAAAATGGCACAACGAAAAGCAACAGGAAGTAATCCGCTTGATGTTAGCCAGACGTCTTTTCAAAAGTGCACAGTGACCCAAAGCAGGCGGAAAGGGCGGTTTAACAATTTCTATTTTCCATATCAAACGAAATTTTGTGGTTTTATATTAATATAAACCTAGGAAAGAGTTAAACGGAGTGAAACTAATAAGCTGATGTTGCTGTTTTGCTTGTACATTGCAGGCAAAGCGTGGGAGAAAGAGAGAGGACGAGAGAGAACGAGATAAGAGTCACACAAGCAACCCACATATGTATATATCCACGGAAAAGATCTTTGTGAAAAGAAAACAGTCTCAAAAGACCCCAAAAGTTCTGTGAGAAAAACAAGTAGTCCCAAAAGACCGAAAATTTAGCTTATTATAAAATGCAAGCCGCTCCTCGGATTTCTGATAAAAATAACTAACTAAAACAAACTTAAATTTATGGAAACTATTTTATTATTATTGACCATCATTCTTTTATCCACAACAAGTCAAAAGTCCGCACAAAAAGCCCCATATAACATTAATCATGAAATTGTAAATACCCCACATTAATATCCAAGGAAAAGCCCTATGTTTTCCCTAAAAAAAACCGAGCAATTTGTTAAAAGCCAAAAGCTTTTGCCACAATTAATAATTCAACTCGTTAGGAACTTTGTTGCCCTGCTGCCCCGATCAATTTCCACTCCCATTCATCCGCTTGCATCCCATTTATAGCACACTGTTGTCCGCCCTATTCCCCATTTTCCTTTTTTCCCATTTCCCGTTTGAGGAAGTGCAACAACCTGCGCCCCGCTCAAATGGGCCAAGAAATTATGGCATCACAATGGCCGCCAATAGGGCGACACTAATGCGGGCGCCAAAGAATCTCCCGAAAGCCAAAGAAATTCCCCTATTTTCCAACTAAACCTTCACTCCCTCCTCTCGAATATCGACACACTTGGAGTTGTGCCAGGCAGCAGAGTGTTTACTGTACTCGGCCGGCGAGCATTGTCGCCAGTATTATGGGGGGAGGTGGGTCATAAGTGCTTTATGCCCGGCTCGTTGTTGTTATTCTCGATTTCACTCCTCTTCTGGCTGCTTGTTATTTATTTGCTTGTGATTTCGGTTTCTCGGTTTCCTCGATTTCCCTTTGCTTATTTACTTATTTTTGCCTCGTTTTTCCCATTAAAAATACATTGGAGATATTGTACAAATATCAAGAGTTTTGTTGCATTTAGCACTGCACCTTTTGCTTTGTGGAAACTTCCCATTGATTGGTGAAGCTCGTAAAACGATCAATGTAGTGATTTATATGTTCACATTTTTTCCTTTAAGACTACAGGAATTTTATATATGTATGTATCTTTAAAAAGGACTATAAGGAATTACTTTTTATTTAAATAAAAAGCCTGCACGTTGCCTCGATTTACTTGCGGATAGGATATGTTGCAATGGACAAACAAAAGATGTTAATTACTGTCAGGAAACAAAAAAAGAAGAATCATTTAGCATTGCCTACACTGGTTCTATCTTTTTGTCTTGTCTCGCTCTCTGCAATGGACGGGCGGCAATTTGGGGGTGGTGGTTACTAGTAGTTTTTGGTTTTTTTGTTTTTTTTCAAGTGCTCAGCAGAAAACTTTTAATTGCTGCCATAACTTGGCAAAGCGGTCGCGGCCTGTACCGCAAAATGGGGGCAAAAATGGGGCGAAAATCAGGGAGGACGGCGGCTTTCGGATATCTTGGCACGGCGGCAACAGCGGCTCCGGGCTCCAGTCAACAGCAGAGCAGTTTGCATAACAATTAGAGAAACCCATAAAAGTCAAAAATTCGCTAGCGCTTGATTGGGCAACATTTTAGAAAGCCATTTGTTAAGAGGAGCCCCTCTCCCTTAACCAAACCAAAAAAGTAGGCAACGCTTTTTGCATTTACAATTCAACACAGAAGGCGGGGAAAACTTCAAGAGAGATTCGAGGGGAAAACTTCAACAGAGATTCGCGGCAAACAAAATAAAGAAAACTAAAGAGCTGATTTAAATTAAATAGTAGGGGGGCGGAGAGAAAGGTAGGTATGTGGAGGGCGGAATACATCCAAAGAACATGAAAGACCGGGCTAGATAAATAAGGCACAAAGGGGCACCGCGGCACCACCTGAATGGCAGGAAAAACAGGTAAAAAAAATGAAATGGTAAACGGAAAACGAAAAAAAAGAACCAAGCCAGCAGAAGAATGAATGCAAAGCATGCAATGCAAATTTAAGCATGTATAGATTACATTTGAGCCCAAAATAATAGCTATACTTAAATCAGGTTTCCCCAAAGAGTTGCCTTTGTTTGAATATTTATTATTATTTGGTTTCCTTTTGTTTAACAGAGTTATCTATTATTATTATGCTCATAATAATGTCTCTTTAATAAACCTATATTGGCTGCGTATTTTTTAGGGAAGGTAATATGTTAGTTAATATGATAAATTGCTTTAATGAGGGTCAAATTAAAAGATGTTAACAGATAATAATGTACTTTCTTTTTCTATCTTTGCAGCTGACATAATGGAATTATAGTTAGACGCACACATTCGTATTTGTATTGAACACTTGATTACATAGGGCGTGAAAAATGTTTTCTCATATATCATAACTTATTTTTAAAAAGGTTAAACGAATAATTTATTCTATATTGAGACCCACAACTTCACAATTGTGTTAAACTCTTGATAACATAGGGTAATCTCATTTTCATATATAATCATAATTTATATTATTGCATCTGACATAATGGAATTACATTCGTAATTGTATTGAACTCTTGATTATATAGGGTGTGAAAAATGTATTCTCATATATATCATAACTTCTATTATTTATTAAGTATAACGGTTGAGAGAAAGACAATCGGATCAAGAATTAAGTGATATATTATTAACAACAAAAACTAATACTATTCTTTTGAACTCTAGATTACATAGGGGAGGAAAAATTTCAAATAATTTGAAAAGTCTCATCAAAATACCTGTTTTTGTTTAATTAGTTTAACTAAGGTACTTCTAAGTATCCATATACAAATAGTTTGAATTATTATCCATTTACTCCACTAGAGTTACTATAATCTTGACCTCCACTGTCCGTACGTGTCCCGTAGACATGTGTGAGTGCCTGCAGGTCATAGTAAAGTTCAATGCGCGATAAGCGAAGTCAATGGTAGAAGAACATTCGAGGAATGTTTTGTGGACTGGGAATGGAAATCCGAATGCAAAATGGGGACTGGGTTGGAATAATCATTCCCTCATGAATATGCACAGCAGCTGGTGGAGCAGATGTGTGGGGGGAGGGTGTAGATCCAAGCAGAAGGACGGACTTGTGATGACAAAACTTTTCGCACAGACAACTTGGACGACGACGACGACGCCTCGTGACATGTGCTGGAAGAATCATGCAAAGTAGATTGTCAGGGTGTCAAATCTATCAGTTAACTACAACTTGATAGTTGCGGGACGCACAATTGGTACAGTGGGACCACTTGAAAGGCAACACACTCATCGACCACTGTTGGGGCAAACTTTGGCACTCTTTCTGATTACTTTTCCAAGCATCAAAGCAATCCCTGGAGGTAAGACCAAGTCATTTTTCTTTTCATATTTATTTTGAGTTGTTTGAGGGAAAAGTGTTGTCTGCATATCTTTTAAATAAGATCTAAATAGGAAGCTTACTGTACTATAAACTCTTTAAAATAAATATTAAATATCACACAGTTTAAAACACTAAAGTTTGTTTTTGTTTATCTTCTTATTATTATATTAATTTCCCCTAATAGCTAATCATTGAAAGTAATTAACCTAGAAAGGAATATTAAGAGACTTAAAATATTGCCAAGCTTGGTCCAATTAGCAGAAATTTACGAGCTACAAATCTCATTATCACACGACATTAAATAATAATATATACCAATAAATCAGGCAAAATGATCGAAACTTTGCGAGAAACTTGCAACTTCAAATTGTCTCTCTTTGCTGGCTTGTTATTTCCGCACAAACTTTTTCCGCCATGTTTATCAGGCATATCGCAGTGTAATGGCATTTGCATTCCATTAGCATCCTGTCACATCAAATTTGCTTTTTGGCATTGCAATAGCAACAACAAGGACTCACTGCTAGCATTTTATCCGGCATTTCAACTTACCGCGGCAGAAATGTAAATTCCTCCGAAGTCATATACAATTTATTGAGCATTGGATAGAGGAGCGACGGAGGAAGAGTCAGACTTTTAATGTTATTACTTTTCGACATTTAAGTTAACCAAAAAAATAAACAAAAAGGATATTTAACAACCGCACATTAATAGCATGTCACGTTTACGGTACCAATTAAGTGGGAATTTTTATTGTTATGTTTCCCAAAAACTACAAAAATAAATGGCTATCAAAAGGCGATTTTGGCGAACACTTGGTTGGTGGTGCAGCTGCTGCTGGTGGTCTCCGTCAGCCATCGGAAGCGACTGATGTGGCTGTTGATGCTGGTGCTGCTGCTGCTGTGCGCTGCCTGCTGCATGTTGCTACTGTGCAACTGCTGCTGGCGATGCTTTTAATGCAATGGCACGTCTAGATTCGCTTGAATCGTAGCAGCAGGCACTGCCACGAAGGCAGAAAAAATACGAGAATGTTAGCTAGCAGTAAGAGCACTCGAATATTATTATTAAGCTTCACTATTTCAGAGATTATTCATTAGGAAATCTTGTATATATTAAGATAAGTTCAACTTTCCTACCTAATTTTAAGCGATATTTTTAAAATAAAGTACAAACTTTAAAACCTTGAATTATTATTTCGTTAGTTAATAAATTCCCATTAAATATATCTATTTCGGTTGAATTTTGAATTAAATAAAGTAATTTAATGTTTTGGTAGATTATAAAAATTATATTTATAGTTTTTTGCGTTCTTGACATATTAAAGGATATTTCATAGCATTTTTTAAACGTATTTTATTGTTATTACTTGCAATTTTATATTTGGCACCCACTGTGCCTGCAACGAAAGAGAATTTCAAGAGAGAACCAAAACACAAGCCATGCATTGTGCAGCGCGCATGTGAGAGAGTAAAGAGAAATGACAGGGTTAACAGGGAGCAGGCAGGAAAGCTGGTGTGGGGTTAGCAGTAGCGGGTGGGGTTAGCCACCGCGCTGCAGGTGGCTTCAACGATACGCCAGACAATGCCACTCGCCATCTCACAGCCATTTGTTGGTCAATAAGCAAGGGGTGAGCTCTGGCAATGCCAAGGAAACTAAGTAAATACCCTTTAAGATTTATGGCAGAGATAACTGGTAGTTTATTTTGACTCAAATATAATTTCCTCATTTATTATTTATTCCCATACCCTTCTAAAGGGTTAGAAGTTTAAGAGGAATTGTATCTTCCAATAATATAATATATTTAACATAAGCAAGCTGGCTAACGCAGGGAAGTCATTTTAATAATATCAAGGTAGTTTTTAAAGAAAGCAAAGTTTTTAATAAAGGGGGAGACATTTTGCCTTTAAAATCTATATTTTAAAATATAATTTTTGCAGAAATTAAACTGAGAGCTGCTAACGAATTCCACTTGAGTTAACGTTATTCAGCCACAAAGTCAACAGACTGTCGGGAAAGCGCATATCAAATAGTTTACCCATTTACCCATCACAACAAGCTTGGGGAGGACCATCAGCAGCAGCAGCAGTGGGCACCGAACGACCGAGTGAGCAGAGAAGTGGGCAGCGGACATGACCTGCCACAAGTTGAAATTGCTTGCCACAAGACCCGAACAGAGATACGAAAGCACACAAACAGTGAATCCAGCTCAGATACACCTTTTTGCACCTTTTCTGATCCAATATTAATAATTACAATTTATTTAAAGTTACCATATCGTTTAATACTTTTTTGCTGGGCGCTAGTTCGATTAATTTCAAATCCATAACGATTTCTGTGGCAGCCTTGTCTTTGCTTGAAATTGAATAGATTTTTCGCAGATATTATTTGTCGTAAAATCTAACAAAGACAAAGCTTAACTCTTATATACCTTTTCCGAAGCTCCACTGTGCTTTAATGCCTGATTCACGTGGACCACGCACAGTAGGTCAATGCGGGTTGTGTGTTAGCTTGCATTTGTTTTTGTGCTTGCCCCCGGACTGCGTGAACCGGAAATGCTGTGCAGACATAATGGCGGCCGAAACTAAAGGGAGCGAATGCGAATAGAACCAAAAGAAAAAACCTGGCTTGGCTCTTCGCCCAAGGCTTAAGTGAATAACCAGAAGTTTCCAATAAATAAAAGAAAAGCCAACTTAAGAAGGGGAAATCCCCAGGAAAAGGAGCCGAAAGCGTAACGAGAAAGGTATAACAAAGTTAATGAACCTCTCTTTAGCCCCTGGTGTCGGTTTCAAAGTTTAAGCCAAATTGCTGGGAGTTTGAGAAGTGTTTGGGGAACTGAGAATAATGGGCTAAAGTTTGCAGGATAACACGAAGAAAAAACCTGGTTAACTCGAGAAAGCATTTTGTAAACCTAAGATAAGTTTGAGAAAACATATTCGAGCAAGCATATTTGAAAATAAATATTTGTATAATAATTTTAATGTTTATTGCTTTAATATATTTAAATATTATAATTTCATGACTTGGTTTTTATTTTCATTATATGATTCCCTGACTGCGTATCCCGTATTTCATGGTAACAGTAAGCGTTTATCGCTGAATGTGTACTTGGGAATTTTAGGTGCACTCTCTCTGCAACACCTTTTTCTTTAATGCCAGTAGTCTAGGGGTTCCTCAAATTTGTGAAGATTTATATCAATCATATCATATTCTTAAAGTGCCAAATTTGTTGAATTCGAAATTTTGTATTTTGAATTATAGGATTTTTTCCTCAGTGGATAAAATAAGAGTTTGCTAACCATTGTCTGCAGAACTGTGTGGGTTCAGAACTAATGTCAACAATATAAAATACATAATTGATTGTTGTCTCATCACAATCCCACCACCACTACCATCACCATCATCATCATCAGCAAGTGCCATAGTAATAGAACACTTGCATATGGATGAGTTCGTGTTCTATTGACACTTGCTTCAATTGAATTTATGGCCCCTAGTTTTGGGTCGTTGTCCGACCCATTATTCCATTCCCTTGTGTTTGCATGGTTGGTGGTACGAAGGGGTTAGGTTTCTGCCAGTTGTCAGTTGTTTTCTATTTATGGCGCGCACACAATAATAAAAATACGAACGTCCGTTTGTCATCGGGATTTATGACGGTGCAAAATGTTTGCTTTTAACTCTATATCTATGGGACACGTGCTTGAAGTTCAATTAAATTTGGATAATGACAGATACAGATAAAGAGTGTGCCAATTAGATAAGTATGATGGATTGCAATGGGAATTGCATAAGGGAACTTTGAAGAGACCGATCGGAATTGTAGTGAATATAAAGAGAAGTTTAGTACTTATTTTTGTTTATGAAATTTTTACAAACTAACAGCTGAAATTCTTAGTAATAATCAGTTATCAATCAAAGAACCCTGCGAACTTCGTCTAATTTTATTTAAATTTCTTCAGATTATTTCCAGAAAACATCATTCATATTTTTAATTAATTAATCGAAATTAATAGATAATAATTATATAAATAATGCTTCTCAAGCGCAAAAACAAAAAAACCTGCAATTTGTTCAAACTCCCTACTTGGGATGAATATACAATGGCGCATAAATGATTACAATTAACATTTAGTTTTAATAGTTATCATAGTTAGTTTTAATTATTAAACCAATTAAAAATTTATGTTATAAATAGAATGTGATTATGATTACAATCTGGGAGCATAAAATTCATACAAATTCCAAACAACATATTTTCTCCAGCTTGCTCGTAATAAATTTCCAAATTGCCTCAAAAAGAAAACAAACCGTAAATCATAAGCTTGAGAAATGCAATAACCTCCACTCAAAGTGGCCCATAAAAATTGCAGCAAAAGAGCAGCTAAATTGTGTGTGTGTATGTCCGCCCAAACATATAATTTTAACTATTCCCCCATAGGAGACCATAAGGAATCCCCGGACAGGAGCACTCGGCACGACAGTGGCCCATAATTCTTGACTGAAAATGCATTTCGGCAAAGGAGGGAGTTTTGTTTGGGTATCGAGTGGAGTGGTTACTCATGGGAGTCATTTGTTTGCCTGCCGCAATGGAACTGCAATAAAATGCATGCAAAATTTAATGCCACTGCAATTTAAAACACAATCTGCACGCCCACAGCGACGGCAACGAGCATTGCAACTGCAACAGAAACGGCAACATGAGCAGCAGATAATAGCAGCGCCAACAACAATGGCAGGGCATAAAAACATTTATGTCGGGGCAATAAACGACACACCCAGTTCCAAAAAAAAGCAAGAAACTAAAAAGACAACACAAAAACCGAAATTATAGTGCGGTAGCCATGCATTGTACATATTTTCCTCATGCTGCAGTTTTATTTTTTGTTGTATCTATTTTTTGTTTTTGTTTTGGAAAAGAATTTGCGCCGGCGACCTCAATGTGCCAGATGCCAAAGCTTAGCTACCCAAAAAATGTTGGGGCAACACATGTGCCAAGAGACCCCAGAAGAGACCCCCTTTAAATACTCTCCTAGGCGAAAGGACAGATTTTCAGGGGGGAAGAAGGGAAATGGTCGAGAGACATTGCATTTGGCAGCCCAGTTGGGCTCTGACATTTTTAAAAGAGATTGAGAGGCGGCGAAAAGATTTTTCTTTCACATGCGGCCTTTTGTTTCGACACAGAGACAGAAATTAAATCAATTTCTTTATTTTTGAATACAATTTATGAAGATTATTGTATTTTAAAAAATATTATTTAAGTTTATTCATAAAATAGCTACAAATTTAAGCGGAATCAGATCTCATTATCATACTTATCATACCTAACATACACCCCTTTTCTATGCATATAAATAAGAGTTAGAGTATAAATTAGGTACATTTTTTTAGTCTGCCTTTCCTTGACTGATTCTTGTGTTTTTTTTAAGTGTATATGTCAGCAAATTTGTATTTTTTTGCCTTGATCAGATTGGTCAATGCTCTTTGCTGGGATTCAACAGAAAAAAGTGTGTGAAGGGCAAAGGCGGTGGAAAAGGCAAAGTGGTAAGATGAATCATCGAAGTTATAGAAATAAAAGTGTTGCTCATCCTTGTAGAAAAGTCAGAACAATTGTAAGATACAACTATTATACATTTATTTTGAATTTTGTTAAAAATAATAGATAAAAATACATTTGTACTTTTAGTTATACAAAGCACTATGCAATTATTTTCCCCTTTTATTGTATTCCCTATTCATAGAGTCATTACTGATAACTAAATAATATTGATTAATTGGTTCTTCTGTGGAAAAATGTCTATATTTGTATAACCATTTCCTTATCGAAATTATATAGATTCCATTGGGATATTCCAAGAAATCTAACAAAGCGGTGAAATACCTTCAATTCTGTATTTCTTTTTTATAACCACACCTATTTATATTTAGTATTATTATTCAATTCCTTTCAGTGTTTGATTGTATCAATTGATTTTCAATTTCAACGCCTTTGCACGTGGCAATTGTGTGAAAGAGAAGGTAAAGAGTAGTAGAGAGAGAGAGATCAAGATAAATGAATATGCAAAACGACACCGGGCGACACCCAAACAAGAATATATATAGATTCGCACCGACGCAAGTGTAAATGTGTTCACAATAATGGTCAAAATAATAGTAATTTTTGAAAGGTGTTAAGAAATAAAATACAAATAATGTTTAAGGAGTTTAGTTTGAATATTAATAATAAATCTTTCTCTACTGTCCCTTTTATATCCATATAAGAAAATATTCTGATTTACATGTAAAACATATTAGCAGACTTTTTCTAATATTTCTCTCGGTCTGGTACTAACATGAACGAAATGTCGTGAGCGAAAAATGCACAGATCAACAAAAGAAGCAGCTGTGATTACGTGAGCGAAATAAATCAATTCTATCTATTTCGCATGCAAGATGGAGGGTAGAGTAAAGGAACAAAGAAATACATTTAAATACATGGTCACACTGGTTCTCAAACGAAACACTACAATTTCACTCACGGAATCTTGCCATGTTAGTATTTGGCATAAGTAATAAATTATGTAAAAGTATTTCTACAATTTCAGCCTCAGCTGTATGCTTAGTTCGGTCAACACGAGAACAAAATTATATTCATTTTATTTTTGGTTCTTCTCGCTGCACTTTGGGTTCTGTTTTAGTTAGCATTTAAACTTAAAAACTTACTAAAACATTTTATTCAGATCGATGTAGGTTTGCTGCGGTTTTATATAGCTATGGATAGCGTTTCCGTTGGTTTTGAGAAATCTGTTGGTGTCCATATAGAAAAGGGTATTGAATCTTGGATTTAAACAAGTTCTTTTATGTTTTTGGGTGCTTGATCTTCTTCTTGGTATTGGAGCTCGTTGATTTATTGTTGATCTGACACAATTTTCACTACTAACAAATAATTCAGAGTAATTGGATCGTATTATTGAGAACAGAAAATTTTTGATTTGAAATCTGAGAGAGACAAGAAACTCACGGGGAAAATTTGAATGAGATTTTTTTTTTCTTTTCTTTTATAATTATTAATTTTTATTTAAACTTTTCCCTTCGACGATTTTCCACAAATTTTGCGACGAGCGCGGAAAAACGACGTCGATCGACGCACCACTGCAATTCGTGACTGAGTGGGAAGAGCAGCGCTTCTCCTCTGCCAGCGGCAAACGCAACGAGCAGCTGACGCGGAGAGAATTGAGAGAGCAAGAGCGGGTGGGGACAAAGAAAGCAGAGATGGGCCGAGTCGCAGCGAGGGAGAGCGATCGTAGACAGAGAGAATTGCAATCAAAGAGATTTTTGCAAATGATAATTCCCATAGGAATTATGCTTGTCTGAACAAATTAAATTTAAGAAATACTTTATGTGCGATCAAAAAAAAAAGGAACCATGCTTGCCTGAATAAATCAGATTTAATTTAAAACAAGAAAATGCAGAGATAAAGATTATATAGAAAAATTATAATATTTTGTAATAAAGGTCTACATATTTTAGTTACTTTTCCTTTGAATAAATGATAGTTTTAAAGTAAAATTCATATATATTTTAAATACTCATAAAAATGGTTCTTTTGTGGTTGAAAACTTCCTGAAAAAAAAATATATTAAAAAGTGATTGCACTCTGTTTTTTGTTGTATTCCTTGCATTCACATTCGCTTTGTTTCTGGTAAACATTTTTATTTCTCTGGACAATTTCACTTCCCGTTGTTAAAGAAAACAAACATTAATAAGCATACAGATCTACAGAAACCGTATATAGTACGAGCTGAAGGCGTGTCGTGTTCGTATCGTCTGCTGGCTGTCAGCTTTTAATTAATGTTTTTTAATAAAAACTCAAAATGGTAAAAAACAACAAACTGGGAGAACGAATTGGAAGAACGGCCAGAGACAGGAAGAAAGTTGTGGAATGGCAAGAATTTCCTCTTTATTAAATTAATCTACAAGACAAACCACAACAATTTGTTCCAGTTCGCAATCAAATTGGGGCATATCCAATTGCAAATTAGTGCAATTCCGAAGCGCACTTTCAGCTGCAACAAGTGCATTCCGTTTTTGCAATTGAAAACCTGCAAAATCACAGAAAAAAAAACACTGAAACCAAAACCAAGTGAAAGTGCAGACAAAGACAAGAAACAAAGCAATTAAAACCACAAGTGAATACAACAGAAAACTACAAAAGAGAATTAACCAACAATGAACAAAAAACACAAAACAAAAAATGCTTGCAAGTTTGCAGAGAAATCCCCTTGAATTCTCCAGTTTTCTGATGAGATAACGAAGCCACAAAGAGATAATGGGGCAACACCAGTAGCCGTCCAACTGTGTGCCAGAGATTCCTCTAAAACCGTATGGGAGCTGGCAATTACTGTCAAACTAAATGGCGCCATCTAGTTGAGTGCTAATTTACAAGCTGCCAACACCTACAGCTCCTCTCAAAATGTAAGAGAAAGAAATTGCAGCACCGCTACCACACCCACTCTCAAATTTCCTCAAGCAAATGCACTCTTCATCTGTCTCTCGCTCTTAGCCAGTACACAGTAAAAAAAAATTGTAATAAGTTATACAATTTAATCTAGAATTTAAACACAATCTTTAAGATACAATCACTATTATAAATTTACTTTAAATTGACTCGTAGCTAGTACTATAAGAACCTATGTACCTAGTATTATTTTAGTAAATTAAACTATTATTTTTAATAAATAAAAAAATTAATCGTGAGTAAAAGAATTAACTTCAAAAGTATAAAATAATCATCAATAGGAATATTTTACTTTTAACTATAACCCCCCAAAAATTATTAAAATAAAAGTATAACAAAGCTATAACCTTTAGTTAGGTACAACTAATAAATAGACTAGTAAAAGGTACTTTTTTGCAGGCTTTCACTGAAAATCACAGTACCATCGGTTAATAAACATAGAAATTTGTGGACAAAATAGTTGCAATACCCTATGTCCATCTCGTTCGCACTCACCTTAGGGGTTTAGTCAATTTTTATATTGTAACTTTGATTTAGGGCGTTTTAAAATAAATAATTTGTTTTAAAAACTTTTATTTGAAACTCGATTAGTGGGTCTTTTCGGGTTTGCCTTAGGTATCTTATATATATATATTATATCTCACAGTTAAGCACATTCGTCTGCAGCTTTCTTACTTTTATATTTTTTTTTCTGTGTGCAAAAACAAGTTGCCTTTAGGCGGCGACAACAGACTGGCTAAACTGGCTCCGAGATCCAAGCCAGACCGATACGGGAAGACAAGACGGGTAACTGTCATGGGCAGCAGATGACAGCTGCCTAAGCTTTTTGACATGATCCATGGAAGAGATCTGGTTTTTGCACGCTCTTTGTCGGGGGAAATTGAACAATTTTCCAATGCATTTAACTAAATGTTTACGATATGAGAGTGATAAGACTTGAGTGGCTTATTAATGCGATTTCCGGCTCAAGCGAGTAGATAAAAACGTTAACGTTAAGGAGACATTGAGAAATGACTATAGTATAAGAAATTAGGTTAATAGTGTAACTTTTTTAATTATTAAACAGACTCAAAACCTGTACGATTTCTAATGAATTTAGTCTTGATATTCACTGACCTTGTCTAAACATTTGCCATTTCGGACATTCGCACACTTCTCGAGACACACGAAACCCATTTTGAAATCTTAAACTTAATTGAAAAATTACCTGACCAAAAAAAAAGCACAATTTAATGCGCTAGCCCCCACAAGTTGGACATTACGTAACTCGATGATATTCCTATTGTCTTCTAGCGAATGCCAATTCACAGAAGCCCACAACATCCGTCTCCACAGCCACTCAAATAAGTACGTGGAACAATCAAGAATTTTTATAGAGACTCCCATCAAATTTGTCCGCCTCTGCTTCTGTATTTTCAGAAGCCAAGTCAACCATTATTTTTTTGTGTTCTTTTCCAGGCTCGTGGCGAATCAATAATTTAATTGACCCACTTTGCCTAGAGTCGGCCGAGCAATAGCTTATTTTCAAGAGCTATATAGTTGGGGGCTAATTGCCTGAAGTCGGTCGAAGTTGGCACAGAGTTTCGTGTCGATTGACCAAAAGTTTAGCCAAAGCAATAGCAAATGGCAACATTGAAAACAAAGAAGAAGTTGGCCAACTGAATTTGGGTCGAGAATGGGCTTGATGATATGAGTCTGAAGCTCTGAAAACGTTAGCAACTTACATTGTTGAGGGCCAGTAAATAGAACAAAGCGCTGCTCAAACTGTGCTTAAGGAAAGTTTATGTAGCAACAGATTTTGTATCGTTTTTGCAGAAAAACTTTGTATAAGGCTGCAAATGAATTGAATTTGCCGGAAGACAAGAAAATAGAGATGAGCAGCAGACGAAACTTTATTTTCTGTTATCTTTTGTAATTCCCAAGTTGGAATTCAGCGGCAAACTGTTTATGTTGTATCACTCAGCTAATTAGTACTAATAACTTTATGTACCTGGAAACTGAAACAAAAGTCTTGAAACATAAGTGCTTACCTTGGGACCAGTTTTCCAGGATGATTTGCTTGGCGTAAATCGGAAGGCCTGGACCTCATATATCATTAAACCACAACCTTAGGTTTCAGTCTATTAGAACTTGAGACATCAGTCTATCAGAGCCTCAAATATCAGTCTACCAATAAGTAAATATTTCAAGCATATTTCTTATTGGTTTTTTCCACAATTAATGTAAACCTTGAGATTTTATTTATGAAAGCAACTGAAAACTGACCTAAAGTAAACTCAGAAAATCAACTAGACTAATCAGCTATGCTTTCCATGTTTTCCTTATCAACTGAACCTAGCGAAACCCATTTATAATGCTGTAATCTTATCACCAGAGTTTAACTCAAAGTGTATTCAGCTTTTTACAGAAAAATAGTGGCTCAATCTTTATTTTCTTACTTAATAATAAATGTTATGAAGAGTGACTCACAAAACTTGGTTTGACTTCGAGTTGAAGGTTTTGCTTTATGGATTCTGACAGTTTGACATTTTGATTTGGAGGTGTGGAAGTCTTTTTTTAAAGTTTCTGAATGGTTATAATTGAACTGATTGATTGGCATCAATAATGATTGGTGATTGGTCTGATTTTCCATGGTCAAAATAAGCAAAGTTTTGCAATTAACACAAGGAAACTTGAATGTTTGCAAAGGTAGTTGTCTTTTCTTAATTTGATTTGAAGGAAACCATACTTAGTTTTAATATCTAACTATTCATGTAAATCAATAAAGTAATTTACTGATATTGTAAATATTACCCAACAACCTCTTGTCCTCCTTTAACTTTTTACAGCCACACCCAAATGACCTTGAACTTGGCAGGGCTCAAATGTCAAACCGGTTCCTATAAATATGTAACAGCCCCACCACCACCTTTTCTCTACAATTGATGGGAAAGATAAAATCAATAAAGTGATGCTGCTGCTGCAACCGTATTACAAAATTCAGCACTACCTTCAGAGAGCTAAGTGAATTGGAAATTTCTTCCATTTATCGGGGTCAGCATTTCTAATTTATCAACAGGTTGACTCACTCACTAGACGTATAAACGGGTTCCCTGCGAGCAGCATCATCATCGTCATCATCATCATCATCGTCAAGTTTCCAAGTAAGTGCAAACAACAAAAAATTATAATAAACATCTTTCTTTCCCCCGTGGGGAGAATGAGTCAGTTTTGGACAGACAAGAGAAATTTTTCCGCTGTGGCAGTCCTTGAACCCGAACTTGGCATAACAAAGAAGAAGGCAGGTGTAAAGAAAACCAAGTTACTAATGGAAATTAGATACAGTAGATACTAAAATAAATGGGTTTAGAATAGGCCACAAAAAGCAGAAACACGGGTTCAGATTTAAAGTCAGAAAAATAAGAGTTGCAGGTTTAAGTTGCAGATTCGTTAGTTAGAAAAATGTCTTTTTCAAATATATATCATTTCAATCTTTAATCTCCCTAAAAGCGTTCCATTTGCAGAAGCTCAACTGTAATTGCTGAAGGCCTACAAGTCCAAACACGTTGGTGTTGCGCTCGGGTTCATTCACTTGAAGTTTTCATTTTGGCCAACTTTTTCAAGTTCTGTGTGGGTTTTGGCTTTGCCAACTTTTTTTGGCATCGTCTTTTGTTTTTGTCGATGACTGTACTTGACTTTGAGTTGAGTTGATCAGGTCAGTATTCTTCAGATCGCAAACTCTAACAAAAACTCAATGACAACAAGTTCCATGCTATTTCTCTCCTAATCAATCACCCGACCTGTGTTCCTGCAAATCTTATCTATTATTGTATATGTATTATAATTACTCACAGGAACCAACAAAAGCAAATGACGCAAATTATAGCGGAAACGACGTAATAAACAGTATAGCAAGTGCACCAAATAAATCCAATTTGGAAAACCGAACAAAAAAACCTGAATTTCCAAAAGTGTGCCTGCTCACGAGCAGTGTCAACTTTGCTGCTCCAAAAGCACGGAAATAAATAAATTAAAAAAAAACATTTAAATGCATGCAAATAGAAAATTGAAGTGTAATTCAATTTGTTGTTGTTTTATTTATTCCACAGGTATTGTTTGTGTAAATAGCGGGAAACGAATATACAAACGCGAATGAAGCGTGGCGTAGACAAATTTATAACTGTTTATGTTGGCAAATTTGCAAAAATTTGCGCTATATATGTACATATGTACATAAATATTAAATAGGGGCTTTTTGGGGCTAGACATTTGAAGGGGAAACCATGAAATACATTGTGGAAACGAGCTGGGAATTGCAAATTGCTTAATATTCCGAATTTGGCTTGATTTTAGTTAACAAATTAAGGAGAATTGCAGGCTGCTTGTAACTGTGTTAAATATTTAGTTGTAACTGCTTTTTTGGGCAAGAAAATATAATTTAAACACAAATAAATATTTATTTATGTTTTCATTATATTTATATTTATATTTTAATTTTTATTTATTTCCTTTTACAGTTTTTTTGTTGTTAATTTGATTTAATTTTTCTATTTACAGCTGACAGTGACTGCCAAACTGTGGCCTAAAGCCAAGCTTGTGAAATCAAAGACGCTTGAATTTCAAAATTTAACGTGTGCCCACACACACACACACAAACACACAAGCTGAGAAAAAACCCTGGGCGGTTAGCAGAAAGTAAAACCAGTTTCCAGCAAGAACAAAGCCAAGAGCACCAAGCAACAACAAAGGCATTACAGTGGAGATTTTGCTACATCGAAAAGTTAGTCAACTTTATTAAAAACTAACTAGAAAATGTAATATTGAAATAAATAATGATTATAACAATAATAATTTATTAATGTATAGCTGAATTCTCTTAATATAACTTCCTTGAAATTCATAATTAAACAACATTTACTCAAGAAACCATCAATGACATTGTTAAGAACTAGGTAACTGTCTGGTATATAAATCTGTTTTGGGAGGAAACCCTTTATTAGTGATTTTTGCTGAACAAATCAAGAGTTGGGAATTATAGATTTAAAGTATATTTTTTGTATTCTAACTAAATCTCAAAATAAAAGAATTTTTAAAGAAATAAATGCAGATATTGCAAATTAAGGCAATATTATGTATTTCTGGTTATTTTTCAGAACCAAGAAATTTATCAAGGGGAATTTTTTTTTTCATTAAATTTTTGGGTATTTGGAAATTCAAAGGAAATACAATTTTATTGCAACTAAATTTTAAATTTATACAAATTTCCGTTACTAAAAAATTGGATTTATTATTGAAGTTGAATTTCTTAGTGGAGTTCCACTGTAACTGCAGTAGGGCGTGTGCGTTGGCGTTGCTGTTGCGTCTCTGCTGACGTTTTCTTTTTTTTTCTCTCTCTTTGTATACAGTATTTATTTGCTACGTTTGGCTGCTGCCCATGACCATGTCAAATGGGTGCGTTAGGGAGGGGGCGAGAAGAAGGCGAACGGGCGGACAGGCAGGATGGGTGGGACAGAGATAGAGAGAGAACTCGAGCCGATTACATAAAACAGCATTGCAAACACATACTTTCACACCTTGCTGTTATCGTCGCAGTTTCACATGGACTGCACATACAGATTTGCGTTCTCTGTTATTACTAAAAAAAACAAATATCAATATACATTGTATATTCTTGGGTTTTGTATAGGAAATATTCCCAATAAACATAAAAACCGTCCACAACAACGTCCAAAAAAACAATCAATTAACTTTTGCAGAAAAACATCTACAGTTTCAGAGTTACTGCTCTGACATACTTTCAGGTGTAACTGTTATCTGGCAGTTTTAGTACAACTGTTTTGGTGCACTTGTGCTTTTATTATTATTGAGTTACTCACGTGGCCGCGTCCTTGGGCACAATTTCCTCTGGCGCAGCATCATCGATGGCGTCGATGCCAACGACTCCCGGCTGCTCGGCGGTAATATCCACATCCATGTCTGAGTTGGAGGAGCTATCGCTGATTTCAATGACTTCCTCGTCCATGCGGCGGAACTCCGTTGAAACGACAATTGGCGATATCAGGGCAACAATAACAACGAAAGCAAGTGCAAGGGAGTCCAGTGGCTAACAAACTTTGTTATTTGTCAATTCCCCTTTGTTCCCCACTTCTCGTATTCCTTTTGAGTCAATCGTACGCACACACACACGTGTATATATGATGTATGTAGCTGTGTGTGTGTCAACACGCGCGCCGCGATAAAGATACGGAGAATTTCTGGTGCTTTCTTTTGTCACTGTTTGCCTTTCTGCTGCTGCCTGCTTCCACCGCTTCCACCGTAGCTACGCACTCGTGGTTGCTAATTTTGTTTAATTTTGACTAGCCGAACGACCCGACATAGACAGACGGAAAAAGCGTGCGATTTGGAAGGAAAATAATAAGAGAATTGGCGAGAGTGGGGGACTAGAGCAGTGTGCCCGACAAGCTTTTTGTTTAAAATCGCGCCGCCAGTCGGGTGTAGGTGTGACCGTTTGGCGGTAGCAGCAGTCAACTGGTCAGGTCGTCAGATTAACACTGCTTGTACACTGCTTTGTCATGTGGTGAGATTGCTTTGACTGCTATATCGACATTTATAATAAGAACATCACAGATGCGAACCGGGTTAAAAACTCCGCGTTCCTAATTTAACTGGCTTACCGATATTTCTAATAGGAAAATCACAGACGCGAACCGGGTTAATAAACTCCGCTTTGCTGATCTAAGGGCTTTAACCCTTATCTATAAATATAAAAATGGAAATAAAAATAATACTGGATTATTGTAAGCAAGTTAAACGGAATAAATGTTTCACATAGTTTTTTGTAATAAGCGAGTGAGACTTTTTAGCCCCCAGTGGTTGGTTGGTCATTGACGACAGCTGGTTGATATGAAGCAATCGTTCACAAGTTGAGCGATACAAAACCATTGCTTTATGGCGGGCTCAATATATTTGAATTAGTCTATGCGCAGTTAAGATAAACAAATGAATAAGAAATTACGATGAGTAAAATATATGGTAATCCATACACATTTAAATTAATTTCTATATTACCTATAAAAGCCTGTTCTCTTTTGTTTTTTATATAAATGAATATTTTCTAATTACTGATTCCCACTTTTTAATTAACAATAATAATTACAATAATTTAGAGTAAAAAATAAACGATTTCTTTTTATAATAAGTGACAAGGAATAAATTTTGTATTTATAAATCAAAAATAAGAAATATTTTAGGGAAATTGAACTATTTTGGTAAAGGAATTTCCTACTTTCTTACTTAAACATTGAAAATATTATAAATTCAAACAAAGGAGTTCTCTTATATTTATTTTTGTATTAAAAAATATTACATCTTATCTTATCGAGTATTTACTGTGTTTTGACAGTTCATTTTCTTCAAATGTCAAAAGTGACAGCTCAGTATTTTGTATTTGTATTTATATTTGGTATTTTTTTTTGGTATTATGTAGATATTTTCTTTAAATACAGTTTCCGGAAAAGGTCCTTTGACTGCAAATGGTGCTATCAATTTTATATCGAATTTTAGCTGTCATCAATATTCCGGCAGCAACAACAAGAACTTGAAATGTCAGTGGAAGGGGAAATCCACAAAAAGAAAGACCCCAAAACGAAGCGAATAAGAAAAATTCGTACATACAACATATGTATTTCTATACAAACATACATACATACATACATATGTCATGTGCAAACACAATACATAAATACATACGTAAAGTCGCAGTCTATATGTGTGAGTGTGTGTGTGTGCGGGAACAATCGGAGAGAAATGGAGAAATGCGATTGGTTCGCAATCGTCAAAAGAAACGCAGAACGAAGACAAATAATAGAAAAAAAATGAGAAATGAACGACAGAGCGAAGCGAACACACCCATCGCATTAACGGGATATACAATGTGTGTGTCGTATATATGTACATCCGAGTGTATGTATGTGTGTGTGGAGGTGGCAAAGGTGCGAGACCAGAATTTATAAGCAATGCTATTTATAAGCATCCGAAAAACGAAACGAATGCCAGAAAACGAACGCCCCCGGGCTATAAAAAAAAAACAACAACACCCATCAGCTGAAGTGCGAGCGAGATGGCCTTCCGCCTTCTCTCGTGCCGCTCTCCTCTGAATCAGAAACATACAAAAAGAGCCAGAGAAGAAGAAGCAGAAGCTGAAATGTCCTGCAAAGAAATACAAATAAACGGTAGAAACGAAATGGGAAACGGAAAGTAACGGTTGACAAAAAAACCCCAGATGGTGTGCGAAAGAGATGGCCAGACGCTCTCGAGCCCCGTCTCTGTCTCACTTTTTAATTCGTCGAAACTTTGTCATTTACTTTTTTAATTGAAATTAAAATGCTTTTCCAATAAGAAAATGCAAATTGCAAGCAGAAGCAAAGCCAAAAGGCAAAATCAGCTGCGCAAACTCCAAGTAATCGCAGATTTTTGTTGCTTTTTCTTTTTTTTTTTTGTTTTGATTTTTCCTTTGCTTTTTCTTTCTGCAATGCATTTATTTTAATTTACTTTGGGCTGGAAACCAACAGAAAATGCCAAAACAATTGTCATTTGTTTATATAAGGCGACGACGGCCATTGGTGTGAGCGGGAGGGCAGACGAGCACACTCACACACATGCATCTCCCTCACTCTCTCGCACACACACACACACTATGCAAATATGCTGCTCACTCATGTTTATTGGTTGCAGCCCACCTGAGTGTGCGAGCAAGATGGCCGCAAGACCGGCCCGAGTGCGAGCGAGCGAGGCAATGCTGAAACGAAATGAAATTGAAACGCAAATGAAATGTAGAATGTTATTCGGTGGAGAGAGAGAGAGCAAGCCAGGGAGAGGGAGGTTTTGAATTGAATTGAAAAAATAAATAAAACAAATGTGAGAAGGAGAGCGAGCGAGAGAGAGCAGCAGGTCCTGGGAGTGGATTGTGTGTGTGTGTGTGTCGTTTTATTACGTTTGTCATTGTGTTTTTTGGGGTTGCACACACACACACACACACCCACTCTAGCTATCAATCGTATACCACTCCCCTTTTTGCGCCGGTATGTGTGTGTGCTCGTAATGCGAGACGCAACAAACATTCGTAACTCGTATTCGTAGTCGTAGTCGTATTCGTATTCTGGTTTTGCACAATCGCAGATACAGATACACACACACACAGCTACAGCTACAGCTACAGCTACTCTTCCTGCTGCTGCTGCTGCGCTGCCGTCGACGCAGACGTCGCTGGCGGCGTCGCAAAGTACGAAACGAATCGAATCGAAACACATTTGGCTCGCCTTTCATTTCGAATTTGTCATTCGTAAGCGAAGGTAATGCAATAAAACTTTTGCGCGCGCATTTCTTGCAGTACATAACGGTAACACTTCGGCCCCGTCCTCTCTCTCTCTCACTCTCTCTGTCCGTGTGTGTGTGGGTGGGTTAAAAAAATAACACTCGCTCGCTCGCTTGGCGCTCTCTCTCGCTTTGCCCGGCATCGCCCCATCTCGCTCTCAGTCGATTCCCATTCGAATGCAATTCGTTTCGTTGATTTCTCGCATTCGTGTGGCGCTGGCAAGGGGAAGGAGGAGCGAAGCAGAAGAAGAAGAGCGGCCGGCAGCGACGCCGACGCCGCAGTCGCCGTGAAAGCAGAGTCGCTGGCATCTCTCAATCTCTCAATCTCTCAGTGACAATCCGTCGGTACGGTACTCGAAAACGGCACACGGATCCGCCATTTCGCATTCGTTTTCCAAATTCCGCAATATTCGAAATCACGCGAAATCGAATCACAATTTACAAACCCAAAAAATATATTCGAAAATATATATTTAAACGCAATTCGGAATCGAAGCAAATTTTTAAAACAAACCCAGTGCGCGAGTGTCTCTGTGTTGACTGTGATTTTGAGTTTTTAGAATTAACTTAGAACCCGGTTAAAGGTAAATCTATGCTCTTTTTTTTCGAATTCAACCCGAAATGGCTTAGAGAACAATAGGTATTTTTTATGCAAATTTCTAGAATTTCTTTGGAATATTGAATAAAGTAATATTCTAATTCGAAATTCATTTTATTTATCCAATATCTACAAATTAGGCTTCAATATTTAACTAATTTGAATGAATTTGATTTGTAATTATTACAATACTTGCTTTATACGGAACAAAGCAATAATTTAATAAGGTTTCTGTTCTTAAAAGGCTTACATCAAATTATCATTTGAAAACATTTTCCTAAACGGAATCTATGAAAGTTAAGATCGACAAATTATAGATTATTATTTTAAAAATTGTTTAAAAAGTCGTGTTTCAAGAATACTTTTCACATTCTTATTTCTTGAAAGCTTTTTAACGATTTTCTAAAAGGAAAGAACCAAATTCCTAAGAAATGTTGCGTATTTTCTAAAAAGAAGTTCCAAATAATTGATTAAGAATGAAAATTATTGCCTTAAATTAAAGTGTTTTTGTCAAATCATGATCTTCTTCTTGGCCGATTTATCAAAATGAACCTGTTTCGAAGATGCCAACAGTCCTCATCAGTACTATTTGCTAATTCGCTCTCTTCAAAATATGCGCCTCGCACCGAAATCAGACTTGGGAATTTTTAAGCAATTAAATTTTTTTAAGGCAATATATTAGAGTAAAAAGAAATGTTCTGAAGATACTTGCAAACTCTGAATTATCTCAATCTTATTGAGAATAACATTTAGGAGCTTAATATTTATAATAAAACAAAACTGAAACCAGTTTATAAATAACAATGGTTTCCTAGCGTTAGACTTTCTATATAGAAACCCGAACCATAATGAATTAGCCATTTTGAGTTATTATTTACATCCATCAATTCACGGATGTGAAGAAGCGTGTTCGCTCCCTCAATTAGAATTTGCATAAAGAAGCCTAATAAATAATTAAAAATGAATTAAGAGTTCATTAATTATGTATCTCCCTGCCTCTGCCTCTGCCTTTCCTCTCTCTCTATCTCTCTCTTTGTATCCTATCTAACTTTGTGTTAATTTTTTATCATAGAAAAAGAAATACAAATAAAAAAAGAGCAAAAAAGAAAAGAAAAACAAATAAACATGTGTGGGCCACGATGAAGTATGGATTGTGTGACAAGTGAACTGAGTGAAAAGAACAATAACAAGGCGAACGCGATTAACAACAACAATATCGGAAGTGGTCTCGGGATCGGGATCGGGATCAGGAGCCTAGAGCAGTTGACCAGTGGCAGTATGAACACCACGGCCATGTTGATGCACCATCAGCAGCAGCAGCAGGCAGCCGCCGCAGCAGCTGCAGCGGCTGCAGCAGCCCAACAGCAACAGCAGCAGCAGCAAGCACAGCAGCAGCAACACAACGGACGCGACGGCAGCAACAGTTCGCGCGGCGCCAACGATGATCGTCCCAATGGCCGGAACTCGCACACGGGCCGTGGATCCAGCTGCTCGCCGGCCAGCTCACCAAGTCGTCATCCGAGCGCCGTCAGTCCTGTCAGCTCCCTCAATCACTCCATGATGCAGCAGATGCAGCAGCAGCAGCAAGCGCAGCAGGCACAGCAGCAGCAGCAACACCATCAGCTAAGTCCTCCGCCGCATGGATTGGCTTCCGGGAATGGCTTGCCGGCCGGACTGCCGCCGCGTATGCCACACGGTCTGCCGCCCCATTCGTTGGGACTGCTGAACTCCCTGCAGATGATGCATCATGCCTCCCCGCTGGAACTGATGGCCGCCGCCCATCATCATGTGCCGCCAAGGTCGTACAACTCGCCGCCACCCATTTCCACCTCCGATCCCAGCGCCAACGAGTGCAAGCTCGTAGAGTACCGGGGTCAGAAGGTCGCCGCCTTCATTATCAGCAACGAGACGATGCTCTGCCTGCCGCAGGCCTTCGAGCTCTTCCTCAAGCATCTGGTTGGGGGCCTGCACACGGTCTACACCAAGCTGAAGCGCCTGGACATTGTGCCGCTCGTGTGCAACGTGGAGCAGGTGCGAATCCTGCGCGGACTGGGTGCCATCCAGCCGGGCGTCAATCGCTGCAAGCTGCTTAGCTGCAAGGACTTTGATGTTCTCTATCGGGACTGCACCACGGCCAGGTACGAACCAGAACCACAGTGCTTATGTTCAACAGTATTTTCTAAGTTTGGCTTTGAGTTTTATTTTTTACATCAATTTTGGAATTTCTAAACGGGTTTTGTCTGTGAATTAAATATATTTATATATTTTGTTGACAATTAGTTGGTTTTTGTAGGGAGAATAATAATATTTATAATCGAATTCGATTCCTTTGCCATTAGCATAGGGCTTTGAAACAACATGTTTGCGATTTTAAAAACCACAATTAAGTGTAGATTCCAGTTAAAGTAATTGCATTTAATGACATTAAAAAAGTTAGTACAGATTTTTGATTCAAAACCAAATCTAGATTTTGATTAATTTCCCAATTTTACATTTTTTAAACTTAGTGCTCAGTATTTTTTAAAATTTTTTTCTTTGGAAACTAAAATCTAAAATTGGAAGGTTTAAGAAACCATTTTTAATTCTCAGAAGTTACTAGTATTTTTTTTCTAAATATGTTTCTTTGGCAACTATAATATAAATCTGAAGTTATATAAACAGTTTTGAAGTTACTGTTTTCCTAAAAACTAGTCTAGCTCTCAATTTCGCATAGTGTAAACGCTCAGTTAGTAGTTGCATTTCTAGTTCGGGGGCTTGCTCTGCAAAATTTTCTCATTTCCTGTTTCCGCTTTAGCCAACTTACGCACTCAAGTTGCACCCGCCTTGGCCGCCGCCGCCCCATTTTAATTTTCCAATTGCCCCGAAGGGGGAGTGAGGGGTTGTGGCACAATGCAAATAGTTTGTGCATCGATATCGATTAACCCGGGGCAGTCAAAAAACTTTCGTCTCGCATTTTTGCCTTTTTGCCTTTTCCGATGACATTTGGCGGAAATACGCAATGCAAACGTAACGGGCTGCCCCCCCATTTTAACCCCTTTGCTAACAATCCAGAAAGCTGCGTAATTCTTTTGAGCGCCTCTAACAATAGTTGGTGAAACAGTTTTTCCACCATGTAGAAGGAAAAGTTGCTTCTGTTTTTCCATCCGATGTTTTTGCTGCTAGAATCGACGTGTGCGGTGCCCTGTCAGCTCATTTCCGTTCGAGTGGAAAAAACGACAAGGAAAAAAGCACAGAGAAATAGGTTTTGTTTTTGTTTTTATTTTTTTATTTTGGGGAGAGTCTAGGAGTTGTAGTTTGGGGCTTAAGAGAAACTCAAGGAAATGCAATTGTCCTTGGTTACACAGAGCTTAGGCGTTTTGTAACTTGTTGTAATGATATTCTAGGGTGGCAAGGACATACTGTCAAAGGGTTTTAAGGATTCAAGCACACTACAGGCTATTAGGGATATTTAAAAAAAAAATTTACAAGTTTCATTTCTTAAAGAAGCGTTTTAAATTGTTTAGAAAGTTTCCCAAATTCCTTTTACATATTGAAAACTTCTTATAAGTGTTATTATCATAATTAAATGTATTAAAAAGGCCCTGACATAATACAGATGAATAACCTTAATTGGCCTTTGAGCGGCAAGGAAATATATAAACAGGAATTGTATTAATATTTAAGTTGTACAATTGTGTCTAAAGAAAACACATATTATATAGGAAACTCGGGTGTCTGTTAAATGATTGCAAGAATACCATTTGGGATGAATGTACTATGGCGCATAATAAAGCTATGCAGGCAGCTGTCTAAAGGAATATGAAGTAGTTCCTTAACTTGTTATAGGTGGTTTTATCCAAATTAAAATGATTAAAAAGGCCTTGACATAATACAGTTGAATACAAATCGACATAGAATGTAATAGAACCTTTATTGGCCTTAGAGCAGCAGTTAATAAAAATATATACCGAGGAACCCAACTTAATTAAAGGCTAATATTCCGATTGCGACCCAGAGTAACCCAATATTTGATGGATATTTAAACATCCCCTTGCTTAAAAGCATTCCGAAACATTTATGAACCGCAGGGCCCGGGCATTGAGACATCAACAGTTGAAAAAGATTGCAACCTTGTATTCCAATATCCCAGTGTTGTTTTTTTTTGTTGGTTTCGTTTTGTTTCCTTTATTTTTGGGGTTCTTGTAAAACCCTTGGAGAGTCCTGCCAGTTTTTGTTTACAGTTCCCGGTTGCAGTTAAGAACGCGTTGACCACAATACATTCGATGGAAAACCATCTAGTTAATTATGGAAAAGAGCCCCAGCCACATGGAGTGTGCTCCAAAAGTGCACATGCGCTGTAAGAACGAACACAGGAAGAAAATGGGCTTATTTTTTAGAGTTATGTTACTTTTTTTCTATAGGTAAATTAACTATTTAAATTAACTATTAAATACATAAATGATATAGATATTTTTGGAGGATTAAATAAATATTAATATATATGTTACCTAGAACACTTTTTAATTAAATCAAATTAGTTAGGATACAAGAATCTTAAAAGGATAGGTTTTTTTTTATTCAAGTCTGTAGTTAAGTTAAAATAGGAATGTTTAAATATCAGAGATTAATTTGTTATTATAATTTAACATACAAACCAAGTATCCTTGTTTTTGCAACTGATCCTACATTTTTTTTTGCTGTAATATTCTCTTCTCTATGGAGAATCGAGTAGAGAACCAGAACAGAGACAGGGACCCCGTGTTATGCCCATTGCTGGCTACAAAAAACCGAACCGGACCCAGCATGAGGAACGGTTAAAAATGCGGTTAAACCTATTATTAGGTTGAAAAAGTTTTGCGCTAAATTGAAACAAGTTGCGAGAGAGAGAGAGAGAGAGATAGGGAAAAGGGGGAAATGCGAAACCGCTGAAGGCAGGCCAGGCCGCTCTCTGGGGATAATTACAAATTGTTTGGCGACGGCAACAGCGGGTTAAGGTGGCTAAGAGGGGCTTGGGAGGGGGGGCTTAGGGGCGTGTGCATTTTCACACCCGCTGGCCCGCCAAAATGCACAGAGACAGAGCCTGGCTCTCGTCCATCAATGAAAAACTTCCCTTATGTCAGCAATTGTACTCTGAATTTTTCCCGTATATTTCTTCTTTATTTTTTTTTCTGCGTTTCGTTGCAGTTGCAGTTGTTTTTTTTTCGTATTAAAGTTTACACACACAACGTTTAACAATTTTGCCTCACGTGTCTCTTCTCTTCTCTTTTTAATTGCAGATGCCTATCGATCAAGCCACCAGAGAGGTAAACACACAAGTATAATAAAAAAAAACTATGGCAATAATTTCTCTCCCCCTCCCTAAGTCTTTTTTTTTACATTTTTTATTTCGTTTTACTTGTTTTTCCAAAGGAAAGAAAAAGAAGAAGAACGCATCGAATCGATCGCATTATCATTATAAATACACTTGAGAGTTTTTAGAGCGAAAAGAATTTGTTTATTAAATTAATTAAACTCAAAACGGAAATTGGGCGAGCCTTCAAGAGCCGGAAGTGCGCAAAAGGATGTGCCACCACAAAAAAACAACGTGTAGATACAAATTTGGATAAATGTAAATAGAGCATGAAAAGGGTTAAGAACTTAACGGGTGTTAACGGTAGATATAACAGGTGTGTGGATTGATTTTTGTAGATATATATTTTTAGGGGAAATATTTGGAGTTTAAAAAGAAAGCTAAGTTAAAAATTAAGAGTTGGGGAAGGTATTTCAAAAAGAAAACATTATTAAAACAGCTTTTCTAGATCAATTCCAAATGTTTTATCTATTATAATTCAAGGAAGTCAGTTAAAATAGCAAAGCACCTTCAATTTTCACTCTAAAACACTCTTGAACTCATCCAAATGTATTCACCTTTTGTTTAAATCAAAAAACTTACGTTGCAATAATTTTTTATTATATTTGTTTGCCTTTGTTGGGGGCTTCTCCTATGGCCAACCATAAATAGAAATGTATATATTTATATAGTCATTTTTTGTTTGTTTTTTTGGTAACGTGCTCATAATTACGAAAAATTATTGACACTGACATTTCATGGGCTCTCGCATGTGTATGAAAAGCAATAATAATTTTGTCAGCATTTTGTGTGAGTTTGCGCAAATGGCAACCAATTGATTTTGATCACAGTTGACAGTTCGGTCTCCACTCCACTCCTCTCCAGCTAGCTCTAAGTTGGCTTAAAAACGCCGTTTAGGCCGCAGCGGCATGGACCAAAAGGCAAGAGATTCAAGCCAGAAGAGCATTGGCTAAAAGGCAAAGCCACGACAACGTGTTGTGACTGAGCTGGTGGGCACACCTTTCCACTAAATTGGTGCTCCACCGAGGACTAACCGATCCGATTCGGCAACCACAACTATGCAAATTGCTCGGGCCAAGTGGAAAATGTAGCCAGCAAAAAATGTATTGAAAACCCAGCGATTGATTTGACTTCATTTGAGTTTAATTTGTTGTTAAATTTGTTCGACTGGCAAATGGCGGCGAAGAGGGAAAAAGCGAATAAGTGGGAGAGTTCCTTATGATTCTGGAAAGGAATCAAAGTCTTAATGTCAGGTTCTTAGTTAGAAATATTAAGAACAGGGAATCTTTATTAAAGTATGTTTTATTAAAAAGAAATAAGGCAAATAGGAGTGAAGCTAATACTTTGATTGTCCTCAGAAAATCATTTTTTTTATTCTCTTTAGTATTTCTATCTTAAAAACTTTAATCTTGAAAATTGTATAAATTAGAACGGAAAAAGATACAATAATGATCTAGAAAACTAAGATCAAATTCCGTAACAAGTTTTATTTAAGAAGATCAAGAATATCTCACTATCAGCTCTTAAATTATTTTCAAAGCCACCTTTGATGTCTTTTAAATAGTTTTATTTTTACCATTCAAAGCAGATATCCTTACATTAATCTTATATTTAAAATAAACCCAAAATTTGCAATCAAACAAAATGGCCGATTGAATAAAATATTCCCATAAATCTCTGTAGCTCGGCGATAGATACGAATTCAAATTGATTACAAATAACTTAACACAAATTACGACAGCGCATTGATTTATTATATAAATTTCATATGCATGGCTTTGTTATACAGAGACAGACAGACTATAATTTATGCTATCCAACGGCAGCAACAACAATACCTGGCGACTGTCGAATGTCTAATCACAAACTGACTGACTGACAATCAAGAGATCAACTCCGGCTCACCTGAATTGAACTCAGTTCCTCGGGGCTGTCAAAATGAGAGGCGGAAAAGTGTTGCAAAGAAAGACTGGTAACAGCAACAAAAAAAACTCATTTAATTATATTAAATTTCTAAAATATATACATATATATATGTGTATATATTTTAAGGTGTCAGTTGCATTTGGGGCATTTGCATTTTGCAAATTCAGCTTAATTGAGTGTAACCGAGTAACAAAAGCTACTTTGTGGCGGCTCAATCTAAATGAGGCAACAATAGTTCAATTTATTTTTTATAATAATTACAGAGCCTAAAACAAAACTGCACCCAACAGCATTCATACATATATAGAGTCTGGCTGTGTGTATTCTCTCAGCATCATGAGATGCCGCTGCCGGGAAGTAAGGGGCGATCTTGGTGGGTAGCTATCAAATCCATTGTTGGTGTGGCATGTTTGTAACTATATTTTTTCTTTTCTTTGTCCGCTGCTCGGTTTTTGTTGCGAACTAAATGAGTTATTAGCACGCCAATTGAAATTGAAGTGAGTGAGGAATAAATAAAAAACAAAGTATGCAAAAACAATTGCCAAGAAATCTGCATTAATGCAGTGCACACATATAGGAGTCTCGGGGGAAATCGCCAGTTGCTCGCGGAAATTATATGGCAAACTGGTGGTGCTTAAAAGAAGGCCACCCAAAATTCAAAATTGTTAATTAGCATGTGATTTCAATTTAAATCTTTGACTTGGCACAGAATTTGCATAGGAAAATGTCGACATTTCGAGTTTATTTTATAGTTTTTCGAATTTTTAAAAAATTTTTGTCAAGGAAATATATTAACAGGAATTGTATTACTTAAAGTTGTACAATTGTGCCTAAAGAAAACACATATTATACAAGAAACTCGGTTGTCAGTTAAATGAATGCCAGAATACCATTTGGGATGAATGGACTATGGCGCATAATAGATCGATGCATGCAGTTCACTGAAGGAATATGAAGTTCGTAGTGTCTCAGCTAGTTTAGTATATTTATGTACATTTCTTACACATTTCTTTGAGAACAATTATTAAATACCATCTCAGTAACTTTGTTTTTTTTTTTAAATATTTGTTTTCCAAGTACTTCTATTAGGGCCTCAGTAGCTTCAAGGTTCACTTATTTCCCTTGCATCAATCTCATCTTATTTATCATTTCCATTGAAACCTAGTTAGTTTTCTGCTATAACTTACAATTTCCATTGCCCCGGTGCCGTCCATTCAATTCCCTTACCCAATCATTTGGTGAAAAACAGGCCGTACTCGAAGCCCACAATTAGCCGGAGAGTATCGTCGAGTCGAACATTCTCCCTCTTTATATAGGCTTAAACCCGAGAGTCCCAACAATGCCATGTCATTCGTACATTTGCATGTCACTTAACAATGAATACAAAAGTTGGCCAAAGGCAGCGGTCGACGAGCATTCTCGTTCCAATAACATTTATTGTTAAACGAAAAGAAATTCGAGCCAACTTCAAGCGCCAAGCCAAGTTAAGACGAGGTGTATTCTTTCCCGGCTTCTTTCTGGGAATTTGTTGTCGGTTTGGTCAGTGTTGTCGGCTTAGAGACAAATCGACAAGCGGCGGGGCGAGAATTCAAATCAATTTGAGGCTATGAATTCAATTAAAATTCTACCACTGAGAGTGCACTCGGCATTGGTGATTGCAAATATGGAAATTGTGTTGTTGCGGGCACACACATTTAATTGTCGGGTTGCCAAGTACTTGACTCGGTTTGCATTGATTTAGTTGCCGGCAAACACGCTCCCCAGCAAAAGTAGTGGCAGCAGCCAGCACAAGGTGGCAAAGTTGGTCATAAATGTAATTGATTTGCCAATTTACAGCCTAGGCCCGGGGGCTGTGGGTTAAACCCAGGGAAGCCCCCAATGTAAGTGGATTCATTCGCTGACAAATGTCGGCAACGCCTCCCTCTCTCGATATGCAATTCGAAAAAATATCCTTTCGATTTATGCAATTGCAACTGTGAGTGGCGCACATTTAGCACAGTTTGGCGCATATTTTGGCGGCTGTTTTTAAAGCGTCCCGTCCCGTCTACACACGCTCACACACAGGTCAATAATTAACAACTCAGCTCTATCCCTTGATTATTGAAAAATATACCAAGGAAGGAGACAGCTGCAAACAGGTTCGAGGTACGAGATAGGAGGTTTCGGGGCTTTTGGCTTTCGATTCAGGCAACCGGTTATGCTCCTCCGGTTGTTGTTATTATAGGCTGTTTTGGCAGGCATATTGGCCACAGCGACTATTTTGACAAATTGTTGTTTATTCCTGACTAAACGTTTGTCCGCCGCACCGCGAAAAATGCAAAATGACATTTGCGGCAAGTGACAACGGTGCATAAATTAGTTAAATAACAGTTGCTTTAGTCGCAGCATTAAAACATTTTGGAATGAAAATTGCTTACATTAAAGCTTAAATGCCTGGAAATAATGTTTTTAGGCTTATCCGGCTTTAAGAATTGAGAGCAAATTATGTAGTTATTTTTTTAGAATTTAGATCAATTGTCACATTTTGTTAAAGTTACATAGGCACTGGGAGGGGAAATAAAAAAACTAGTTACAATAAAAAACTTCGTTTATTAGTAATCGATTGCCATGTATCAATCGAAACTTGTAATGTTAGTTTAATTTGAAAAGCGGAGTGTGACCTTTAATCATACAGAATATGGTGTGGTGTGCCCCTTCTGCACGAGAACAGGCACAATTTAGGGTATTTTCCATAGAATTGCCAAAATTGTGTTAATATCTTAGAAATATATATTTATATTATTAAAAATAAAGAATTATTGCGAAAAGAGAGCTTAATAAATGCAACTTTCTATAAATATTTATGAACCATATCTATCTTTCCTTTCCGTTTCTCTGCCAAATAATACAGTATACTTCGGAGTAATGGAAAATTCATTTTATTCTCATAGAAAAAGCCTTGTTCTTTGGTTGCTAACCAGATAAGCCAATTTCCATCGAAACATACTACCTAGAATTCAGTTCGAGGGGGGTCATTGCACAATCATTTGACCATTACGTAAATGGCTCAAACCCATTTGGGTTATCCAATCTTATCCGAACCCTATGCGAAAGACATATTCCAGCGAAACCAAACTTTCAGGACAAGACAAACATTTCAGTGCCTGCGTAGCTAACGAAAACTTTCCAATGAAAGTGTTTTGCCTTCAGAACCTTTAACTCACTTCCCATAAATTCGTACAAACTTGACTGACAGACGCACGAGTCGCGCAGGTTTTTTTTTTTGCACGTCATAACCCTGGGGCCCAACGGCCTTCCGATTAGATCTGAAAAAACACTTTCGCTGAACGCCCACTCCCCCATATTTGGAAAGAGTCGCCGTTGTTTTCATTCTCGGAATGATTCATGGCAGAGAAGAGTCTCTTTATTTGACCCAAAGGGGCCAAGAAAACAACTTCGGATTGTTTGTGGTTAAACGTTTAATGGAGCACAATTAAAATCCCGCTGCAAATATTGGCTGCGACAAAATATGTAACTGTAAATATTTGGTAGAATCGTTATCTGAAGAACGCACAATTACAAATTGTTCAATGTTTCGCCATATACATATATGTATGTAGATACATATAGTCCGTGCCTCGTAATTCATATCGTGCACACGATCATTGCTACCTGTGTTTATTTGCCTTTAGTCTTTGTCTTTGGCGTTTTAAAAGGGGGCAGCTGTTTACCAGCGGCAAACATGGAATGAAGATTCCATAATTCCATAATTTAATTGCCTGCCTCCCAGGCCAGCTGTGGCCGGAGTCGTCGCTCTATTTGATCAAGAACTATAAGTCTGTCCTCCCCTCGTAGTATTTGCTGCAGTTTTCAGTTTTTTTTTTTTTTTTCATTTTCCAAATTCCAGGTTTTATCTCTTGTTTGTCATAATTTCCACCCGCAGCGCCCAGCGCCAGTTAACTATTTAGCTTAGCCTGCGTCAAGTATTTGCCCAAGACTTGTTTAAATATTTAATACACAAATAGCAGCAATTGCGGACATAAATTACCAGAAAAAAATATAGTTTAACTCTTTTTATTTTTTCGTTCTTTCTCTTCTTTGCGGCTTTACTTCATTATTATTATTATTATTGTTGCTGTTTCTGCTTTTTATGGCACATAATTAAAATGGTAGCACGTTTTCGTTCTTCTCGTTTTTGGCTTTTTATTTGTCTCGAAGCCAGTGGGGGGCCTGCTCACAAAACTTGGTTATCGCTTTAATTAGGCAGTGCAACTCGGTGCTAAGAGGAGAATATGTTTTAAAAATGGATGTTTCGGTTGGCGGAAATTCTTGAGAATAGTTAAGATATGATGGATACGGTGCTAGTGAGACGGGACATGAAAAATTAAAAATTATAATAGACACTTTTATCGTAAAAGTTCTTGTAGACTCAAATAAAACTAAAGAATTTACGACAATATTCAGCAGGGGTCCGAAATTATTGGGTGAGCTATTAACAAGTTTTTGGAGGCATTAATAATTATTATTTTTTTAGACTTTTAAAACCAACAACTTACGCGAATTGATTAAAGTTTTATCTACTTGCATTTTGTTCCTAAAAACTCTCAAGTTGTAACTGACTAAACTTTGCAAACATTTATAGTTTCTATAACAAATAATCAATCGAGAAAATGCAGCAGCACAATGCAGAAAACAGCACTTGTATTCATTTGTTTTTGCTGACTTGTGATCACTGTGCTGAGGCATTTGACTTTTTTTGTACTGATACCACGGATATTGTCCATTGCTCTCAACCCAACAGTAACTCTCTGCAATTCCGCAGTTCCAGACCGGGTAGACCGCCCAAAAGGGGACCCGTGGGGCTTTCCCTACCGCCCACTCACCTATCGCAGCATCCGCAGCTGAAAAAGCATCGCCTGGACAACGGAGATTATGCCTACGAAAATGGGCACATCAGTGGTAAGTAATTGATCATCATGTTACATAAGTATTGGGAGAAACATAAAACAAAACAAAAAACTAGGAATCATCTTGGCTTTATTGAAAGAAAATTGATATTTTCAAATACCGATTAAGTTTCTCAAAGCGCAGTGTGACCTTAAATTATACGGTAGTGTGCCCTTATTGCACGAAAACAGGTCAAATTTAGGTTATTTTGCCCTTAACATCGATAGTTGTCTTACTAACTTTGAAATTAATATTTATTTATGTTAAAAAATATTTCAATATTAGAAAAAGTTAAATATTCAGCAATTGCTTTTCTCTCTGTACAACAACAAATTTCCCACTTGCCACTGCCAATTGCAATTCTCACACAATTGAGTGGCATGGCTTAAGGGGCCACGAATTCGCATTCGAATGGTAATGAAATCATTCGCAGATTGGCCACAAAACTTGCTTTCGGGGATCGGCAGGTAATAGTGCTTTCTGTTTTTTTTTTTGTTTTCTTTTCTGTGCTTCCCCAATCGATCGATGATCGTTGCTGTGCCGCCATTTGTGATTTGTGGTCTCTGCTTGCTGGCTGATTACAGCTTACTACAGCTGCCAAACGAACAAAAACGAAACGGATACAGATACAGATACATCGGGTGTAGTTTGGCTGAGTTCCCAGCAGCCACAGATAAATGGCAGCCTAAGCCGCAATCAAGTCGATTTCCACTGTGATTTGTACTGCTACAGGAAATCGCATTCATTGAAATTTCGAATTGTATCTGTGTCTGTAATTATGATAAGTACAAGCGGACTCATATTTAATTGATTTTACATTTTTCTCTCTTTTTACATACACTCGCATAGTTTTCTATGTGCCAAGCTGACAACTTGGTCAACGCCTCTTTCTATTAATGTGTCCGAAACGCACAATATTGAAAGATACTCTCGAACGGCCGGCCACAAAAGCCCAAACGAAAGGAATCTTGAAATCTTTTTCTTTAGAACCATGCGCCGCCGGCGCCTTCTGAACTAAACTGAAACGAAGAAGATGGGTTTTTGAAAACAGTTTCGGTTTCGCTTTTTGCCCCGTCATTCCGGGCCATAAAGGAAAGGTTTTCTGAGTGAATTAAGGGGCGTTGATTCTTGAGTGATATTGCATTATTAATAATGTGAAAAAATGCACACACGCACTAGCTGGCATTTATATAAATTTGTAACTGCATTTTCCCCCAACATAATTCCCATCGTTTAATTGCATTCACCATGCTAACGAATTTTCGCCAAGTTTTTAATTGCATTTCGAATTTTTGCTTCAGTTTTAGCAATTTAGTGAACGTTAAAGCATTTAATGGCACACTAAATTGTTCAGCTAACTGCATATATATCCATATACAGACATGTATGTATGTATATATAGCAAGCGCAAACAAATGACAGCCGTAGCTACACATGGAAGATACAAAAGTATCTATCTATGTATCGCATCGGCCATGTGCGTGGGTGCTTTTAGTTGTTGTGTTTAGTCTGGCCGCACAGACAATAGACATGCTATATAACGATATATATAAAATATACATATATAGGGATGGACGCAGACGCAGACAGGAACAGGTGTCAGTTGGGAGAGCCATCAAAATGAAAGTCAAATATTGTCGGGGATGGGCCAAAAACCCAACGCAGAATGCATTTGAAAATTACAAATATTTACCAAGGTGACAGCGATTGGCGTTTAAATATGAAACTTATAAAAAAGTATCAATGAATTAGTTGTGGGCTTGCTCTCTCTTATCAGCATTATAAAGCGACATAAAGAAGAAAGTGCAAATTTGTCTCTGTATAGCGGCAAGCTCTTGAAAACCTTAGGGCCCACACAAATCCCCCCTTTTTAAGAGGTTAACTCCTTTAACTTATATTAAATATCCTCCATTTTTATCCCCATTTTTTTTTTAGATATGAACCGCTTGGAGAAGTCGCCGCTCCTGGCTAATGGCTACAATCCGCCGCCCATCAATCACATGGCCTTCATGCAGATGAATGCCCACCATCCGGGAGCGGCAGCTCTCATGTCGCCGGGTATGCCGCCCCATGGGCTGCACGCCCGTCCCGAAAGCCAGATGCTGAAGGCTGCCGCCCAGAACGCTGGCATGTCAGCGGCCAATATGGACGCCCTGGCACGTTCCGGTATCTGGGAGAATTGTCGGGCAGCCTACGAGGATATCGTCAAGCATCTGGAGAGGCTGCGGGAGGAGCGAACGGATGAGCGCCAGCAGGTGATGGGCGTTGGTTCGGCTGTTGTGGATCGGGTGGGAAATGTGATGGTCGGCGATATCAAGCCAAGGGATCTAAGCTCCAGGAATTGTAAGTATTTTCCGTATTTATTTGTTTAATTCTCTTATACTTATTTGTGAAAAATTGTATGTTAAATTCAATTTATATCCTTTGACCTATCATAATGTGTATCCTAAACAATTCCTTCTTTCTCTCCATTTCAGGCTCCCCCACGCGACAGAGTCCGGTTCTAAATCTAAGCAAATCCGGCGGAAATACCGACCATGGAGGCAGCAATTGTGACGCGGGTAGCGAGCGGAGTGACTGTCATTCGGTGGCGGGTTCACCGGGCAGGGGAGGATCCCGTAGCCTGGACGAGGGCAGTCGCAGTGGTGTTGGGGGCGTTGGTGGCGTCTCCTCGCATGTGGGTAGCGGCGGTATCATCGGGGTAGAGGATGATGAGGAGGAGGAGGAGAACCTCAGCGACGAGAATCAATCCGAAGTGGATGAACGTTGTCTGGCCAAAGATGAAGAAGGTGAGTGAACTTTACACATTGATTCACGGATGTCCGATAAACGAGATGCACAATGTACGATAACATGGTGCATCTCGCTTATCGGACACAATTCACAAACGCACAAGCGTGCGATAACCGATAAATGAGTTTCTGACACATTTGTCTTTCTGTCCTCCGTTTGGAATTTCTGTTTCCATTCTGACAGATTTGAGCGACAAGGAGCTTGATAATGAAGAAAATATACAATATATGTATCAAATGAATAAATTAATGTAAATGAAAAGATGCATCCCAGCTCTGTTTGTACTGTAATAAAAGAATTCTTTTCTGATAAATAATATATTTGTGGCATAGATAAAATATTTTCAATTAAAAATAAGTTCAAATGTTACAATAATTACGTTCTGGAATTCCAACTCCCTTAAAATATTAATATTTAATCGTAAAACTATTCTGTTACCTGAAAAATGTATCTAATCGGCTTTACATGATTTTTTTGAATGTTTTTTCCCCAATAGATTTGAGTGACACGGAACGTGATAACCTGTCCACGGGTTCGGCGGCAGCTGCTGCGGCTGCGGCGGCGGCGGCAGCTCACCAGCTCCATCAGCATGCAGCCTCGCACCACCACCAGGCGGTGGGCCTGTCACATCTGGGGGTGGGCGTTGGCGTGGTGCCCCAGCATCAGAGGGGCTCGCCCTCGTCAGCAGAGGCGGCGGCTGCCGCGGCCCTGCAGCACCAAAGAGCCTTGAACTACTCCCAATTGGCGGCAGCGGCAGCGGCGGCCAATGGTGCGGCTGTGGGCGGTGGTGCGGTGGCCAATGGACCAGCTGGTGCCGGCGGCGGTGGTGCCCTGACCCCCAACGAGGCTCTTATGGCGGCCAACGATGCGGCCGCCTTGGCCGGAGGCCTGGCCCTGGGTCCACTGGGCATCGATGCCCATGCTGCTGTGCCCGCCAGCTCCACGGAAACGTTGCTCAGGAATATCCAGAGTCTGCTCAAGGTGGCAGCGGATAATGCCAGGCAGCAGGAGCGGCAAATTAGCTACGAAAAAGGTGAGTTTTAGTCTTATAATTTGTGTGGATTTTCCTTTGTTTAGTTTTAAAGAGCAAAAATGTATAATTAACATATATAAATTAAATGTTTAAGTGAGTTTATTATTAGATTAATAAGCTATAGAATATTGCTGACTAATTTCTTAACAAATATATATTTTTTAAATAATTTTAGCTGAGCTCAAGATGGACGTTCTGCGAGAACGAGAGGTCAAGGATTCGCTAGAGCGTCAACTTGTCGATGAACGTAAACTGAGAGGTGAGTTTTTATATATTAAGCTAAGATATTTATTATAAAATATAAATATTTGCTTATTAGTAAGTAACAAGCCAAATAAATTAATAAATTTGCTTTTAAAATAGATTTAAAAATAGACTTGCTTAAAAACTGAAGCAAAGAGTACTTTCAGATTTTGTTACATTTAAAAAATCTTCTAATTTCTTTTTTAAAAATTGTTTTGTACTCAAAAAACCGGTTTTCCTTAGCATCACTCCAGTGTGAGTGGCTATCCCTTCCTAGTTGGGGCACCAAATCAGTCTTGACAGTGCGCCAGAGCCACATTTAGCTGCACAGCCACATCTCCAGATCCCGGCCAGCTCCTTGGCTCCTTGGCTCTCTGCCTATGCCGATTCCGATTCCAATCGGGCGCACTTAATGCAATCTGACTCAAATGACAATGACACCTGATATGCCGACTGTCTGCGAATAAGCCCCCTCTAGCTCTCCATCCTGGCTGCCTTTTGGCGCTCTGGTGGTCGTCAAGAAGTAAAAAATAAAGGATTTTAAGTCGCAGAGGCAGCCGTTCTGTCTTCGCCGGGGCCCTTTTTCAACAGAAATCACAATTCAAATGAATTTAATATCATTTCATTATTTAGTTACACTCGAATGATTTGGCAAAAAGTAGCCAGCAATGTTGATGATGATGAAATGGGAGGGTTAACTTCAAGTTGAAGTTGAAGTTGAGAGAGCTTGAAACTCTAGTTGCGCAGCCAGCGAATCCTTTAATTGGTTGTTGTTTCGTCGCGATGACTTCTTGAAAAGACCTTAAAAGGGTTGTCAAGGGTTAAGGGTTGATTACCTTGCCCAAGAGGCAGCGATGGAGAAGAACTAAGCCTAATTGAAGGGGAGCTAAGAAAGCGGGGAATCCATTGAGCCAATTAACCAAAAATAAACTTCCTACAAGCCGGTTTCATATGACTTTTTGTGTGCTTTGTGGAATTTAAATTGATAAATAATTTCCTCTTATGAATTTACTACACAAAAATATTAATACTGTATTTTTTCTCGATACCTATAAAGCTTCTTAATATTTTTCCCAACATTAACCTACTTTCTTAATACCCAAATTAAACCTTTTAAAACCTGCCAAATTGGCTATTTAAAAGCAATTTGCAAATAAATTCTGCAATCATTGCTTCAATTGCATATGGCGAAAAATAACTGATCCATTGATCGACAACACTCAATCCCGATTGATTAAGTTTATGTAAAGCTACTGCAGTTATTTTTGCCGAAAGGCAACCCTCAAATTTACAAGCCGCCATTGAGCCGCTAAGAGGAAAAAATCCCCCAAACTGAAATCAAGGCTCCACCCAAACAAAAAAAAAAAAAAAGAAAGAAAACCTGCAGAATTACAATGCGAGAACAAAGGGAACCAGGGCAGACTATAATTGCGCACAAAACTGACCGACCGACCGACCGACCTGGCCATAACTTAATCTCCTTTTCCCCCTTTCCGTTTTGCGGGAAAATTATGGAGGAAAAAGCAGCACATAAATCAGCAAACGAAATAATAAAAATTGCATGCAACTATGCAAAATGCCACACACAGGCACATAGACATCTAATTGCAACTAATAATAACGCGGCCGATAAAAATCGCTGCCATGTACTACGGCGCACTCGAGTTTCCAGTTTTCCGAGTTCAAAACACGGCAACAATTGGCCATTTGTAATGGCAGCGCGTGGGTGCTGGCGAAATTTAACAACAACGAAAAAAATTGAACTAAAAATCGAATGGAATGGAGTTCGAGATGGAGGGCAATGCCATGAACCGATCCTCGCTGAAATTCAATATGCCTGCAACAGTTTTGGATTTGATTTGAGGTTGATTTCGTGGCTCCACCCTCAAAACGGCTGTCACCACGCTTCATCGCATCCACATCGGTGTTGTGGAAGGGGTACACTTGAAATAAAAGTGTGGATAATGCTATTAGAACCCTGAAATAAATAATTACTTTGATATATAGGTATTTGTATAGTTTATGAATTTTGTTCATAGTTAATTTGTTCATTTGTTAATTTCTTTTTAGATGTATTTCTTATAAATATATAATTTTTAAGTTATACAATGTTGCATAATGTTGTTAATGTTTATTAAGAGCTCGCAGTTAACAAAAATTCGGTAAAGAACTTCATAAAACTCTTTAAACACATAACATAAGAAGTTTATGGCGAATTCGGCTTAAAATTCCCAAGTACGAATTCAGCAGGCAACTGTTGTTTAACCCCACAAAGCGTTGAGGTTGGATTAATCTTCAAAATTAGCCGACTTCAGCTTGAATTAAATAGTAGTTACTATATACAATATATAGATTTTGTTAAAATTTATAACAAATTTATAAAACATAAAAGATTTTCCCAAAAATATTTATTATTTATTCAAATTATTATTTAACATTTTCATCAATTATGTTTCCTCATTCAATTGGAGTGATTTTCCTTGTCCTTGTTTTAAGCACTATAGAAATAAATAAAAAAACTAAAATAATTTGTTTTCGCAGTGCAACATTATTCGTTTGTTGTTTCCATTTTTTTTTCTATGACTCGCGATCTGGAATGATTGCAAGTCAGGATCAATAAACATAATTGCGCCCACACACACGGCCGGATGCGCACTTGAATTGGCACACACAGGCCTCGTTGCCTAAGAGCCAGAATATAGAACTGAGGCCAGGCTGAGATCGCAGAACCAGAGCCAGAACCCATCGAATCGTTGGAATCGATCAAATTACCAGTTGCCAGTCGCAGATCGCAGAGATCGCCTCACGATCTATCGTTCAGTATTTGCTGTTTGTTCTGTTCTCGGGATTTGCCCTGTTCTTTTCCAATCTCTCCTCCTGACACATTTCCATGGAAGGAGTTTCGTGTTAATGTTGGTTTCATGACTCTCAGAGTGCCAGGGATTTTAGCGAAGGATCAATTAGTGGGTCACGGATATTTTGTGCTACCTATTTGAATGGTTTCATTACTGTATATCTTTAATTAATCGATTTATATAAAATAGAATCATTAATATATAAGCTAACGAATAAATGGGCAATGTGGGCTTTATATGTCTTAATAACACTAATTTTAGAAATACATTTTCGTGTTAAATATTTTCTTAAATAAATGTATCTTTTCCACTCCTTGCAGTTCTCTACCAGAAGCGTTTCCGACGCGAACGAAAGATACGCATTCGCTTTCAGCAGCAACTTGGCGGCGGTAGTGGCGCCTCGAAGGGCAGTCCCAATGCCAATGGCAGCGGTGGCGGTGGTTCCGGATCCGCTTGCAGCGAGTCCGAAGCTTGCGGGGGCGGTGGCGCTGACTCCAAATGCAGCACCAACAACAACAATAATAATAACAATAATAGTAGCAACAGCAGCAGTCACGGCGGCGATGTAGAAGCGATGAAAGGTAAGTGTTATCGGGATAAGGACACGCACAACGCATGGCTAACAAATTCCAAAAATCCCCACACAACCTACACAAAACCCTTATATTTAACCAATGACAATATTTGCTATGCCATACTTTCTTTGCCTTTAATTTATATATAGACTTCGAAATTAATAATCAGTTCCGATTATGAATAAAGCATAAAAATGCTGACAACTTGCCACGATTTACTTAAGGTTCCTCACTTAATTGCGTTTATATTTGATAAAAAAAAGTATTAACTCGCGTAATTATTGAAGTAAGACTAGAAAATTTGTAACAACAAATTTGGAAATATTTTATAAATCGAAATATATATATTTAAGTCTCAAATTCTCTTTAAAACCATACTCAAAAGCGATCATAAATATTCTAGGTGTTTCTTGCAAATGCATACAAATAAGTAATATAATCTTAAATACACATATTCTGTATTTATATTCAAACAATTTAAATAATTAAAATTAGATAAAGAAAGGTAAAATTTGTATGATTTATATTTGCAAACTCTTTTTCCATTTATAATGTTGCAACAAAATATTTCCCTAAATTATTGCTACAAAAACGACCGCAAAACATTACCAAAAGGTTTATAGTTTCATCTGACATCCCATGCATAAATATCCTTTTTTGATACTTTTAATATATGAACACATTCTTCCCCCTACACCACCCACACCACGCCACACACAGCCCCCCTCAAAATGCCACCCTACGCTTTTTTTTAACCAACACAGTGCCCTTCTCTTCCTTTGACAATCTTCCTTAGAAAACGACGGTGGCAGTGAAAAGTCAGACAAATCCCTGGGCTCCAATTCCTCTTGTGATGTGATCGCCGGACATTCGGCCGGATCCGGTTCCGGTTCAATATCCGCGGGCGCAAACTGCCCGGACTCGCCCACCCATTTCAAGCGGGAGCCACACTCCGATCACGAGGGCTCCGTGGAGCGTCAGACCCGCTCCTCGGCCGTCTCCCTCAACGCGCAGGATGAGGAACAGCGTTGTGGCAGTCGCGAGCGAGACGAACGGCCGCCAAGCGGTTCCACCGTTTCTGCCTCCGCAGCCGTGGCAGCAGCAGCAGCTGCCGCTGAGGGTAGCCTGGCCGCTGCAGCAGCGGCAGCAGCAGCGGCGGCAGCCAGCAATGGCAAGGGGCCATGGAGCTATCCGGGCATTGATCTAATGGCTACCGGCGCCTTCTGGCAGAACTATTCCGGTGAGTTGGGATTTTGTTAAAATATAATTTATATTTTATATTTTTAGATAGCACATTTAAATTATGAAAATACCTCCAAACTGAAATCTAAAATCTTGGCCCATTTTCTCCCTTATTTCCCTTGCAGAATCCCTGGCCCAAGAGCTGGAGATGGAGCGCAAATCGCGGGCGGCCAACGCCGAAAGGGATGTCAAGAGTCCGATGTCGGAGCGACCGACGGCCTACTACAAAAACTCCGTGCTCTTCGGTAGCGCCAACTAAGCACCTGGTCAGGTGAAGGTGAGCTCATCCGTTGGCCTGGACACATATATATATATATTTGATCTCAGAGTGCAATCCCAAACCGGCGGCTGCTCTTGAGGCCTAAAATTGTACATAATAATCGCGGTAATGTAAGCAAAGAAAGGAGGAGGAGTTTTGAGAGAACGTTGCAAACGTTGGGGCGGCCATTTTGTGTATATATAGAGAAATCATATAGAGAAACGATGCAAGAACTTCCGATATCCCATTTAGAGTGCTTAGATCCAATAACGTGCAGTTGTGTGTAAGCTTACAGTTACGTTGTAAATACCTATATAGCAACCGGATATGAAAGACTTTTTATTCAAAAACGAAGCGCTGAAAATCCCTTCAATTGGCAGTTTGGCAAAACCTAGCATTTAACAATCCAAAAAAAAGTATAAGAGAAGTGAAGGGCAGAAACCAATTTTTAGCATTGCTTATAAACACTACGATATAGCTTCAATTCGAGTATATAATTGTAACAGAAATATATGTAATTCGATTTATAATAAATGAAGTAACACGTAGATATATAGGAAATACAAAAAAAAGATGAAAATGGTAAATTTTATGAGCCGCTTTTTAGTGTTTTAAAATGGATTTGATTTTTATTTTATAATGTACTTTTTGTAATGCTAAGATTTTAATTTATTCATTAGCTTTTAGCAGCAGGCCGTAATACTAAAAACACTAGCATCTAAAAACTAATTAACTTCAAGTATTTCACTTGCCTAGGCGGTTAACAATAATTCATATTATATATATCTAATAATAAATACTAATAATAAATAATAAAATGCTAAATAAAACCAACTTGTATGCCCGTCATTCAAAAATATGTTACAAAAATGCAAAAAAAAAAAAAAAAAAAACAAACACAAAATGAGGGAGGAAAATGATCAAAAATTGACATTTAAAACTATTTAAACGCTTCTCATATGCTATTATATATACACCCTATATATATATACACAGAAAACATTAACTTTAGTCATAAACAATAGTCAAAGAGCAAATAATTCCGCGAATCAGCAGCAACAATAGAGCTACGAAATATTGTGCAACATTTCGGCGCTCGCAGCGCAAAACACACACAAAAATTATTATAATAAATACGATTAAAATAATACAGCAAACGACAAACAGGCTAACAATAACAACACCAACAACAACAACAACCGTAACAAAAAGCGAACAAGTTTAAAAATAATATATAATAATAAATTATTATTGCAAAAATAATAAAGCCACAAACTGTTGTTTTCATTTGCCATTTTTGCAGGTATTTTCTGGGGCATGGGTTGTCAAAAATTGGGCGAACATTAAAGTATTTAAAATTTGGTTCAATCGAACAAGTTGGCGGTTTAAATCTGTGATTAAATTGGTCCCAGATACAAAACATTTTCAGTGCTGGAATATTTTGATTAGGAAAATAATTTTGTTTCAATTAAAACAGAACTCACTGAGGTAAGAACTTAAATATTGTGATTACAAAATAAATTAAATTTGTAGCCCTTTTCTGGTACAATGCAGAGAATTAATGAATTGAATTCAAGCTATTTTTAGATATATATATACTATATATATAATATACATAGATAATATTTAGACAAACAAGAAAATGTATTTATTTTTTTATTATTATAAAGACTTATTTGGATATTTTAAAATTAAATTGTGGATTTAATTCAATGACTATAACTTAGAAACGATATAAAGTTTGAGGCACATTGATTGGGCCTCTGCAGCATCGGAGCACTTAATGCTTGCTATGAATAATAATACCAAGGTGAGTATCAGCAAAGCGGTGGTATTCAAGCTGAATTTTGAAATTAGTCAGCAGGGGTTACTGATGATGAAGTGGTGGCTGAATTCTTTAAGAGCTGTACAGCCAAGACTATTGTATATATTTTTGTGGGCGTGTTTCTAGCATAAAGTCATGTTTTAATGTATTTTTTGTATAGATAAACTTCGACATAATTTAACATTTACGAAAATTAAAATATAAAAAAATTAAAATGCCTTCAAAATGGATAATTTGTCCTTTCAAATAACAGGAAGTTCTATTATTGATGGTTTTGTTGTATTTATCCAACGAATTCATTGGCATAGGATGTGTGCCTTTGGTTAATTGCTGTCTACACAAAAGCATTTATGCTTCGCAGATTAATATTTGCTGTATGCTGCTTCAGTCTCAATTTGATCTAACATATGCCAGTCTCTCTATGCGATTTTAGCATTTAATTATAGCGCGCACACAGGCGGCAGACGTTCATCAGAGAAGCGTGAGATACTCGCAACAAAAAAAGAAAGATACAAAAACCAATCGATCAGTGAACCCGCGCGAATTCTTTATTCTCTTTTTTAGTTGTTCTCCTGTTTTTTTTATGAATTTTTGCGGACCATCAGCTGCGAGGCGCGCGTTTGGACAGTTATCGATCCAGAAAATATATAATACGCCAGATGATGATTTATGCGTCTGGCTTAAGGGGATCAAATCACGGCGGATCAGCTCTCAATCTAAAGAAGGAGACGAATCAGACAGAGAAACTGCATATATTGTGATTATGATTATTGGTAAATTATATTTAATTTACAGTTAAACGATCACGTATGTATTTACGCCAACGGCCCCGAAAGTCTTTTCGCCCCAGATCCTCCTCCCCCCGACCGAACCGGCGAAACACACTTCGAATCCGAATCTGAGAAATACCTTCTTCGACCTGACCTCAATTATCGATTTAACTTTATTATTGGTTTTGATTTGGACTTTTTGATTTTCGGGGCGCATCTTCGCAAAAAGTTGAAATTAAAAGGAATGCTGTTGATTGCTAGGTCCGTCGTCAGTCCCAACAACAAAAAAAAAAAAAAACAAAAAGGGGGCAGAAGAGGCATGTGTCGCTGTATGTGGAGCATTAGGTGGGCAGGTCGCTTAATTCTCGTTAATTTCTCACTGGCAACGTGCAGCGTTTAGCTGATTGCTGGTTTGCTCGCTCTTCTCTGCGAGTCCGGCACCTAAATTGTGGCAATCATATTTTGTGTTAAATGCATTAATTTTGATTTTTATTAAAGGGTCTTCTCCTTGCCCCATACATACATAACTGTTATTTCGGCCTTTCGGCTGGAACTGGTTGACAATAAATCAGAGTTATTCATGGGGCGGGGCTCCACTTTGAAACTGGGTTAATCATGGGAACGGCGAGGAAATCCACAATATGTACGATGTCTAATAATTATGGTCGATATAAATAAGAGAGAAGGCCTAGAAGAAGGTCCTGGGCAGATGGAGACAGAAACAGACAATGTAAGAGAAATTTTATAATAAATTAACTAAATTTAATAGAAATTTAAAAGTGATACAGCAAGAGAAAAATGGATTTCCCAGCCAAAATAATTATTATAATACCGAACTAGGATCCTTCTTGCTTCTTACCTTCCTCAAACCCTTTTGCCTAGAATCCCTTAGCATGACCGTGGCCATAGATCATCTGTGGAACATCTAACAGCTCTCTTTCATTGTAGCTGTTGTCTGGCCCCATAGATCATGATCCTCTCCCCCCTCCTGTTCCCGTCGATCCCTCTGGATCGTGTATGCTGTTGACAAGCAACTGTCACCACCAGCGGCCCAGGCGCCATATTGTTGGGGCTCCACTTCGAGTTCCACCTTTTGCCTTTACCTGTGTGTGTACCTTCGACTCTCCTTCATATTCCATCTCTCCCAGCACTTGAGGGCTCCCAGCAGAAGCAACAGCAAAATCCGTGGCATGGCAGGCAATTTCCACACACAAATAAGCCGCCAATTTGCCCCCACCGATGGCTATATGGGATTTAGTCCATAGACCAGACGACCGAAACAAGGCAAGCGAAACCCGCCAGACACTACGTCAACTTTGCAGACACGTGAACAAGGGTACAATGGGTTAAGACAGTGCAAAATATCACAAAAAGCATAAAAGGTCTTAGTAAAATGTTTAAGAAACTAAAGTCAATACAAAAAAAGAAATCTTATTATTAAAATTATATTTAAACCAGGTTAAGAAGTCTATAAAAATACTAATGATCTTGAAAAATAGTCTTTACGATCATGTTATAACTTATCAACTTATAACTTATTTATTTATAGCTTTATTTTATATCATCATCGTTTTAATCATTATTTTAATAATAAATAAATACTAGAGCTAAATGCTTAAGTAGTTTTTTTAAGTTCTTTAGAAACCCCACTGTCCTTGCTTGTAGCAAAAAAATAACTAGGCATCCCTTGGCCGCATCTTCCTTCGATGACTCCGCTGGTTATAAATCAGTTTGCGCGGCTTTTAATAAATTGTAATTGAGTCGCGAGTCGCGACTGCAGCTCATAGATACATTTGTATCTGCTGTTTAGCTGCTCGGCTCGACTTGGCTTGTATCTTTTGGCTTTTGACTGCGATTGCGATCGCGTGTGGGAATGCAAAAGGTAAGGCGAAGATTCGACGGCGAATCCCGGAGACCTGTACATTCAGAAAAAAATCGTACTAACCAAAATGGTGTCCTTGGTATTACTTTTCCTAGGGGTGAACAATGCTATGTTTAAGGAGGTAGCATTCCTAACTAAAATATGGTGAGGAGAAGAGCATAAGAAAAATTTGATAAATACACAATCATCGAAAATTAATAAATCGATTTCATTTAATATACAGTTTTTATATAAATCAAACTATTAATGGATAAAAGCAACATCTTTTGTAGTTATAACAATAATTTGTACATGAATTGAAAACCGTTATATAGTATTATATAGTTTTCGATATAATGCGATACATATCGATCGATATAAATAATTTCTAATTGAATTTCCGCTTAAAAAATGGTGTAAATAATTTTAAAAATATTTTGTATCCACACTTTCTTATTTTTCAGCGTAACCGATCGCTTTGGTTCGGATCGTATCCTTAAAGCTGCTGTTAACCCCTTCCCGTGTTCCTGTTGTATACATGGCACTTTGCCGGCTGTCGCCACTTCGGTTGTTCGGCTGTTGGGAAGCCCCCTCTCCTCTCCACCTTCCTTTTTTTCCTTTCCCGCCGGCCTGCCATTGGCATGCTCGAAAATCACGTAATGAAAAATGTTTTGTGCGCAATTTTTCTTTTCATTTGTTTCGTGCCCGCTGCTGGTGCTCTTCAGCTAACCGAAAGAAGGAGAAAAAGATTGTTTTGTTTCGCTGTTTGTGTGTGTCGAGCAGCAATAAAACCCATTGAACACGAGTTGCTTTTGAGGCAAACATGAACAATTAATGCAACATATGTTAGCGAAACCGCAAGCGCAGGCGCATGCGCAAGCGAGAGATCTGCAACGCGATGATCCTTTATGCATTTAATGGCCATCCAAACAAATCGAATTAGTTGGCAACGCTCGGCAGTTGGCAACACGCAAGCGGAACTAGCGAAATAGAACTTGGGAATTGTAACAGCAGATTGCTTTAATACTCTATACAAAATACAATACTCTATACTATAATATGTATCAAAATAGTTTTTTATTTTAATTACTCAAATATATATATACTTACTTTAATATATATAATTACTTAAATTTATTTTATATAATTTTTATGTCTGAATGCGATGTCCTCGGTGATATATTTATGATTTATTTTAATTTATCATAAGGAAATCTGACTTTACTTTAAATTTATCAATCTTCAAATAAAATTCTTACAAAAGAACTCCTGGTTTTTGTTTAATTTGCATTTTTTATGTTAAAAATATAAACATAGACTTATTTTGTATAATTAGACTAGTTTTTTTATGTTTATAACATTATACAAGGCTGTACAAGCTTAAACTTAAATATAAAATTAAATTCATAAATATTGAAAACCGACATCTATAAAATTAATACTGATGAGACCCGTTGGAGGAGTCAAAACAATTCTCTTCAGACTTCTATATATTCTCTCTCGAATCATGTAATTTATTTAAGTCTGCCGATTAGACCTTAAGTTAGTAACAAAAAAACATTAAAAAAAGTAAATCATTTCTTAATTATTTAAGCTTACTAACATATTAAATGAACCCTCCAAAGTGTACATAAAAAATTAATTGCATAACAAAGTTTACACCGGCTACACCCCCAAATCTAAGAAGGCCGCCCACCTTTCCCCTTGAACTGCCTCTAATAGTTATAACTAGACTTTTTTTCTAATTGAAACTTTTTGTTTTTTTGTAATCGGCAAATGGTTCGATCGATTGCCCAGATACGAATTAACCCAACAGATACGCAGCTGCAATCACACCGATTGCCATTCGCAAATCGCACAGCACTCTCTTGCGGCATATGAAAAATTGTACTTTTAATTGTATCTCCAACCTCCAGCCAAAGTCCATAGACTGTAGACCAAGTCCCAGGTACGGCAGCTCCTCATCGCATCTTTAATTGCTTCGGTTTGCGGAGGAGAACTCGTATTTGTTTTGAGACTTTTGGGCGGGCAATTTATGGCTTATCATTTTTTGTGCTTTTAATTTCTGTTTTCCCTTCAGTAGGTGGGTGTGATGAGGGGCTGGGTTGGGAAATGGGATAACTGGTGGTGAGCAGGTGGAATGCCTTGGGTTATGGGTCAGCGGTAAAGGCCTACGAGAGAGCTATTAGTTATGTGGATATATCTTTTGGAGTTGGAGTAAAGAAAGGGATACAATTTTTATTTAAACCTGAAATTAATTATTAACCTATTTCTTTATTTGTTCCTTGAATTTGTAAGATTGTCCCCCCGATGTCAGCCATAAAAATAATCTCCTACTAATAGGTATCCCCTAAATGACAACACGGCATTGACAGGTGCTCCCGTTGCTGATTAATTTACCTTCATACCAAGCGTCTTCCGGATTGTTTGTCAATTCGAATGCAATTTTTACACAAACGAGGAGAACAGAGGAAACCCGCAGAAGCCGCAAACGAAATCCGATGGACACAAAAAAACAAGAAGAAGGTTCTTTGTTACTTAAAAAACCGAGAAGAAGAATGGCAAGTAGGGGGGAAAAAATGTATTTCATAAATCCTTGAGTGGCTCGGCGGCAATTCTAATGCACTCAGGCAAAAACCGAGGAAAAAAGAGGGGAGTTCTTGCCATTGTGTTGCTGAAAGGATAACTACTTATAAATATGGCAACAACATGCAACTATCTCTTGGAATAAAAAAAGATTAGCGAAAGGCTTACATATGTGGATGTGGTTTGATTTTTCCTTGCAGGCGGCAGCTGACACAGATACGGATACTTTGCGAACTATCCACTGAATGATTACAGCAACCTCTGAGATATCGTATAATTTTTTTGCTTCGCCTTTGTTATTGTCCTGGGCTGAAGGAGCGCCAGCATGCCGGCTGACAATTCAAGTGGAATTTTTTGTTCTTGTATTTTTCATATTTCTTTTCATTTTTCTTTGGTTTTTTTTGTTGTTTTGTAGTTGTATTGCCGAGAGGAACGGTTATCTGATATTATTTCGCTAATTCGATACTTTTATTTCCAGCAACCGGGCACCGCTCCCCTGCCCTCCTCTTCGTCTTTCCTTTGCATAATTTTTCATAATTTTTCTCATTATGATAATTTTGCTGGCCAGAAAAAAAAGAATATATATATATAATATAAATTGTATGTGAATGCAATCTGATCCGTTATTTATGTGCTATATAATATAGTATGGTCTGCGGGTCGGTCCTTGTCCCGAAACGAATTTAAACCGTTATGTGGGCGCAGACCACACATTATGTTAATCATAATTTCAGCACCAGCACTGCTTGGTTTCGTATTTTTCTCCATTTTTATTTTATTATTTCTTTTTATAATCGAGATTTACAGTTCCTGAGGTCGCAGACAGGTGACAACAGCTGTCGTCGGAGCTGGGCAGCAGTTGGTGAGAAAAAATAATTTAAGACGGGATGATGGTCAGAGATATAGGGATTCCTTAATAGAGGAGATACAGAGAATTAATTTAAAATATTTAATTTATAAAAAACTACCCCAATTAACTGTCTAAACTTAGTTATATAGACATCTTTTAGTGCTTCGCCTTCATCTCCCTCGCCCGCTTTGGTCCCGCATGAATGAGAAATTCAAAGATTTGCATCCGTTAAACTCAGACTTTGGGGATTCAGGATTCCCAGCCTCTTCCGGCTCAAGAAAACAAACCGCAACTTGTGCACGTTTCTCCGGCATTCCTACTACTCCTCCTCTATCCCTTCCTTTCCAGGATTTCGCCTGTTTAATTTCGCAGCAGCACAATATCCATATCCTTCCTGCTTAGCCCCTGGCTTGTGGGTGGTGGCAAGTGGTAAGGATTTCTTGCCGAAAGAAAAGAAATTGTAAATTTTCTTATACAGTAGAAGGAAGTATGAATTACAGCAGCCACTTTTTATGCTGCCTTTTCTTCGGGGATAGGGTAGGTCCTTGCCCCCCTACGGCTGCTTGCATTATGTGTGTCCTGCCCCATCAAACAATGTCTATAACTGGAAGTGCGACGAGTGCAAGAGTGTGTAATGTATATGGTTTTCACTCTCTGAACTCTTGTAGGTAAGGAGTAAAGTCTACTGTTTATGGCAAATACAGGGTGTTGTAATAAGTTTTAGATTTAGTTTAGGAAAGTTGAATTTAATGATGAGAATGGTAGGTTAGATATCAAAATATTGAGTAAGCAAAATATAAAAGAATACTTTAAGGGCCTGCTAACAGTTCTTTTTTATTTTATTCAAAATATATTGTATGTTACATTTACGATTTAATAATTTGAACGTTATTTTGTTTTATATAAATAATTTATATTATTATTTTGAATAATATTTCCTACCCGAATTTATATCCTATATTTAAAGTTTCACTCTAAACTATAAAGCCTGTTGTAAAATTTAAAACTTTACCCATTTCCTTGTTCCAATCATCTCTCTTTTTTTTAATCAAACTTGTAAGGCTAAATAACTAAAAATACCAATTATTTATTTGGCAACTTTTTCAGGATGCTGCATGGCTCCTGTATCCTTACAACACCCACCCAGGGCATTGTGCCGGGAACAGTTAGTTAGTTTTTGTTTGAGTAAAATCAACGCCATATTGTAGACATTGTTAAGGTTTTTGAAAATTTTATAATTAATTTTCTGGTTAACATGTTTTTCATATGTGTAAATATGCGCACAGTCCATACCCTCCTCCCCCGCACTCTGGGCGAAACCCCCTTCTCGTTGCCGGGTAAAGTTCAGGAAGTGTGTTTACAAAGAAAGCCTTTTGTACAAGTATCAGATTCCTGTGCTGATTAAAGAAGCACCCAACAAAGGATTTGGCAGGATGGTTTGGGAGTAAGATTTTTGAGGGGAGGAGGCGGGGGAACTATGTGGGTACTATATATTCCGATATGTGTGTGTGCGCTTAGCAAGAATATTTATTAAAAATTTAAACATTATAAATGATTTGCCACATGCTACTCATTGCCACGCTCATATCCTGTTTTAGTTTTCCCTTTTTTTTGTTGTTGTTGAATGATTTCTTGTGGCGCCATGACTTTACAAGAATCGAGACAAGACTCATTGCTATATTAACCATTAAGGCATTTTAAATCCACAACTCAGACATCCCCCTCCCGGCCCGCTTACAAGTTTTCAACGTCATTTACTTCGTTTCGATTCAATTTGAAATTCAAACTCTTTTTGGCGGCTGCCGCTGCTGGCTGCTGACTGGGGGATTTATAAGCTGAGTGAGTGACATGACCATGACGATATAGAAGTATATATTGTAGGTAGCCAAATTGCTGAATCACTTCCCCGGCAATTGCATCTGGAAGATGTTTTTCTGTTTTTTCTGTTTTCTGGTTGTTTTCCATTTTATTCATTGTGAGCGAGTTGAACTCTGCGATTTCTTAGTTGTCCTTTTTCTTTCCTTCTTTTTTTTATCGCCGTCATTGAGTCATGTGATCCATCTTAATTCCTTTGGCATTCGTCATCGGGCTTTTGGAAAATCTATTGAGTCCCAGTTCTTCACTTGGCTCTGCATTTTAATTTGTCAGCGATTTTCTTTTCAATTTTATATGTCCTAGCTGTGGAATATAAGTAATATATTATTGGATGGTTCCTGCCAGCTTTTCTGATCGATGACGTTTTTATTTGCCATATGCGATTGAGAGTGTGTCCTTGATGGATGGCCTTCGAAGGGGTTGGGGAATACTGGACGGGGTAGCGCCGTTGTGAGTTAAAATTAAATTTAAATTGAAAGTGTTGGCGGCAAGTAAAAGGCCAATAAAAAATGTGTCACTCTTAAGGCTTAGAGAAAAGCAGTTTTTTAAAACAAATACAAAATTATATAAAATATTTTAGTGGTCTTTTAGAGTAATAAAAACGTTTATAGCTGAGGCCTTATATTTTCTTCAGAAATCCCCATAATATTGTAGATTCTTAGCATTTTCTGGATTTAAGCAATTTCGATTTCGTTTGGCCAGCAAAGTGACTGAGACAAGACTGACCTGCGTGCCAATATATCACGATTATGTCAGTCGCTTGTGTTTGTTCCCCAGCAGGGGCTCGCCTCACCGAATCGCGGGAGGGGTTGCAACTCCAGTTGGGGGACTCGGAATTTGCGTGCGCACGCGTACAGCGCCAAATCGAATTAAGCCTGATGCACCGGCAAATGATAATTCAATTTTTTTTGTTCCTTCTGTACTCTCTGTAGATTCAATTTGTCCAACTGTTTATTTTCCCCCCGCAATAACAAACACACACGCACAACAATTTGGCAAGTTGGCAGTTCGATTTGCGACCAAATGAGAAATCTGTCCAGGACACGCAACGCCAGATTAAATGGGGAACTAAACCTTTTCCTCCCCCTTAAAAAATGGAAAAAGAAATAAGAGAGACCGACCCGTACGACGACGATGTCAAAGTGTTGCAGTTGCTGTTGGTTTTTTGGCAAATCATTGCCGTAATCTCTCAGCTGCTGTCAGTTGGGCAACCGATTGAATGACTGAATGAATGAGTGAATGAGCCGAGTATCGGTATAAACATACATTGCCCAATTGTTAAGCAATTTATGCAAAAAAAGCGATCCCCATCACCGCCACCCCTTTTCCCATGTGATTTCCTTTTCTTCTGACGTTTTCGCCTGTCAAATTTGCCAAATCACGATGACGTATCGCTAAACCACGCTTGACATTACTGTTTCTCTGCTTTTTTTTTTGTTGTTATCAACGCAGAAAGGGTTGCATACTAATTTACCGAAAGGGAAATAGAAGGGTTTCCCTCTGCCCCATTTTCTTTTGGTTGCCATGTGAAGGGAGAGATAAGGATGCGTTTGCACTGATTGACTTACGGATTTCATGGTTGTGTTCAAGGTGATGGGAAGTAATTCTTTCAATATGGTAATAAGTTTAGAATTTAAATAAATACTTCGTATAGAATACTGCGACTTTGCGTAATTATAAATATTTAAATTTGTGTTTTGAATAAAGTTATCTAAAATTTTAGTTCATTATTTAGTTAGGAAACAATTTAATTAGTAATTTTAAAAATATAAAATATAAGTTTTAAGATCTATTTCAAATAAAACTAAATTGATATTTTGATTAGAAGTCCCTAATTGGACGAATTTTGTGAGGAAACCCCCCAAAGGCCTATCAATATTAAGCGATGTGTCACCACCGCGTCCTTGCAATTCCCAAGTACGAATTCAGCGACTTTCTTATTGTAACCGGACTACTTATTTTAAATTCCTATAGGGACTTATGTGGATCAAGTTAAAATATATTATATATACAAATAGAATATAATAATTAACAAATATTAATTACATTTTTGTATAATAATTACCATTATCTTTTGTTCCTGTTTGATTTAAACATAAAAAATTAATAACACCGCTTACAAATTATTACAAAAAACAATAAAAAATTCGCTGAGTACATGCTAACTTTAATGAGCTCATTCTCTCCATTCGTTAAATCAAACAATCCAATGGCAAATGCCTTCCACAAAGCGAAATCTCTTCGTTTTCGTAAATGTTTACAAAACGCATTGAAGAATTGCCTTTTGGGTAACGTATGGGGGCTAATGGGGGCGATATTTAACGATTGCCCCGTCGTAGTGTTTATTTGTGCATCTAAACAGTTTTATGGCTAGTCACACAGGATCATCATCTCGCCCCGAGACAGCAGTGCCAGTTCGCGCTCAAATCGAAAAAAAATCCCACCCAGCTTGGCTGATTTTTGATTTTAATGATACACGGGGCCAAGTATTTTTTGAGTTATTGCACATAGTGCGCACAGTGCGTAATAAAAATCCACGCTCGGGTCTCTCTCGATGTGTGCCAGTGTGTAGTTTTTATTGTTTCTCCCGGCGATTTAATTAAATTTCTAAAGCGTGCCGCCCGCCGTCGATGTTGCTGTTAATGTTGATGTTTTGATGCTGTTAGTTGGCCATTTAGTTGCAACGTTTATTTGTTTGCTTTAGGCGCGTCGGCATCCCCCCTCAGCCCACGATTCCAAATCCCATTCCACAAATCCAATCCAGTTTTAGTTGCTGTTTTAATACGATTTCACACGTCTCCTCCGCTTTGGCTTTGGCTGCATGGCATTTTATTTTTAGTGCCGCAATCAAAAGTTTTGCAAATGTTTATGCACATTCCTTGGTGACCACAAGTCTTTGGCTATTTGTTTGTTTTTCTGTTGATGCCTTTGCCATTTTTCAGGTTTATAGAATCGTATATATGCTGGCTATAGTTTTAGTTAGACAGAATTACAGAAATTGGTTTGTCTTTATTCGATTTGAATAAAAAATCAACCATATATTCAGAACGGACAAATAAAATGAGTTTGTTTAGAAGACAACATTTTAAAAACATTTAGAAATTTAATACTAGGAAAAAAATTATTGCAAAGTGATGTTAATCATAATTTTTCTCTTCCTGGAATTCAGATTTACCTATAAATATTTTATGTCCTGATAGCTAAACCTATTTTACATATAAATATTATGATTTTAATATTTTTATAAAATTCTAGATTTACCAAAAACCTATAAAAATTTTAGTATATCTCAAAATCTGTAATGTAACTCAAAATCCTTTCAAATTTTATTGGCTCCAGCTTGTTTGGATTATAGAAAATAATCACCACTTATGGCATTAACATATCAGCCCCGGTTTCGATCGCTTTTACGCTCTTTAGCCATCATAGACCAGCCAGGGCCATATAATTCATAGAGCCGCCACACACGTTTCTTCATTAAATTCCACGTGTTTATTTGTTTAAACTAACCTTTTATGAGGCAGTGGCGCTACAGCTAGCCGCAGACGCACGCAGATACATGGATTTAGTAGGTGGCGTCCGGGGTTATCTATCACATCGTACTATATGCTGTTGCTGCTGCTGCTGACAGCTAATTGAATTTAATTGGTGCGAACAAAAATTTTCAGAAAATATAAACAAAACTTTCTTCGTGTTGTTGTTGTTGGTGTTGCCGCCGCTTTTTGTGTAGCATAATTTTATGAGTTGTTTATTTCGTTAAACAAGAATAACCTTAACTTGTTATGGTACATTTTTATTGTCGCTTGTTTATGAATAAAAACAGATAGAGAGAACCGAAACGGAACAGTATGGTGGAATCTCTGAAAAGTTGAATGCTTGTTGTATTCTTTTATTTTTTTATTATTCATAATAATTGTGGTCAGAGGAAATCACGAACTGGGCGTTAAAAATCTATAAACGAATGTCGACTCTGCATGGTGTTGCCTGGGAATGTTCTCCAAGTACTCTATAAGGAGATTGGTTTATTTCAGAGGTTAAGATGCATTTGATAAAGAACTTGTTCTCTAAAAACTCATTAAACTCTTATTTTTTGGTAATATAAATTACTAATAAATTATAGGGACTAAGAAATATTTGTAAAAAATATTTTTAAGGACTTAAATACTTTTATTTGTGGAATATTAGTGGAATTATTAGTGGAATAATATTCTCTTAATAAATATTTATTCAAATTTCAAAAATATGTTTAAAGGGCATTTAGAGTGCCCCAAGTTCACACAAAGGCATCAGATAACCAACGTAATCCACAAGATTCGTTTGCCTTCGTTGCTTTGGCGCCACTTGGCCATGGCTCGAGCTCAGAGATCATCATCTGTAAATCATTTTGGTTGACAACCCGCTGACAATTGGAGGAGACTGATCCTCGGGACGAGCTGCCGGCGGAGGCGACAGCTCAATTCGGAGTGGTGTTCCAGCCAAGACGTCCCTTAACGTCGAACGACTTGTGGGCTCATAAAGTCGCGTGGCTTATTTAAAATTAACAAAGCAATAAAAATGCAAACTCTGGGCAAGCAGAGCGATAACAATGTGAGAGATGAACGAGCGAACGAAGGAGGAGGAGCAGGAGAGGTCCTGATTTAGCCTGCAGTAAAATAAGTTCATTGTGGGGTATAAACACACGAAAAGCCATTCTAATCCCGAGTATGAGTACAAAAAAAACTAAAGCAACTTTTCCAAGGAAATCCTTATCGAGCTGGAGTCTGGGCAGCTTATCATATAGGCGGCTAACAAACCCAAATCCCTGACCAGTCCACATGCATTGCCTTATCGACCATCATCATCGCCATTTCGACCTGGCCAAAACAATGCAACGCGCAATCAGCGACACTTCATCGGCCACCAAAAAAAAAAGAGAAATAAACAAAAATAAAATTCGGGGAGTGGGCAAGACTGGAAGCCAAATAAACAAAAGGACACGGCGCGTAATGAGGGCGAAAATATCTTTATTTAAGGAGCACCAGCCGGCTGGCTGCTTCCTCGGAAGACAACAGAAGAAGTCCGGTGCCAGGGAGGCAGCGGCACATATTTGTCATTCGCAGGGAGCCCCCGGGCAGCGATATGGCCCCGGGGGCAATAATCATGAACAGATCTTGTAGACGCCGCCATGGACCAAATGCTCCTTAATTAGATGAGGCGACAAGCCAAAGGCTGCCTGCTGCCACTGTCCTGCTGTTCTGTCCTTGTCCTCAACCTCTGCCTAGGCCCGAACACGATCAGCTAAGTTTGCAGGGTAAAAAATGTATTTTATATTAAGATTTATTCTAAAATGTTATAATAAAATACATGGAATATAAAATAAAGGTCTTAACAAAAAAGATACCTCACTAAATATGTGTTAAAATATATAGTTTCGTGGTGAATAAATACTGTAATTATTCCAAACCAACTTGGTTATAAAATAAATACAAATAATAACTTAAATATTTGAGTTATGACATAAACAATGATTTCCTTGATAAATTTCTATTACAAATAAATATTTTAAACTATTAAAATGTCCCCATATATTTTTCCCAAGTGCATTTCGTTGTTCTGGTTCTGGTTTTGGGGTTATATCAAGGAACGGTGGCCAAAAACAATGCCGTGTTTACAACTTGTACGCTATGCTAGTGGCATGCTCTTACCCAGACCTCCATCTCGCCATCCCTGTCCCAAAAATCCCCAACCCGAAATCCATGCCCTTTGGGCCCTTAACTCGCGGTCTGGGAAAGCTGTTTGGCTTTGGCCAAGTCTCGACTTCTGCCACTAATGGCATATTTTGCATTCCAATAAGGCATTGCGCCAATTGCAAATAATTTCCGAGTGTATAGGCCGGCTTAATAAGATCACGATTCCCAGATAAGCCGACTAGATAGCAACTAGGACTCCTCCAGCTGGCTCCAAAGGTTTGAATATAGTTAACAGTGGTTAGGGTAAGTGTGGGAGCATATTCATAAGTAAGAAATTCCCCGGCTAACCAGAGATGGTTAGATAAATAGAGAGAATATTTTGGGCACCTCGATGTATCGGGGTTAGTTGATTTAGTTATTTTTTGAGAATGGTTCAAGATTAATTTAGTTAAGGATTTCATTAGCTTAAAAGTAGTGAAAAGATTTGGAAGTTGCAAATGTTATTTATACAGTTGCTTTAAGACGTCAGTTTACTCATATATTATTTACTATTCTTATTTATTTAGCTAAAAGTATGGAAACTTTTTTAATAAAACTATAATCTTGTGGCTTTAAATACAGTATTTATTAGACACACTATTTCAACTGCTTTGTCTTTTAAAAGGACTTTAAATTGTAAAGTTCTAATTGTAAAAAATATTTATATTTTTAAAAAACTTTTTAGATATCAGCAATTGAATGAAATATTCGCTGGATATTTTTTCTCTCGCAATAATTTTCAAAGACTTGACAACATTTTTATTAAGTTCCAGGAATTTCCCTTTTCAAACTCCCAAAAGTAGAGTAACTGCAAGTCATTGACTCCTTTTGAGTTGTTCAACCAAGAAACAATAACTTAATTTAGTTGTCTTACATCGTGTCGTTGTCGTCGCCAGTCGAGGCAGTCGGTCCAGACACCCCCGGAACCGCATCCCAACCCGATCTCCTTGTGGCCACAGTTCACTGTAGTGGCAACCTTTGCATGGTGGTATGTCAGCAATTCTGTAAACAGCGGAGGATGAGGACACACGGCTCCTGCAGCAGGGGGAGGCAGACCAAGTGCAACCATTGCGGAGTACGCATATGGATCGCGGATCGGGCTCGAGTCCAGCGATCTCTGGTCGCGTATGTAGCGCCAATTACACAAAGCCAAGAGTCACAAGCAGCAGCTCGCTCTCTGTGGCGAAATCTGTAAATCTGAGCCCGGAAAAAAACCACAGCAAAATGGCATTTGACCAAGATGGGTCCGAGATGATAAAGCGGTCGATTCGACCAGACGTGGGCGCCAAACAATTCAATGCAAAAGGGGCAATTAAAGCAGCGAGATGGCAACGGATACACCGAGGAAAATTTAGAGAAAATAAAGCTTATAAAGGTAAGAGTTAAGTTATTGGGGAATAAAGTTATTGCAGAAGGTATATTTAATTAATTCAAAATAAATTATTGCATTTTTCCTTGCGATATCTGCAGCTATGTGCAATAACCTTTTGAATTGCATACTTTTAGACACTTTTCTAGAAGATTTCGAAGGTAGCGATTTCGAAGTCACTCATTTTAAGTTTGAGTTTCTAATCTAGAAAGCTTGCATCAGAAAAATGAATAAAAATAAAGGTGTAATCTTCACTATTATGTCAGCTACAGAGTAAACTGGGGCATCTATCCACATAATAAAGTGTCCAATAATATGCTTTAAAATTATACATCATAGAAAGAAAATACTGAATTTTGTATCCAAAAATATCAGTACATAGTATTAAAAACCTTCTAAGAGTTTAGCTTTTTTTGTTTTTGTATATTAATAGCATGTATTATGTATTTTAGACATTTATATGAGATTTTAAAGTTGATACTTTCCGTGGCACTCCTGTTTATTTTAGAATAATGCAATGTACCTTCGTCACTAGTATGTCAGCCGGTACTTTCGGTACTTACCTTTACTATAACATACCCATAAACAACTAGCTCCTTTTTTAATATATTTTCCTACAACCTTTTCTCTTTGTGCATTGCCCTTTCCCTTTCGGTTTCCCTCCTCTCTGAAAGACCAAGCCCCAGCGAATTAATTTGCGGCGCATTTTAGTTTACAACTTTGTAATTAATTTGCAAAAAGGGACAGACACAGAAGGAGGCCTCAGGCCGCCGATCGGGTGACATTTGTTCCCTGCGACCGACCAGCTTGATGCCGCGCTCCCTATTCCTACTATTTCTTGTGACATTTGCGTGCTGGTGATGACTTTATGCCGCCGCCTGCAGCTCCTAAAGCAGTCGGTACTTGATGGCACGCAGCATGGGGAAGCGATCATTGGTGCACTGGCCACGGAAGTCGTCCTGGGTCAGATCGAACAGAGCCACTCCGCCCAGATTCTTCACTCTGGCATACTGGGCCTTGCTCGAAGCGGAGTCCGGATCGTCGTAGCTGATCCACAAGCCATTATCTCCATTATCATCGGCGGCACGGAAGGCGTAGCTGCCATAGCGCTTGGTGGGATCCAGTACCCTCTTCACCGGAGCACTGGGTCCACGGCCATTGGTGTTACTTGGATTGGGCATCAGTTCGCATATCTCGGCCCAGTTGAGTAGGCCCTCCTTCTTGCTCTGAGCTCCGGCCGGAGCTGGTCCGTCGGTAGATGATATCACTGGGGCTCCCGAGTCTCCGGAGTCCTTGGTCATCTTCCAGGAACGGCCATAGGTGGCAATGCCAATGTTGAGCTTGTTGGCCGGCACTCTCTGGAGCAGCCAGTGTTCCAACTGGAAGTTGACATTGTAGTGGCCCAGGCGATTCTGGCCAAAGGCCTCGTAAAGGGGCGCCGAAAAGTCCGCCTCCTCGGGGTTCCGTTGGGGGGTCAGAAAGTCAAAGGTTCCCAGGTTAATGAAGTCCAGACTGGGCGCAATGGAGGGGCCATCGTAGTACCCTAAACAAAGAAGAAATTTTCAACATCAGTTCAGTTAGGAAAACAATAATACAACAATAATTGCAAATACTAATTGAAAATCAATAAAAGCGATCTGTTTTATCAGTTGGCTCTAACGATAATTCCTTGACGCAATATCAATAGCTATATTGAGTCAGCTAACTAAGCTAATTAGTAGTAATAGTAGTAGTAGTAATTATTTTCCAACTTACAGCTCGAGTTCACATTGGGCAGAACAGTAAGACTCAACAGCAAATTATTCTGATTGAGGGCGGCACCTAAATCCCTGATCAGAGCCGTAATCTGTCCCTTGTGCGTCTCCGAATCAGTGTCCACGATAAAGTCGCCAGTGAAGAACTTCTTGAAACTCTTCCACGCCGAACCCACATCGCCATGCACCTTGCGAGGCTTATTCCTGGGCAGCTGCAGAGCCAAGTCCAGGCCATCGAAGTTGTAACGTCTGACGAGATCCCGAGCGGATTCGATGAAGCGCTTGTGTCCCTGCTGTCCGGATTCAAGGAGCTTTATATACTGGTTGCCCTCGTTCAAGTCCGCATCACCGCCCACACTCAACAGGAACTTAATGTGTGGATAACGCTCCTTCAAAGCGGACACCTGGGCCAGATGACGTTGCTCCAGATCGAGTCGTCTGTTGATGCTCTGCACCTCAAAGTTATCGGCATTGACGCCGGCATAGCCATACACCAAATGAGTACAGAATTGCAGGGCCAGCTCCATGTCCGTCATGGAGAATTGGGCCAGGCCTAGGTAGAAAATTCGCTGAAATGATAATTATAAATATAATTTTTCCCAGGAAAAACTCACCCGAACGCTGAAAGCCCTGCGAGTCATAGAAGCAGACCAGATTAGGAGCTGCGCTCACTTGGAATTGAGCCAAAACGGCCAGACTCAGCGCCAAGCTGAGCCAAAGAGAGCTTGTCATCTTTTGCGAGAGATAAAAGCCGGAGAGCTCAGCTCAAACAAATACTATACAATTTTAAATAAAATAAAATGTAAGACACGTAGTGACTAATTTGAACAGTCCGTCGCCGGCGAGATGCGAAAGCAAACTGAATTTGAAATGACACTGGGGACTGGCACTGAAAATTGAAATGGAAATGGCACTGGGAGCTTTTTGTAGAGTCGCCTACGTCCACGATTCCCCGAAACGAAACGAAAACCCCGGACGAACAATAGCAAACTCAGTTCGTGGGACTTATTATCAACGAGATTGTTTGTCTCGAGTGACAGCTGACACCGGGTTCAATGAGATCACTTCTCCGGCTCGGTAATTTACACTAAGAAAAGGAAAATATATAGTATGAGCTATCTGCCTACGGTCCGAACGAGATAATGCCCCTAGCTGGTAGTCATAGTTTAAGTACGCAAATCTCCAGCGATAGTTTATGGGTGCTTCCTAGGGATAAGTCTGCAACTTGTATGATTCCCCAAAGGTGTTGACGAATTAACAAGGTCGTTAATAGTCCAGTCATGCCCCAAAAAAACATATATATATAATTTGTCTCGAAATGATTAAGGGATTACGTGGGAGTTTACGATGTTTAAGGTGGGGATTATTGATGATGTGGTTTCAAGGTCCCATAAAAGTAAGCGCTTCACAAATAAGTGCAAAATAAATAAAGGAATTAACAAGAGCTGTACGTACACAAAGCGATTAATCATCATCCAAAAAAGTTAAAGCTTTTTCTTCGCAATGTTGAAACGAAATCAACAATATATTATTTTCCTTTCAAATCTAAGTCAAAAATATATCAACTTCTTCCTACAAAAATCAGAGATTAGAAAACGCTATAGGTTTTTCAAAAACCTTTAATAAATCATCTTTTATTTGCCATTATTTTCCATATAAAAATCCGAAATTTTCTTAGATCTACAGACGATACTTCACAGCCCTGAGGATGGGATACCTATCGTTGGTGCACTGGCCACGGAAATCATCGTAGCTCAAATCGAAGAGGGCCACGCCTCCAAGGTTGTTGGCACGCACATAGGCTGCCTTATTGGAGGCCGTGTCGGGATCATCGTAGCTCACCCAAATGCCCTCGGTAATCGGTCCATCAACGGGACGATAGGCGATAGTGCCGAATTTCTTGGTAGGATCCGTTATCCTGCGCAGCGGTGAATCGTTGCCCTTGAGGAACTGATTCTGGGGATTGCTCAGCTTGCCACAAATTTCGGCATAGCTCAGTAATCCCGGCTTCTGGGACTGCGTTCCTTCGGGGGCAGGTCCTTCGGTGTGGGGCACCACTGGAACTCCCTCAAGACCGGAATCATGACTCAATTTCCAGGCATTGCCATAGGTGGCCACTCCCAGGTTGAGCTTACTCGATGGGAAACCCTGTTTCACCCAGTAATTCACCTGGAAATCGGCATTGAAGTGTCCCAGGCGATCCTTCGACGTGGGATTGTAGATGGGAGCCGAGTAGTCGGCCTCCTCGGGATTGCGGCTGGGGGTCAGGAAATCAAAGGCAGCCAGGTTCACAAAGTCCACAAGGCCATTCAGAGCCGGAATGTCAAAGTACCCTGGAAATAAGTTTATTATCTTATTATTCCTATAAAGTGAGAGAGAATATTTTCCAAGCACTTACAAGTGGAGTTGACATTGGGAAGTACAGTCAGACTGAGCAGGAAGCCATCATTTCTTAGGGAGTCCTTAACATCCCGTACTAAAGCTGTGAACTGCTCCTTGTGCAAGGCCGCATTGGGATCCACGATATAATCGCCGGTGAACAGCTTCTTGATACTCTTCCAAGCGGAGCCCAGTTCACCGTGCACCTTTCGTGGCTTGTTCTTGGGGAACTGATAGGCCAGATCCAGACCATCGAAGCCGTAGTTCTTAACCAGATCATAAGCAGATCGAATAAAGGCAGCCTGACGCACTTTCTCGCCCTCCAGCAGCTCAATGTACTTGTTCGGATGCTCCACATCGATGTCGTGATCCCCGCCGACGCTAAGCAGGACCTTCAGATGTTGGTACTTCCTCTTCAGGGCAGTCACCTCGGAGAACTGGTGCTTGTAAATGTCCAGGTTCTCGTTTAGACTGTACGCCTGGTAGTTCTCGCCGCGGAGTCCCGCATATCCGTACACCAAGTGCGTGCAGAACTGCACACCGATCTCCAGATCTGGATTAAGCAGCTTTCCCAGACCTGGAATATACACAAATATCACACTATTTTAGTATGCACGTACGTCAAGCTGCACTCGAATGACAAATAATCGCAGATCCGGAGAGCACACAAACACTCTCGCTCTCGCTGGCCATGGAACTACTGGAAAGCTGGAGAGAGCGGAGATGGACGCACCAGATCATCCTCTCCCGCTGTCCGTTTCATTGTCTCCGCTGGCTTCAGTGGCTTAATTGAACGCCAGCAGTGTGAGCCCAGCGAGTGGTTTAATGTGGATCGAATTGGAAGCGCGGTACAGTGGGACGATTTGGCACTTCAATAAGGCATATTCTTTCCTTTATTACAATTGAAAGTCAGTTATTTAAGGCAGACCTTTGTTACCAATAATATTTTAATATTTTAAATAATGGTATACAGATAAATTACCTTATTTTTTTATATTTGCATCAAAGTTTTTAATATAACTTCTTTCGATTTATAAGCAATGATGCTTGAAAATATTCGTAAAGTTGTTAGGCTTTGTGTTTTTAAAATGTTTTCCATCTAAAATATGAAAATTCGTGACACTGTGCAGCTCTGCTGAGTCACTTGAAGCTCTGCTTGGCACTTGTTCGCATCGCTGCTGGTTCCAGTTGTCGTGCTGTACTCGCTGTGTGTTGAACGCTCTAGTTTTCATTTTAAGTGCGTGGGATCGGATTAGTTTTGACTTAAATCACCCAAGACCAGATCGCAGATAATGAAAATAATCAACTAATAGCCAGAGTTTTCGTCGGTCATTCCATAATTATTGTTTTGGTAAGTTAAATCCGGTCTAATTAGCTTGTTAACCCCATACAAAAAACTCTGCTTTGTCTCCGGCTGCAAAGAGCGAATCAGTGGGAGAGCGGGCCAGTGTCCGTCTCTCTCTCTCTGTATTTATTTATTTGTTTGTAAAACTTGTCCGATAAGCCACTGACCTCCCGTCTCTCTGTTATATCTCGGAGTGTTATAGAACTAGCTTTAGCATATGGCCTGGCCTCTCTTTTGATTCTCTCTCGCCAGGCGATAAGCTGCCGCCGGGCTGCGAACTGAATTAAATTAAATCCGAGTTTTGTTTTGAACACTCAGATGATTATGTAACTATGCTAATCATGTTTTTGGTTTTTGTGGTTCATTTGCGTGTGTAAATTTGGCACATGCTAATCAAATAGTAGGCTGTGCTGGGGGTTTCAAATAATGATTCAAAACCAGGTTGGCTTTGAGCTTTGGGAAGTAACATAAATAAACTATTTAAAAGCATTTCATTGGGCTTTTTTACTATAGTTTTTATGACTTTAAAAATGGATATTTCTTCGAAATAGATCTTAAAATTAAGTATGTCGTAAAAGACGATTTAAAATGCCTTTCTCTTGTTTGGATAAGTAAGATTTTGTACATTGTACATATAATTGTTTTAGCAAAAAGCAATTTCTAAGAAAAATGAGCAAATCGTCGCTGATTAAGTTTTTTTTTTTACAAAACTCCAAGCAATTATAAGTGTTTTTCTGATTTTTCTATAAGAAGAATAAATCTTTTAATGAACTGCGATAGGAAAGTCGGTTAAGAATATAATTAAAAGTACTCATAGGCCTGAACTTTGAACTGTAAACTATTTGCTGTAAATTGTTAACTTTATTCAGTTATAAATATAAGAATATTGGTTAAGCTTTGTTCCTTTTAATTAATAACTAGCATAACCCTTTGTGTTTTCAAGTACATTAATGTTGTAGATTTATTACAAGTTGTTATAAATGAATTTTGTAATATTTTCCTCAAAAATGACATATCTATTTATAAGGAAATCAAAAAGAATTATTTATTTATGCAGATTCATAATAAGAATTTGGAAGCTGACCAGAATAATAAATATAAATTATAAAGCTGAGTTCCAACCTTGATTTCGGTAACACTGATCACTTGTTTATAAATACGAGTTTTTTAGTAAGTTCGGTTCTTGACCTACTATACATTCTTTATAGTCTTAGGTACTTTTCCTTTAACACCTGTTATTTCTAACATCTTGTATTTAATTACTGAATCACTCCGATTGCCCTTACCTTCTCTCGTGTAACTCGAAGAGTCGTAGTAGCAAACCAAGTTGGAGGCAGCTTCTGTGCTTGCCGCAAAGAGGCACGCGACAAACGTCAGCCAGATCCAGGGCTTCATGTTACCGGGGATATATATATATATACTGTATATATGTTAATACTACAAAAATCTCAATAAACACAACCGCAGAGTAGACCGAATGAAATCGAACTGAAGCTGAAATCGAAATGGAAACCGAAACCGACGACAAAAGCTTGAGTCGGAGCTTTAAGACGGTCTTCTCCCCTGTTCTCAGTAACAAGACCGCATTTCAAACTTACTTTTAGCTTACTTATTCTCGCAATGACTTAATTGTGTACTCACAAAATTAATGACGACGATTTCGTCGTCGCGACGCAGGGTCAAGTCTGGGAGGCCACTAAAAAATACAAAAATAATAAAATAAATAAGCAAAATAATCTCACAACATTGAAACACGTTCCCTGATTAGAATTAAAAGTTTCGCAATAATAAAAAGAACAAAATGTTGAGGAAAAACCCGACTAAAATATAAATTATTTGATCGTACGCACTATTTCGCAGCCTTACTTTAGTACACTTTGGTAAATAGACAAGCATTTAAGCTCAGAATAAAATTAAAAAAAAAAACAATAAAATCATACTGTTTCTTGTAGAAAAATAACTAGAAAATGGTTTAAATTGAAAGAATCCTTGTGGAATTAATATAATATATAATAACAAATTGTTTGGGGTTGCTACACAAAGACCTAACGTTTTTCAAACCTGCCAAAAATGGTGTTACAAAATTGTACATTTAAAACAATACAAATGTACATATACTGAATTTAATAACTCCAAAATTTCATTGCATACTTTAGATACAATTTGAAGAGTTTTAAAAACTCAATGTTATTTTGGTATATTTTCTTTTAACTTACTTTTAATGGAACTATTTTTTCCGCCGTCAAAGTACAATACATCTTTCTTTAAAGTACAACTTTTTATATTTATAAATTTACAATAATTTCATATTAAAATTATTTTTTTCTTTAAGTAGAAAACAATAATAAATTCTCTATACCATAAAATATTTAATAGATCGCACAATGGGGAATTTCTGGCCAGTGCAGAGTCCCCGGAAATCGTCGCAGCTCAGATCGAATACCGCAATACCGCCAAGCCCCTTGCCCTTGGCATAGGCTGCCTTTATTCCGGCAAAATCTGGATCATCAAAGCTCAGCCAGACGCCATAATCGCCGTTGTCATCCGCCGGACGAAGGGCGTAGTTTCCATATTTCTGCGTTAGATCCGTGACCTTGCGAAGCGGTGCCGTTTCTCCCCTATATTGGGCCGATGAATTCTGGGCCAATTTCGAACAGATCTCCGGCCAACTTAGTAATCCCTCGACGCTATTGATTTGCAGGCCTCCGGGAGCAGGACCATAAGTGGCAGGAACCACGGGAAGTCCACTCAGACCAGAGTCCCTTGTCAGTTTCCAAGCTCGTCCATAGGTGGCAATTCCTAAATTTAATTTCTGAGCTGGGCATTGATTATGGAGCCAGTAATTAATCTGGAAATCGATATTCAAGTGGGGCAAGCGATTCTGTTCGTCTTGCAGGAAGATAGGAGCAGTGAAGTCAGCCTCCTCGGGATTTCGGAGCGGAGTGAGAAAATCAAAGGTAGCCAGGTTGATATACTCGAACTGGGAATGCAGCTTGGGAACATCAAAGTACCCTGAAAGAAGATTGTTTAAGATTTAAATAATTTATTATAAGTTAATTACTATTTACTCACAAGTTGAGTTCACATTGGGCAAAACTGTCAGACTCAGCATGAGGTTTGCACTGCGAAAGGCGTTCTTAAGGTTCCCCACCAGATCCGTAAACTGCGACTTGTGATGTTCGGCCAGAGGATCCACAACAAAGTCGCCGGTGAACAGTTTCTTGAATTGCTTCCAATAACTACCTATGGAACCGTGCACCTTCCTGGGCTTGTTGCGGGGCAGCTGGAAGGCCAAATCCAGACCATCGAATCCATTACGCTTCAGCAAAGTCATGCTGCTATCTATGAAATTCTGCTGACCCGTGCGATTCGCCTCCAGAAGCTCAATATACTTATTGGGATGAGCCTCGTCCAGGTCGCGATCACCGCCCACACTCAGCAGGATCTTCAATTGGGGGAACTTCTGATGCAGGGCGGTTATATCACGGTAGTGGAACATGTCCAGGTCCACGTTCAGGCTAAACAGCTCGTGGGTGCCGGCCTTCAGTCCGGCGTAGCCGTAAACCAAATGGGTGCAGAATTGCAAGGCTAATTCCACGTCGGATGACTGCATTTTGGCCAGACCCTTGCGTAAATACGTGGTTGAGTCATAGTAACAGATCAGGTTACTGGCGCCGTGGGTCAAGCTCGTCACGCTGAGCAGACCCAGAAAGTAAAATAAAATAAATCTCATCGTTTGTGTTTTGGGCTGAAGAGAAGTGTACGTCCTGACTTTATGGTTGATGTTTTGCAACTGTCTCGCTGAGATCTCGTTCGAGAGCTTTTGAGCTCAGCTGGTCGATTCTGCCTAATCTGTGAATGTGTTCCGCCGATGATGCCATTATCAGGTTTTCAGGCATTACGTGTGTAGTTCCTGTCAAAGTTTTTCATTTCAATTGCGTTTGTTTATGCTTTTTTTTTACGATTATATTTGTAGTTCATGAAATGTATCATGACTCAACGTCGAGGGGCCTCTGGGAGGGTTATATAATAAAGGTTTCTAGAGTTCTTTACGCTTAACATAGTTTTGAGTACTGAAAACTGATTATATTTGTTTATATACCGATGAAAAAGGTTTCTAAATAGAGTTGAGTATATTATAATTGTCTTGCTAGGTCTTATCAGCATAGCACAACGACAGAAAAAAGAAAGTGCAAAATTGTGTGTGTATAGCGCCGATTGCTGAGAAAGCTTGCCACAAATCACAATGTTATGGGCATTCACAATAACAAGTGCAATTCATAATTTTTTTTCTTAAACTTAATAGGCTGTAATATTATGACTTAATACTCTCGTTACCTGTACTTAACATTTTTGTGTGCCGCTTTTCATGATTTATTTCTTCTTTTTTGCGCACCGTCAGCATTACGCTCATGATGGAGGTGAAAGACTTTCAATTAGCCTGACCCCCCGAACGGATCTCTAAGACTCTGCCAGATGGAGGACAACCTGCTGGGCAGCGAAATCTTCGGCAGCTGTGTCTTTGAGTTCGCGGGGAGGCACTTAAATCAGGAACCAATTGAAGCATTAAATACCCCAAACAAAGCACCGAAAGATGTTCCGTCGAGTAAAAGTCGAAATGGGACCAGCTAATGATGGCAGTCACAACAATGCGGCTGGGGGATTGAAATTCGGGATTCGGGATCGGAATCGGATGGTTAGGGCTGTACTCTCATATGTGACACAACCAATTAGACAAAAGGACCAAGTGGCGGGTCCTTGCCAAAGAATGCGTAGTAATCCTCACACGCTGCTTAGCGTTGACAATGAAGAAACCCCAGGAAAATCGAGGGGCGTGTTCGTGTTGAGAGGCGGCGCATTATCCTCGAATGTCCTCCAATGTCGAGTGTGTGTTCGTTCGTGTAAAGCATATCTGTATCTGTGTCTCTCATTGTTGTTTGATTTATATCAGAGGCCGAGCCTCATCGTCATCGGCATCATCATCCCATTGTTTGCCAACACTCTCCCCTTCTAATACTCCCATTGTGCCCCAGATAAAACGAGTCCGAGCCCAGCTATTCGGTGTTTAAACATATATACGATGTCCACTGTCTATTAGCCACAAATCCCCAATTTAATCTCACATCTCTCAGTCTCAGTCTTGGTTGCCTTGGTTGTTTTATTTGCTTTGGTCTTTTTGGGTTTGTCTAGTTTCGATATCATCAATCAGTCAATCATTGCTGGGCAAATAGAAATCAATGCCAAATAGCTTAATGTGTGAATTAATGCGTTATATGGAGAAGATTGTATTACATTTATGAGCTTTGTGTTTGACTTTCATTTAGGTCTTTAATAAACTTTAATAGTTTTGGGGGAATTAGGGGAGTAATGGTATTTAGTGAATTATATAAAGAGTATAATAGGATATTTTTAAGAATAAGTAATTAATTCATAATAAAAATATTTATAATATATTTATTTATTAATATAAATTCAATTTCTAAAATGAGTTTAATTATTTTTAAGGGTTGTATTATTTTATGTCAAATTTCAAGAGATTACCCAAGATACACCAACAGTTCTAGTACAAAATCGACTTACGTATGGCGTTACTCTTCTTAAAGCTTATATTGTCATATCAGTATTAAAAATTGCGTTTTTATGATCCAAAACAACTTCTCTTGAAGCCAATTTAAGCCTTCTTTTGGTAACAATTGCAAATATTCTTAAGTACTTGCCCTAATACCACTCAGACTTATAGCCGTCCCATTCATTTAAAACACCTTAAGCTGAACACATTTTTATTTACTCCACCCTTTTAATACAAAACTTGAAATTGGTTTCCATTATTGCGCATTCTTTGGCTCAACTTGGCTGTAATTAAGTCCAATAATAATTTAAACAAATACCTTTTCCAATTTTGTAGAGAACACCATCCCTCTGGGCATCCGCATTTCGGTTCACCTTCAGCCTTCAGCCTCATTATCTCTGGCAGCAGGTGCAGAAAACCGCAAAACATTCACCTTATTTTCATATTTCTAATTAGACAGCCGCCGCTTTTGGGAAGTTCTTGTAACCGGGCAGACAATGCAATGCCCGGAAGTACAAAGGAAAATTCAATTTTCACAAAACAATTGCCATTAGGCGAAGGTTTTCCTTCTCCGCCAGGATAGATGAGTGCTCTGCCCAATTGATGTGCCTAATCAGTTTATCTAAGGCAGTTTTTTTTTCTGGCTGAAGCCGGCCTTCTGGGGGTTGCTGGCCAAAAGCGAATTCATCATTGTCAAAAGTGCGGCTTGACATTTTTTCTCTCTCTCTTAAAAGGGGGGATTCCAAAAAATGTAAACTTTTTTGAGGCAACTTTTAGCTTTTTTTTGTGTTGTGTCGAGGGTTGCCTTTGGCGGGCAATATAATTAGAAATTCATAATGAATTTTATTTGCTTTGGCCACAGAACAGGGAGGGGTCGGGGGACAAAAACGAAAAGAAAAACAACGTCGCCTTGTCCAAATGTATTTTTTCGGTAATATTGACGCGCATTTTTGTGCAAATAAAATTAAAGCACCCCCCGGACCCTGGTGTTGTCCTTATGAACCCACCGCATAAACAGGCCGAGGCATATCAAATTATCAGCCAAGGGCTGGGCACTAGTCAGTCATTCAGTCAGTCAGTCAGTCCATCAGTTGGAAACTCCGGGTCGAGCCTTGGATTTGAATTTTTTTCTCGGTCTATTTTGGGGGAGGTGTGATGGATCTGGGGGTTTCCGAGGGTGTTAATGCGGCGTGCAGGTATCAAAGCGACGTTTGAAAAATGAAATTAAAAATTGTTGTTGATTCTAGCTCAAAAGGAACTGGATAAAACTGAAAAAATTAGACAAGTGCATAAAGTTTATAATCAAGTCGAGGAAGAAATACCTTATATAAATGGAAAAAAAAATTTAAATTATATTTACGTTTATTTTAATTGAAAATTTACTAGAATTTGTAAAGAATATAACTTTAAAATAATTCTTTGCAGACTAAATAGCCTTTTCTTATGGTTAACTATACTTTTTTGCAATTTTTTAAAAGACAACCTTTTCATAACGAAATATATATATTTACATATATTTTTTACATATTACCAACCTTCATGTCCAAGGGTAAATACCCCATCTTTCAAAGTTTTCTATAGAGTTGAGCTGACAAAAAAATTATAGCGCGTCTCGAATTCAAATTTTTTAATGAGTCAAAGAGCGCTCCTTGATGCAGGCTAGTCCTGTCCGAAAAAAGGGGGCTTGTGGGGTGCTCCATTCCAGACCGAAATGCCCCGCCTCTGGCGATTACCATGAACTGTCTGTCATTCATTAGGTAAAGACATTTTGTAGCTGTCTTCATTAGAGACCGGTCATCAAAGTAAGTTTGGAATTTATCTGTCTTTCAGCTAGAATTTCCTGCTTGTTGCCAGGCCCGGAAATTGCTTTGTTTTTTTCGGTTTTGTCTACTTGGCGCCACATGTCACCAAGGGACCTTGAAGGACTTCTCTTTGCCAGCTTTGGATGACCTTCGGTGTGTTGCTCATATTCATTATAAGCCCGAATAACTGTTGTTGCTGCTGCTGCTGTTGCTGGCTGAGTGGCAAGTGTCAAAATACCATGGCCCAAAAGGATTCGAACTCCCCTCCAGTTCCCTCGAACTCTGGCGCCTTCTGGTTTTCTGCTCAATTTGTTCTGGCGTCGATTTGGCCAACCTCCGCCTCGCCGCCCTTTTCCCTTGGTTTTTCCCCCTTTTTTTGGGTTCATGTTACCAGTTGCAGCTAACTGACTGCTTATTGGCCTGGCTTTCGGTTGGCCACTTGGCCCCGGCTCATGTGATTTACTGAGGTTCTGCTGCTCAAGTGTCAGCAAAGCGGAATCCGAAGGGAAACCTTAGTGGCGACCGGCGACTGGCGGCTGGCGACAGTTGGCCCTGTCGCAAAATTAAGCCTCATTTCTGGCCAATTCAGCAGCATAACACTCTCTGATAACTGTTGTTGTAAATCAATATCGATGAGGCTTTGTGGTCTATAAAAATGGGGATATTTGTGCGAGTTTTTAGTTAGGTTTTCAGGTGGAGGAGGCGTTGGACTTAATTAGTCACAGTCAGAGGTAGAAGACCTGAAAATGTAGTTTTATTATAATATTAATTAATGGAAGCTTTACTTACGCCCATAATTTTGATTAAGATGGTGATTTAGGTTCAATATGATAATAGAAAAAATATATATCTATTGCAATAACAGAACAAGCGACACCTTAAAAACAAGATTAGTAACGCCATGCGAAAATTTGCTTGAACCATTTCTATAACACCCTAGTTATAAGGCTTGAAGAGAATGACAGTTTTTGATATTTTATTTCAAACACCGATTTTAAATCGGGTAAATCGATGTTTTTTCAGCACTTAGTCATAAATACGATAAACTTTAATAAACCGCAACGTACGATTCAATTCCAGAGGATTGTTTTTAACGGCAAAGTCAAACAGTCATTAATTAATTTTTATAATATTAAAAAAGCGGTTTAAAACAAAAGAAAGTCGATGTGGCATTAATTCATTGAAAAATATCATAAAAATTGAATGACAAAAACAATGTCATAAATAATAATTAATGCCACTTAATGCACACCAACAAAAAAATTCGCAACAACAACATTCAAGAAGAGCTGCGTAAAAAGTTAATATAAATAATAATAAAAGGCAGAACATAAATCTCGGGAGAGGGAACGAGAAGGCAGAGACAGAGACAGTTGGCCATAAAAATGGTTTATAAGTCTATAAAAGCCAATTGTTTGCATTGTCCGTAATTGCATTTAAAACGCAACGCCAGGCGGACAGGACACTCCAATAAATATTGATGGGGAATTGGAAAAAATCGGAAAAACCAAGCACATGCGTTTTTTAATATCGGAATTAACACGGCATATAGAATGTAATTAAAACAGAATCTGATTAAATACAAACAAATTAAGTGGTTTGTAAATAAATTGAATGGCTAGTCGGCGAGCAAGAAAAAAAAAACAGAGTAAATAAATTTTGCGGCTTTTGTTATTTTTACATAAAATGCGTATATAATTATTTTTCCGAACCATTCATTAATATCATAAACCAATGAAATAAAGCAATGAACTTTGTTGCAATACCAAAAATTAACCCCTTGGTTTAGATAAAATGATTTCGATTTGGAGAGAACCTTCAGCCACTTTTACTTAAGGCCAAAGTTAAAATAATATTATTGCAGGACCCACCGCCAACCTTCAAGTCTGGGCTTCCCACCCAGCTGCAGGCGAAATTCACAGACATTCACTTTCGTCTATTTTCGTATGCAAATCGTTCGATTTCCAAGTGGAAATGGGAAATCCTGGGTGAACCTGAGGAAATCCCTCTCCCTGCCAATGCAACCCTTTACGCATTATACGTAATTCTAAAAATGTTTTCTTTTGCTTTGCTTATTTTTTAATTGCTAAGTTTTTATTTCCAACTCAACCCCTTGTGATCAGGCCCAAATCTTGTTCAGCCTTCGGTGTCTGCCAAAAAGTTCAACGAAGTGTGTAAAGTTTTCCTTTCTAGAGGGGGAGAGACAGTGAGAGAGAGAGAGAGGCTGAGCTGCTTTTGCATTAAATTTGTGTAAATGGATTTTGCTAATGGATCCAATAATTCATTTACAATTTTACTTTTTAGCCTGGCAAATGTTATTTGCGCCAAGGTAAATACGAGTCAAGACAACTTGGCCGCACTTTTCTGCGGTCGCCGAGCGGAGGAAGACCAAAGTGGTTTTCCCTGGCTTGCCGGCTTTTTGGTTCGCTGCGGCTTAGAATGGTGGAGGTTTTCCTTCTTGTTCTTGGATAGACTAAGGAAAATTCCTTTGGCAGAGAGTCTTCATTGGAGTTAAGAGCTTAAGAGGTAGTTCTTGGCCACAGTCGGGAGTCATTTATATTTAGAAATTTGTCAATGTTGTAAGGCTTTCGTATGTTTAAGGATTGTTTCATTCCTGCCATAAAATTGTAAAGGTACAATAACTACAAAATATTTTAATAATGACTATTAATAGTTATTAAATTTGGAACATATTAAGATCCTCTTTGAAATCTTCTTTTCAATCTATAAATTTGCTAAGACTTATGATTAAAATAATATAATAACCTTTAATAATGTTACTGATATAAAATTATTAATCAAATTTTTATTATTTTAAATCACAAAAATGTAAGTAATTCCTAAAAGTTCCCACAAGGATCCGCGGAAAGCTTTATCTTTCCTTTATTTATCTCCCTTCCCCTTAATCAGATACCCCCCGCCATATAGCTCGGGGTCTATTGTAACCTTTAGCCCGGAAAACAATCCCAAACACACAATTAAATATCATTTTTTACGCCCAATAAATTTGTTAAAAAATGTATGAGGCTGCGTGAGGTCCTTTTTGTGTGTGTGGAGTGTGTGTGTCTGCTTAACAGTATGAAAAATAAAGCTGACCATTTTTTTCACACGTCGGACACGCAAGGATGGATCGAGGATACAGAGGGGATATATGGAGGCGGAAAAAAGAGTTGAGGGATAAGCGTGCTGCGGATGAAAAAAAAAAGAAATAAAGGACTCACAACAATGAACGTAACTTTGTCTGTACGCAACTGGACTGTCCAGTGTGTGGTGTGCGTGTGTGTGAAAAATCACTGCCGCATAACGAAGGTCCTGCCATTGTGGATGCTCTTGTTGTTGCGCCATTATTTTGCTTAATTATTTACATGAGTAAACAGTTGAGAGTTCAGTTCAGTTGAGTTGCGCTGGGCCTGAGCTGCGGATGTTATTTTCTTTTTTTCCATATATTTATGATGTCCGCAGATGTAAAGTACATTGGGAGAAGTGCATTGTTAAATTTGGCAACTAGTATATATTTTTTAAAATAATTGTTTTACCTATGTGATATTTTTTACATAAGAAAATGAAGCTTATTATATTCTGAGCTTAGATTTGGATTTATTTGCTATAAAAATATATATAGTTTTAAATTATTTTATTTCTAAATTTGTTATTAGAAGATAATACATTTTTCCCAGTTAGAAAAAGTGTTACTTGTTCGGATTTAATGGCTATAAATATACATATTATTATTAGAATGAATTACTTAAAACAATTCAGAATCTAAAATCAAAGGAAAATATGTAAAACATGTTTTGTATTTCTTAAAACAAGAAAACACAATCCACGAACTGATGAACAAAAAGTAAAAACATTTTTCCCTGTGCTGGCATGTGTAAATAACCGCAAGCGCGGCGTTAAAAAATTGTTGGAAAAGTTCGCCTAATGGATAGCTCATTGTACTTGCCGAGAATGAGTTTTCCGGCACACAAAAAAAAAAAAAAAGAAAGAGAAACGGTGAAAGGGCATTAAATACAAAGTGTGGGTTGGAGATGGTCTCACCTCTCGTCAGATATATATAAATGCTGAAATTTCCAATTCCATAAACTGGGAAACGCCTTCTACATTCTTGTTTTCCCTTCCCTGCTAATGTCTTTTTTCTGCAGCGAATCAAATCGGAAAGAGCTGAAAGCGATGGCAAAACTTTGCAGAAACTTCCAATCAGACTCAATTTGTTCCAACCACAAGGGGCAAGGGCGGCGGAGATGAGGATGAAGAAGTCGAGGACGTGAAAGACCCAGAGAACATGGCTCACATGGAGCGCTCCTTGTCTCTCACCTCATCCTGCGTTTCCAGCGGCTTGGCAATAATAATTTCGAAATTACAAATTCACAAAACGTACGCGAAATTATGCGCAATGTCTGCACTTCGTTTCGATCCCCTCGGCGGCCTAAGAAGTCCCCGCGTCCTATATCTTTTCATGCCCCGCAATGCTCCGCCTGCTCCTCCTCGTCGATCAGTTCTCGGCATCATCCTCCTCGGGTGCCCTCATGTATCTCAGTATCTTTGCATCTTTCAGCTGCCATCTGCCGCTGCTTCTGCTGCTGAAAAAGCTGTGCCGCGCCTAAAGCACTTCTTTTTTTGTTGTTGTTATATATATATTATATGTATTCGTATTTATATGTAGTTATATAGATATATATGTGGCGTATATATCGGCTGAAGTATATATGCCGCCATGCCACATCAAGGATTACATGTTGCGCAAGCCAGGCCACATCCTCACCTCGGCACAGTGGTGGAGTTACTAACTACTTACCTTTAGTTTTTTTTTTAAATTAAAATATTAGTTGTTCCTAAAAAAATTAATATTTTTTCATTTTTATTAAGGGTTTAGAGATTCACTTGTTTTTATCTTAAAATTTATTGAAATATTCTTATTTTACTAGTTTGGAGTTCATAAGCTATTAAATTGTATTTTGGTAAAAGATATTTCTTGCAATTGTTCAGTTATTTGAATATTACTAAGACATCCTTGCAGATCTCTTATGAATTTTCCTGTCATAATTATTCTGTATAATATATCTGAATATAATATATTATATACTAATAAATTTGCTGACTACATTCTATTTTTTCACAGAACAAAGATAATTTATCTTAATTTAAAGGCAAAACTGTGTAGAATTTAAATTCTAAACAAACATAGAATAACTTAATTATTCTATTGACGTTTCTTAAGATTTATTAATATTTTATCTTATAATTTTAAAGATCACATTTCTCCTTTTACTTGCTAATATTCTCCCTTAAAAATGATGAGTGGCAACCACTGTGTCTCGTCTCCATTTTCGTCTTGTATAAAATGCATAAAATTCACATTTAGATGTTGCTCTGCGGCCAGTAAACTACGACTGCTGTTTTTCCCCTCAATGCCAATCCTATATCCGAGCACAAATCGAAGGCTGAGGGAACCGACTATAACAGGCATTCATCATTCATTCATTGCCGCCACTTCGGCTTGAGCTTCAACAGCCGCAGACTGCGATTTTTCATAGCAAAAAATAAGAAAAAATAAGAAAATATGTATGTCGCGAATAGCGAATCACGAGAGTTGACTGTGAGGCTCCTCGAGTCGCGACTCTGCGAGTCAATCAAATGCCCCAAGTTCATTACGAACTGCCAGAGTGGTTCGGTGAGTAATAAGTGTCGGCTCTTCGCTCCATAATAGTTGCCAGTCTATCTGTCTGGAATACACAGGAAGAAAATATGTCTATAGATAGATGAGGTATTTAGAAAATATATTTAACGAATTATGTATTTAAAAAGGAAAATGTACTTGTTATTTAACATCTTGATTATTACACATTCCAATCTTCTAACTAGGAAGTAATAATAATATGAGATTTAAAGTACTCGAAGATCATCATAAAATCATATATTTGTTTGGGGAAAAATGGTACTAAGTAGTTTTATTTTCCCGTGTAATATAGTTAGCCATGTCTTGGGCATAGATCAGGTTAGTTCGCTGCCACCTTCCTCCATTTTCGGCTGCTACTTTGTTGGCTGTTGGCCTGGTCCGGCATTGTAGTTGGAGCCGCTGTTCTTTATTCTTTTTTTTTGTTGTAAGTTTTTCTTCATTTTTTTTTTTTGCTTTGTGCTGATGGGGATGTTGATGGGCTTGATGCATGTTGTGTTAGCTTCTGTTGTTGATTCGGAATGCAGTTTGGCGGTACGGCCCGCGGCCATATTTCCTGCTCCTGCATCCGCCGCACCGCATTTTGCATTTTGATTACTTTTTTTTTCACTCGGTCGCCAGTTGGAAGTTTCGATTTAGTTTCTGTGGTATATGTATGGGAGAGATGTTCGTTCGGATATGTAGTTTCTATAGTTAAATATTTTCCCTTGGTTTTTCGTTTTGTTTTTTGAAAAGAACCGAATATTCAGCACTTTGCCAACAATTGGCCAAAAAGGAAAACTTTTCGTCTAACTTTTTAATGGCCACCAAGAGGGAGAGCTTTTAACTGTAATTATGAAACAGGCGGTGCTAATACACAGTAATAAAAATTGGCAATAATATTTTAATCATTAAAGGCTATGTTATCTTAAAGGTTCTTAGGAAAATTAATTCCTGCCAAATATCTAGAAGAAAGCATAATTATTGAACTCCTAGATAAAAAGTATCTGCATTAAGTATCTTTGGCACTTGATTTTTAGAGATATATTTATTAAATATTCACAAAATCCCTATGAAAATAATACTTTTACAAATAGATGTCTTAAATATCTTCATTCAGACAGTTTCCTTCTCTGTAGGCACTCATATACTATATACTGCCACCCATCCATATGAAATTCCCTGTATATATAGCGAAAAATAATAAGGAAAAATTCAACTCAATTTTCATGAGTTCCGCTTGGCATGCAATTTGAAAATTTTCGCAATTTTCCCTTCTGGTTTGTTGCTGTTTTTTTCCACCTCCCCTCCACCTCCTTTCTTTTTTGCTCTCCTTTCTCTGTTTCGAGCAATGACATAAATTTATTTGGGTTTCTCGTGTTCGGCCGGGGCACAAAAGTTGATGCCACAAAATGGCGTCTGGCCGGGGAAATTGTTGCATGCATTTGCATATTTTCTGCATCGGCTTGGCCTCCGCAAAAGAGCGAGTGCGCGACATTTTATTCGGAAAAGTGCACACCACCGTCCCCGAATTTCCCCCCCTTCCCTTATTTTTCCCCAAACCATAAAACATCGCAGGGCCTGTGCCAACATGGCCAAAATGGCGTTGGGGAAAATGTCAACCATGTGCAAAAAGGCAAATATCATGGGGAAAGAGGGCCGCCGCCAGTAGCAAGTACCAACCGGTTGAACTACGACTATTTTCCAAGATACAGTGGGGCGAGGAAGTTACTAAGAGTAGTTGGGTTAGGGAATATAATTTAATTTGGAAAATATAATTCAGAACTACCTACAAATGTTATTAATTTGTCAATCACTTTGAAGGTAAAGTTATCGCCTATTAACTTATGGAATTTATTAGTTTTATTGAAGAGTGTTTTTAATGTATAATAAATGTATTATTAAAACTAAATTTAAAGTAAATTCTTAAAAAACAATTAAACAAATGGATTCCCAATCTTTCAAAGAAATTTAATAAATAAAACTAAATTAATGGGAATAAGTTTGAAATACTATTGTATAATGTGATCTTTATAAAATGCTTTTTAATACATTATTTGTAAATGTATAAAATGCTACTACAATTCGATAAATAAATTATTTTCTAAATGATCTTATCCCTTAATATGTACTATATATTTTCATTAACTTCAAGACCACCCATTAATATTTTAATTAATTTGAATGGCTTAGAGATCGCGATCTTGGGACCACTGTATTTTTGGGCGGGCAATCAGCCAACCAAAGCGACGGCCATGCGATGTCCAATGCCCAGGCTACCACCAAGTCTGCTCCTCCTCTTCCGCCGCCTATACCCCTCTATACCCTCTTGTTCCCTCTTCCTTAACCCATGGCCAACCCCTGGGTCCGAGTAGAACCCGCAATTATGCTGTAGACCAAAGCAAAATAATTACTTTGATCGTCAAATGATATTATTTTGTCGGCCATGCGGTGTCTGTGGTGCTGCAGCCGAGAGGGTGGTGCCGGGTGGGTTTTTGGCCAGTAGGGTGGTTAGTTTCGGGAGGAGCTGTGGGAGGGAAGGCCGTCCGAGTGGGTCGAGGGATCGAAGTGGGAGGCGTGGCTTGGCGCGCATGCAATTGAGCTGGTTGTGTGCGAGTGTGTGTAAGTGTCTGTACAATGGCCGACGCGAAACAGTGGGTTAATATTTAATACTCAGTCTGGCTTTGGCTTTGGGAATAGTTGTGGTTAAATAATAGCAAGAGAAGTTCTATATTTTCTAAAATTCATTATATAGAGCAAAGTATTTGCATAATTAGCATTACAATAGTAGTTAAAATGTAGGGATGGGAAAGTATGAAGACAGGAAAGATATAAATAACTTTACTAGTTTTATTACTGGATTATTCATCTAATTATCATAGAATTCCATTATATGTTTTCACTGTAAAAATAGTATTAATCTTTATAAAATAGAGTAATAATAATTTGCTGCTTAATTTTGTACAACTGAAAACAGTACATTTATTAAAGTAATGATAATGCTAGACATTCTTAAACAGTTCCAAATTTTAGCATTTCAATGTTCTTTAATGATAATAAAACGTTTTAAAATATTACAAAACACTTAGTATGTATACATTTCCTTTAAAAATAAAACAATTCAACTTTTAAATACTATGTTTTAATTACTATTCTGCCAAAATGCTTTCAAAATTAGAAATAAATTCGAGTACAGTTTCTGAAATATTTCTTTTATATTTTCTAAAAGTATCTGCTCGAAAGATATTCCTGTAACTATCCTGAAACTCCTATAGCTTAAATCTTTCAAAAACTAATTAAGAAATTAATATTTATTAATTTAGTACCAACATTCGTTACAATATAGTATTCCACCGTCCTCCATTGGCCGGGCATTATGACGTCGACAATGGCGGCCATTAGCTGGAAGTGCAATGTGCATTTGGCCAAATTTGCATTCGTTGGTAGCCCCCCAACCCGAAAGTACCCTTCCCCTCAGCACTATTCGCTTCCACACAACACCACCCATTTACCTTACCCCTTTCAGCCTGACCAGGACCACAAGTTAATTACTTTTTTCGTACATTTTCGATGGCGCGCGTTTCGCACAGAACATTTTCCTTCTTTTTTTCTTAACCCTTTTCCGTCCATATTTATTTCACTGCAAATGAAGCCTCCACATGGCGAGGATACCATACCGCCTCTGCCCCGAAAACCCCTTTTGAAACCTTTTGAAACTCCCCGAAAACCGAAGCTACAGCTCCATTTGCAGTCCCAATTCCCATTCCACATCGACATCGACATCCGCGTCCTGAATTTCGCTCCTCCTTTCGTTCGTCGTTGTTAGTTTGAATGCGTTTTCGCATTTATATGCAAATTTTTTGGTTTGCATGCAGAAAATATTGCTTTCGACAAATGGCCCGAGCACGGAGAGTGGGAACTGTGGCGATGATATAGAGGGGGGAATTTTCAGCCAGTTTTTCGGAGCGGTGTCCAGCGGACAGCGGGGGCAAGCGACGATCCGGGGCCACGGAATTGGTCGGCGAAATTGCAACGAGCTGACCAATGGGCGGCATCATCATCACCATCATCATCTGGCCGCCGTGAACTGGGAATGGGAACAACCGCAAAATTGTAAATGGAATTCAACCAGGATATATGTTCTTGATATTCCAAAGGGGTTAGCGGACTAAATTATAAGTTATGAGGCATTCCGATCAGTTATCCCAAATTAAGAGGCCATAAGAGGTAAAGCAAATTAATGGGACTTGAATTTCATGGATTTATACTTTGATAGATAAGATTTCCTAATCATAAAATAAGATAATTCTTCAAAAAAACTTTCATTAAAATACTACAAATATTCAAAGTATTTTTTTGTATTTGAAATCAAAGAAGAAGTTGTCGTTTTAGAGCTATCCTTATTACATTAAATAACCCTTCTTACCTTGCCTGATATTTTTCCAGACTTTTCAAATCAATATTTATCTTTATAACAACATTAACAACTTGTTTTAATTTTACAACCGCTGCGTTACAAATAATGAATATTCTATTTCACTTTTCCAAGATTCCCTAATAGAATTCCCCACGGACTTAGAGACAGTAAACGTGATATTCTCACACATTAACTTTAACCTTTTGTCGACGGTCCAACCTCCTTTGGCAAATTAATAAAAAGGAAAATGTTTCAAACGACCAGCAGATTTATGGCGGTTAGAAAATGTGCAATTAATGCGTGTATAAATTACAATGAACAATTAAATGGGGCCCCAGACTTTGTTGAAAGAAAGATATACACATTACAAATTACACATACGCCGCGTCGGCGTCGACATTGCGTGCTTAGGGAGTGTGATTTATTTTTGGGAGAATACTTACTCTGCTGGGGTGCTGGGCTTACAGTCTGAGAGTGAGCATGAATTCATATGAATGGATGCGTTTATAATGAAGTTCAAATAATACAAACGACTAATTATGCAAAAGGATTTTCAAGGCAAAGGGAACTTGAGGTTATTTAAGGCTTCAAATAATTGGGAATACTAGGAATGAATTTTAAATTAATTAAATATGTTCTAAAGATATATTATATATTTTTTTTATTAGAAAAATAGGTACAGTTTGTGTATTAATATCTTTTTAGTAGGAAAAAACTTTAGTTATAATCTTTATGTTAATGTACATTATATTAAAACATTAAAAACATTCAGTAGAATTATATTTCAACTAAAAGTTCAGTTTCAATCTACAAGAAAAATCCAACTTTATTATTTCTATATATTTAAGATACAGAAAAACATATATACACCATTTATATATTTTATAAAGGCATAGTTCTAGGTATAAACTAGTCTATTTTAGATGCAACAACTTTCTACATTATCTTATCTACCCCACACATTCCATACACCAAATTCAAAGAGAAAGGACGCACTCGCTGCGTAATCTACAGAACGCAAATTGAGTTGTCTGTGTGCAATGGACAAATGGCACCCCACATACCAATTTCAGACCACATCCTCTTTGCACTTCTCCACAGATCCTGCTGCAATGCAATTCATAAATTTCAACAATGATAATCGAGCAACTGCGTTTGAAGAGGGCGTTGCAAGATTGCTGACTGCACCAAAGGGCAGATTACATGGGGGAATGGCCAAGGATATAACCCCAGCAGCATCCATTCAGTCAGCAAGTGTAACATATTGCACATGCACAGTCTCACACTCGTGTTGCCGATGCCGTTGCCGATGCTGTGTGCATTGGTCCTTCTCGGCCAGGACAACGTGGCTCGATTGCGAAGCCGATGCCATCGTCGCCACCCAAACAAACACTCGACGCTTTTGTTCCTGCTGATGGAATTATTTGTTCGCACATTGTCAACTTGCCACTCCTCCAAGCGCCTCCATCTCTTCACCTCGTTCTCTGTCAGGGTGTTTGTGCAGGCACTGGAAAAAATATATATCCACAAAAAGAGATCAATTCTAAGTTATTACTTCTGATTTGCTTTACAATATATAGTTAATATTTTTCGAATGATATCTAATGAATGATTGTACCATAAAATTATTTAAAAATATCAGGATGTATTTTATCAGTTCAACTCTTTAATTTATTATTGTTATTATAATATTATAATTTCTTATAAAAACGAAATTTTATTATAAGTCTTTCTTCTTTATTTCCTTCGCGTGCATCGTGTGGCATCACCGTTGACTGGTGTTTCCCATTGCAAAATGCAATTTGCCGCCACCCGAAAGGTTTTTCCAAAAACCCACCCACCCACTCACTCCTCCTCCCCCGTGTTGGCCTTATCTTTGCTTTCATTTCATAAACCAGCTTCCCCTGCGACCCTCTCGTCCCGCGTCCAGTCACAGTTTTGCAACACTTTTCGACCACAAAACGAACTCGAAACTGAAACAATGAAGACTCAACTCGACTCGTTCGTTGCTGCAACTGCAATTCACTCGATGTGTGTGCTGTGTGTGTGGCAGACTGCAGTTGCCGCCACAATGTATCATCAGTTGAACTTTTGTGCGGCTGTCATAGGCAGAAATTGGTTGCATGCCTCTCTGCCCCAAAATAAAAACACACAACACAACACATTTCCCCCAAAAAAGAGCCCTTGCAACTTGATTTGCAACTTCATTTGCAATGCCCCAGGATGGGGCAAAATACAAGGGGGTCTGCATATGCCATAGCAAGAGTTCCATCCAAGTCGAAGGCCTATAAATCAGTTGAAATTGTTTTTGCAAAGACAATGTGATTGGATTTGATATTTTCGTCCAGGCCTTCGGGATAAGATCTCAAGGCTTGGTTTTCGGTTTTACCACAAAAAAAAGAGGTTTGGGAGAGGAGAACCGACAATGGCATTTTTGTGGGGCAAAACCTTAATGAAGTTTTGTCCCTGGGAAAGTTCAATATTAAGCAATTAGTTTTTTGTGATTAGAAAACGGGGAGGCAAAAAATATTATAAGGCTGGAAAAAGGAATAATAAATAGGAGGAAATGAAGATTTTGGCATAATCAAACTTAAGTAAACATGTTTACAATTATATATATTATTTATTTATAAATATTATTCAAACCTAAACCTTCCACAAAGTACACAAATTAAGCAAACATATCTTCCTGTTTACAGAACACATTTCTGTTAGTGATTCTATTGATTTTCTTCATTGAAGCAAACAAATAAAATGTTGTGAGCCTTACAATATTGTAAAAGAATGACTTCTAACTAGCTGATATTTGCCTTTAAATATTAAGACCAAGGAAAATTAGTTTTTTAATTTAAATAACATATTTTCTCATGAATTCTTTTTGGTTTTCCCTCGCCCCCGGGATAAACTTCTACACCAACATCTCAATAACTTTTTCCATAGTTTATTTTTATGTTTTGCTGCAATTTAGTAGAACAGCATGGCCCCAGGAGGGACTACTAACTCTTCCGCCAGTCCTTTCCCTAACCCCTTCGTTCTTATTGTGAGCTCTTCTTGAAGACTAATTGAAGACTCTCAACACCTTGACTGAACGGTAAGGCACCAACGGAAAAGTGTGAGAGCCTCACATTCTCTCAACTGGCCTTAATTAATTTCTCACCCAGCCCGGCAGAAACTACGCAGCTTATTTAAATGTTTATTAAAATGCGCTACCCTCCCTCCATATATTTTCCCTATTTTCTCTCGGACATTGTTGCGCCTAATTTCATATAATATGTCTATATATATATATGTGGATAATATATATATTTATGGCTGGAGTTATGATGGCAAAGGCGCTGTCGATTCACTAACAACGCGCCAACATGCAAATTGGCAATTTAGTTTTAATTTTTTAATAGCCGCAAAGGAAAACTCAACACGTTCCGTTGATTGTTATATAGATATATACATATAAATTGTATTTTGTTTGGAAAACTAAAAAGGCGGCTACCGTTTTCTATATATATTCCTAGAGCAAAAAAAAAAACCAACAGAAAATATTTATAAATTTTTTGTTATGCATTTTTTTCGTGTGCACTTTTCTTCCATAATTTTTAATTGCGAAATGAAGAATATTTAAAAAAGTTTCAGCCAAAGGCTTACGGAGGGGAGGCGGTCTGTAATTGTTTTGGGAGTGCATACAATATCATGTCAGGCAGACATTTCAATTCAATTAAATTAGTTTGCCGTTTTATTGAAAAACTTGTGCCTTGCCTTGAAACGGCCAACAGCAAGAGTTTTCCGCAAATTAATTAACCAAAAATAAGGAACCAGTGCCTGGGCCCAAAAAATGAAATAAAGGAATTACTCTTCTATGAAATTCGTGGAACAGAATCTGTGAATGAAGGGAAACAAAGGCATAAATCGATTAAATTTGCTGTCATTTTAAATTTGACACATGAAACAAAATGCGCTGAAATTCCTCCTCCCTCGAGAAACCCCCTTAAAAAATATGAAAAGAGATGGGGAAGTTTGTTCCTGTCACATGTAGCTGGGTGTGAAAACAGCCATGGGTAACCATACGTTCCAAAAAAGCTTTTCAGATTTTTCCCCCTTTTCACAGGCAGAGAGCGAGAGAAAGAGGGAGTGGAAAGGGTTCAAAATCCCGTCGTGTGAGTGGGTGTAGAAGGAGTGGGTTTTTCTGGGTGCCGCGACGTTTATGCAAATTGTCAGCCGTTTGACTGTGAAAACATTGTGTAGCCATTTGAACTTCGTCGACCCGCAGAGGAGGAGATGAATGATTTCAGGAGTTGGGGACATTTTAAAAGAATAACCATCAAGGCGGGAAAATAAATATAATCACACAATATATAAAGGTAAAAGGGAAGGTATTTATTATTATCTATTATTTTCTTACGTCTACCTCTAGTTATAAATCTATTAAGCCTTCCCTTTATTTTCTTGTTTGTTCCTCTTTTACGAGTCTGGTCTTGTCACTTCCTGTAATTTCTTATTCACTTTACCAATCTGCTTCCAGAACAAAGAACCAGCTTTTCCATAGATTCTTAACTCATTATGTAGGGGCTGTAGCTATTTGAAAAATTGCAATTACAAGTGGAACGCGTTTCCGACTCTGTGTAGGGCGGCACCGACCAATAAATATGCGTCTTTCGGCCCCGGCCTGTGTTACTACAACTCTGGCTTTAACACTTGCGACAACTTAATTCGAGTTAAGCATGCTACCAGTTTCGTAGAGAAAACTCTGCCCAGAGAGACCCAATTTAAATTAATCAAGTTGGGCCTGGCCAAACCCCTCCCCCAAGTCAAGGCCCCACAACTGAACCACCCACAAGAACCGAGGAGCTAAGGTAACTCCCCACGAACTCCACCGATAACCTCAGATGTTTGCGTGTTCCTGGCTAATTTTCATGTGCGTTCCTAATGAACTTTTAATTGTTTTCCGAGGCAAACATAGCCGAGATTCGATCGAAAGACATTGGCAATTGAAAGTTAATTTTTCAGAGAGGAAGGAAGGGATTTTTAGAAGGAACTCTATTTTTAGGTCACTTAGGAGCCGAAGTTTTTACTGAAATGTATTCAGTAAATACAAATCAATAAATTACAATTAAATTCTTTTAAAATATAACTTAAATAGCTTAAATATTAAAAAGGAAACTGAACAATATATAAGTTCTATTAACATTTCATATTTTTAAACATATTTATGTTATAATAATAGCTCCTTTCCTTTACTTTTATAAAATGTAAACTTTTAATAGAAATGTAAAAGAGTTGTAATGCTTTTTTTATATTTATTTATTTATACAATATCTTAAAGCGACAAGTTTACACTCACATATATATATGGCGCTAGTCATATAAATATTATTCACAAAAATGTGTGAAGAGTTAATGCTATAACTTTGTCTAACAGTAATTGTGTTATTTTTATTTATTTAATTATTTTTTTAATGGTTTTTATTACATTTGCATTGTTTCTAAACCCTTTTATTTAATATCTTAGTTTTCTTTGTTCTTTTTATTTTACTTTAAACATTCTTTGATCGAAAATTGAAACAGAGTTGCTATTTTGATTGTTTTACATTTACTTTTTAGGTTGTTCCATATATGGATAGATAACATCAAACGTAGATAACCTTAAATTTAACCTAAAAATTTAAATCTTAACCAACTTAGTACACATGCATGGGAACATAGAGAGCACGGCAGTAGTTAATTTCCTCGCAAACTTTACCTATATATTCTCCTATCGCGCCTATTAACACCTAACCCTAACAAGCACGTGCTTGGTGTCACAAGGGCAAGTGTGTGTAGTGCATCACCGTCCAAGAAAGAAGTAAAAAGCACAGGGTTTTGTATCTGGGGCATATCAATTTATTTTGTTATTTATTTAATTGACTTAGCGAAAATAGGTTTGTCAAACAGATAGTTTGATCTTCAAATAATTAACATTATAAAAGTAATATACAAATCCCTACGCTGATCTGTTTTTTATAATTCTATTATCTAACAATAAAAGCAAATTTCGCTTTGAATCAATCAGTAAATCAACCTTCCCGCAGATAATTCTTAATTCCCTCGAAGGTCCTTCAATTCGATTCCTATTTTCCGAGTGGGAAGCCACACAAAGCCAACATAAATAAATTGCCAGCAATTACGGCGTTAACAAGTTTTATTGACTGACTAAATGCGCCCGATCCCTCGTGATATAAACCTTCTACCAGTAAGCCCCTGTCCTCCTCCTTCTCCCCTTCTGTCAAAGTAAAGTCCAGAGATATTTTTTTCCCGTTCAGTTCTCCCACCATCCCCCCGCTCTTAATTTTCTGTGTATTTTCGGGCAAGGACATTTCATGGGCTTGTACAAACGTTTAACCGAGTGTCTGCTACCCTCGATTTCAAGCCCCCTCCCCCCCATGACTGAGGGGGTAAATTTATTTGCGCTTCGTGGTCGGTCGTCTGGTCAAGTTTTTGTTTTTGACCAACAACGGGCTGAGGGGGGAGAGCTCTGTGTGTGTTTTCGGTGCTGAGGGAGAACAATGAATAATGTCCGCAGTCAGCCAGGCGCAATCGCTTGTTTCCACTTGCCAGCCGCACACTGCCACTCCCACACAGCCCCACCCCTATTTTCGCCGGCCCCCATTTGGTAGCACCACCGCCACCTCCCCCCATTTAGACGCCCATTCATTCCGCTAGATCAATCTTCGTTGCACTTCTGCTGGGGCCCCTGTTCCGCTGTTTTTTTTTTTTGTCCATGTCCATGTCTGTCTATCGATTCGACACTTTGTTGCATTTGAAATTTATTAGCCAGCCTTAACACACGGAAAAAATTAATAAAATTGGAATGTTTTAATAGAATCGGGATCGATTTTTATATCTTGATAAAATGTACAAAAGAAAGAAATTGGAATATATGAAAATTATAAAAAAAAGAAACAAGAAATTCAAAAAAAAAACAAAGATATTAACAACAAGCAGTCAGAGAAGTCAAGGAAAACAAGGAAACTAACAAACAATAGTCAGAGGAATCATATAATATAAGGACATTATCATCAAATTTTAATTAATAAATATATAGATAGTTAGTAATTCAAATAAAAATACAAAGAACTTAATCTTCAAACATCTTAGAAAGGAAACAGGGGACTATTGCTTATACTGTCTGAGTTTTTATTTATTTTCTTATAGTTTCCCGATCAAAAAATGATTTAGGGTATGTATGTATGTAGAAAGAATTATTTAAATCTGTAAATATACCCTTTGAGTATACTCTCTAAGTTTTTATTTATTTTCTTCTCATTTTCCGAATACTAGTTCATAAAAAATCATAAATATTGAGGTAAGCATTTAAGCATAAATAATTATTTACATTTTACTTATAAAACCATGAATATATAGTTCCTATTTCTATTAAAAATGTTTCTTAATGCCGAATTTTTTCTGCCTGTAAGCCCTGATAGAAATCTCCTTTAAGCACACATGCACATACATACATTATTCCCAGCATATTTCTCACATTATAACTGTCAGCCCAAAATTTACCTTTCAAGCTAAGCATAAAAAATGGCACCAAAGAAAGGAAAAAAAAACATTTATAAGGCGACATTGATTCTACTCTGTGGCAGCCAATAAAAAGATAAAGCCAGCTAACCAAATCGTTCAAGGGGGAGGTTATAGCCATGTGCCTTGGTCTCGGCTGTCTGGTTTCCCCTGAGAGAGGGGGGAGGGGGTTAATAAAGGGGAGTTAGGCGCTATCAGCATATGCGGTTTAAGTTGCGGTTGACATTTATTTCACGCACCATTGCACAAATAAATGCGTTGCGGCTTGCCAATTCGAATGGATGGGGTTGAAAGAATTGATATTAATATGGGAAGAAAATAGGGTTGAGTAAAATGTACTGACAGTTGTGAACTCTAGGTGGAAGTTATAGAACTTTTCGGTTTTAAAAAACCTATGAAGATGAGTTTTTTAGAACAAGAAAGGGATCTAACTATTTTAAAACGTATTTAACATGTTTTTAGATGTTGAAACTGAACAGATTGTGAAGCTATAAATAATATATACTCCTTATAAATTGCCAACCTCTTTATTTTTGTTTCTTTACCTCTAAACCTTTAATTTTAATTATTTCTCTAAATTTCCAATTTAATTATTAAGCTTAAATGAACTAATTCCTTGGCTCATTAAAGAATTTATCTTTGCCTGTTTAATTTGAAAGCCTCTCTCCCATTCCCCCGTTAAAGTTTACATTTAATCGATCATCCGTTCGTATATGATATCAATTAATTTATCCATCACATCTTCAATTAGCTGGCACTGACCAGACAGATCAGAGTCTCTAACAAAACTCTGACGGCCAGAGATCATCTCTGCAACTCCAATCACCTTTTTGGACCCTTTAACCCTTTGCTGTCGATGGTGCAACTTTTGGGCCACGCCCCCCAACAAGTCGCCTTCGAGGGTCTCGGGGTCATCCTACTTCCTCCACACTTGTGTTTCAATATCGTTTAGGATTTCTTTTTTTTTTTTGTGTGTTCTTTACGTCGTTTGCCTTTTTTGGTTTTTTAATTTTACGCTTCGAAATTTCATAATTTCCACACTTTGTGCGCTAGGCCCCTGTCTTTGCCCCTATCTACCATCTTGGTCGGTTCTTCTTGGGGCACCTTGTCTTGAGCTTCAAACATCAAACACTAAAGTTTTATTTTCCATCATATTCTTTCTCTCTTTCTCTGCCTTGTATTTTTGCTTAGCCGCACTAAAAATTCCTGTCACGTACACAAAATTTTAATTGACGCCATTAAAAGGTTTGGGTCCCAAGGAGAAGAAGGAGAAAAATATCAAAAAATAAAAGGAATAGGTATTACTATATATGGGAAATAAATATCTGAAGAAACTCAGAGCTGGAAACAAATTTAAATGGTTTTTAAAGTGTGGGAAAACAAGAATAAATGGAAATATATATATTTTATTATTTCACTATGTTTTATTGCCTTAAAAGGATATAAACACAGGAATAATGAGCAATACAAATTCTTAAGGAAATTTGAAAACATGAAATGTTTTTAAAGCTTGTTCAAACAAGGAAGATGTGATGAAATACCTATAAGACTTAAATTACATTCATAATATATTATAAAAATAATACAAATAATTTGGAAATCAGTTTCAATCTTATTTTTAAAGTTAATTAAAGGTCGTAAAATAAGAAGAAATAACTATAAACTTAAATGAAACGCATTATATATTATTGCAACAATAATAACAGCTTAGGAATGAGTTTTAAAAAACTAAAAAAATATATATCTTCATAAGCTCTTAAATAGATTTAAATGCTTTAGTTTAACAAACTGTCAGAAGCTACAATTAGTTGAATGATTTAGCGGATTTTCAGTCAAGTGGCTTGTGAAAGTCAGAGAGACTATAGTGTCTGACTTTGTCTCTGCCTCTGCCTCTATTATCCTTTGCTGACGTTAATTAATGATACTCCCAGCATATACAACTCTATTCGCAGGATAACTAAAGCCCGAAACTTTTTAGCTGTGCAAGTGGGAATTTTAATTGCGCCCAAACTGCCAGAGTCGTCCCCTCCATTTGCTGTTGACTTTAATTGTGTGAGAAAGCAAAAACATTCTAATTTACAGCGTGGCGCGGCGAAGGATGCACAGGATATGTGAGCTGCTTTAGCCGAGTGTGTGCTCGGAATGCGATAGTGTAATTATGATGCGGTTTTGGGTTCGGTTCTCTCTGCCCTTTTGCCGGGGCAAACAATTGCAACCGAAGATTAGACCGCTTTTAGTCCTTAGCACACGCCCCTTCCTTCCTTTCCACCCTACAGTTTTCCATGTGTCGCACGTTGCGCGTCCTTTTTGTTGGTCCTTTTTGCATACTCCATTCGGACAATGGCAAATGTACTTTGTGCAGCAACTCTCCATTGTTTGCCATTGTAATTAAGTTGACAATCCATCATCATACATCATCATTGGCTATCATTGGTGGGGGGGAAATTAAAATATTTTTGTAAAATTTGTTGAGGTTTCACCGATTGCGATTGTACACATTAATATATATTTCCGGCACGGCGCTTGGCTCTGCCTTTTGTGTGATATTTTTTGCTAATTTGTTTAATGAATGCATGGATGGCGATTCGAATGGCACGTGATGAGTGATTGAGGGGTTGGAAGGGAAACCTAAAGAAGGATTTGGTTTTTATTTATTTGGAGAAGCGAGCAACTGATACAATATTCGGGAGTTTTCATAAGGAAATACTTTTTAGTAAGGGGAGTTAGGTATTCGAGTAAGCCATTATTATATTATTATTTAAATTAATATTCAAAAACTTAATATAAATTATATATAAAATAATTATATAATTTATAAAATAAATTATAAGTAAGTTCCTAAATCTTCGATGTTTAAATATATACTTAATATCAAATTTGAAAACTTTATAATTTCTGTAAATTTTCTACTTTAAAAATAATCAGTAATTCGGCGTTTATCAATTATTTGATTTAATTCTCTTAATTTTAGAAACGTTTAAGTTGTATGTGCACTTATAAATTCTTTACCTATTCTTTCTAATATCGCGCTACTAATCTAACCATAACAAGCACGTGCTTGGTATTGCAAGGGTCTCCTAATTGTACAGACCCTAGGGCTTCCGTAGTGTCCAAAATTCAGTTTGACATATAAAACCTTACAATATCTTCCACAATTTTCCTCAAGTTGCTAGATTTTTCCACCATTTTCTGTTACATTTTTTCAATACATTTTCCCCCTTAATTATGTCAAACTCAATTTAGTTGGCAACTTAGCAGCTAATCACTCAAACTTAAAGCAACGCCAGCCTCAATGGCAAGCCAAAGCCCAACCACAAGCTGTCTGTCAATCGCAGGAAGGAATATATACATATATATATATGCATGTAGGAGGAAAAATACTCACTTCCCTTCCGCAGAACCCTGCCCACAGTGCAAATAAGACAAAAGTTGGATAAAAAATAATGCCAAAGAAAAAACAAGTCCATGTGAGTGTGAGGGAAAGTGTAACTGTGTTTAAACTCAATTAGCATAAAGTGCAATCCATCATGGAAAATGTCAAAAACTGCTGAGCAAAGTTGCCACAAGTCGGAGCATAAAAAAAAATCGACAAAAGAAGCAAAATCAGGGGTTGCAAAACTCAACCACATAAAGAAAAAAAAATAAAAAGAAATTGAACACAAAAAAAAGATGAGGGAAAAAATGTCTAATATATTAAACAAATATGATAATAAAGTTAGCTGGCGTGAGGGGATTTGGGGAGTGGCCAGGACAGTGCCAAATGCAGGAAACTATAAAAACGCTGATAGAGAAAAGAAAGTTGTGAACTTTGCATAAGTTTTTTTCGACCAAGGATTCCACATCCACTCAGGTATTTACGACCTAACCAAATGCGATAAAGTAAGTGTCCCCCACGAAAAATATAAAAAATAGAATTCAAAAACTGAAATCTGCAAAGTTAGCCTACTCGTGCACTGACCATAATTTTAAGGAAATTAGAGAAAATTTCTTAGGATCAGGTATTTATTTCTTTTTTTGTAAATAATATAGTTTTCTGTATTTTATTGTATCCGTATTCCGCATTTAATCGGGAAAACTACTTGTAAAACTTAATCTTGTTTTTAATAGGGATATACAAATATTATTATAATAAATAGAAGAACGAATTACCTTATTTTAAAACATTTCTTCAAAGATCCAATTAGATTAAATCAATCAATAAAATACCTATATTATTAAAATAACTTTGTAACTTTGAGAAAAGAACTCTGAAATTTTAAAGAAATATAAGTACTGTATTTTTTAGACAAATGTTCAAAGAAATTCTATATTCTTTACGTTTATAAACAAATATGTAAACCATATATATATAATTTCCCATTTAATCACTTACAAGAAACATCTTATTTTTTGCCAAGTGTATGTTTAGTTAAGGGTCAAGTACTGGCGGTGGGAGGGGAATGGGTTAAGGGGCACGAGTTGGTCATAAATTTCCAGGTGCTGCTGGCTTTTGTCCAGGCTGCCCTGAATTATTGTCACTGGCAACAATGATGTGGCAGCATCAGGAGTTTCCAAATCCTTGAAGAAGGGCGAGCAAGTCCATAAACCATAGGCTGAGGACTTAGCTTTTCCACATGCTGCACGCCTGCCCCTGCTATTTTTTATTTCCTTTTTTCCTGCTTGTGGGTTGAGCCCTTACAAAGTATTATCGAAGTGGCGTAATAAAAAATAGGAAAATATGTTTGAGATTTCGGGCTCTTTCGGTTCATATCTAAATTACGCTCATCCGCAGACATATCCTGTGTGGAAAGCGCCGACATTAAATAGGGAAACTTTGTACAATTTTTGTAGCACACTTTGGGGCGTCGGCGTCGGGGAAGGATGCGGGTAGGGGGACAAAAAAACCCTGCCAAAGCCAACAATGACTTGGGGTATATTTTCTTTCCTATTTCTCTGCGGATTCCCCAACTCCCCATTTAGGGGCGTGGCTTTAGTCCAACTGCTGTTCTTCCGGGGCCACCACAAAAACTCTGGCGGCCACATAAATCCTGGAGGACGACTTGGCCCTGTTGGAAAATGCAATGCCAAGGCAATGGGAATTAAAAAGATGGCGAAAAGAAAAGCCACTAGGGCCACGACTAGGTGGAAAAACAGGAATGATAAAAGGGAAAAGGCAAGAAGAGACTACAAAAGAAATCGCTTGCCAGCCAAAAGGGAAAATTGCATTACACAGATGTTGCCAATTTCGTAGGGAAACAGGGGAAGCGGGGAAAAATGCAGAGGGTGTTGGGGCTGGGAAAATCCCGAGGAAAATTTTCCCTCTATGTCTGTGTAGGTGTGGCAGCCCGCAGCCCGCTCCTTTACGCTCAAGAAGTGCTAAAGAAAAAGTCATAAAATGCAAGCAAGAAAGAAAATTGCAAATGAAATGTCGAGAGTTTGGCGAGCTTTTCCCCGAAAAAGGGGGGGGGGGGGGGG
>VNJM01001379.1:180087-315483 GCA_008042475.1 Drosophila kanapiae
GGGGGGGGGGGGGGGGCACGAGGCGGGTTTGGTAAAAGCTGACTGGGGAAAAAGCAATAAAATGGCGGATATAAAGAAAAGCGGAGCCCAGCCAGGACTTTCCAGCATGTACATGGACTGTACATAAACCCGCCTCGAATAAAGAGATTTAAAAGAAAGACGAGGCGTATACAATGAAAGCGCTTCTTCTTTCGCAGGAGATACGAAATTATTTTTGCATTTCACTGGCAATTAATCTTTCAATTTTCAAACACCAAAAGATAATTGAAGAAAATTACTTGGCCGTGGAAAAATTGGCAAAGGGGGTTTAAATAGGGATTGCTAAGCGTAATCTGTAAGGAAAAATACTAAGCCTTGAATCTAAATCACATTTTGTTTAAACTATAAAATAAACAATTTGTATTTATATTTGATTATTGGATTAGTTGAAAACTACAAAGTTTATATGATAAATCAATATTTGTTTATTCAGTTTTTCATATTACGTAAGTATTTTCTAATTAAAAATTTAAACCCAAAAAAGAAATATGTATTTTATTTGATGATTCATTTAAGTATTCTCTATTTCTTATTTTACTTGGTTAATAATAAGAATAATTAATTCATAACATTAGAGAAGAATTAACCTGGTGACAGTCTCCAAGTTTTATTCACAAATTAAACAAAAATGCCAAAACTTAAAATGTCAATTTGCAGGGCTTCAGAACCTCTTTGAAATGAATTCTTTATGAAGAAATTTACATTCCGCAGAAGTTCCGACAAGTCTGTTCTATAAATAACCCTAGTTGGGGTACCTTCATAGCTCCCTAAAACCCCAACTTTCTGCCCCTTTAGCCCCCTTTGCACCATCGTCATCGTCGTAAACTTGTGGACGACGCAAACTACAACGGACAAAATTAAATTGCCGACAAAATTTGGAAAAACATAAATTTTAAATTAGTGCAGGCCAAAGGACCCTACAAAGCGACTACACAGAGAAAAAAGATAGGGAATAATGAGGGTGTTTTAACGCATATACAATAAAGAGGGAATATTAAACCCTTAATAATATTTGTATATATACGTTTTTAATATATTAGTATTGATTTTTTCCTGGAAGTTGATCCACTACGGTCAACACACGCAGGAAGCCCTTGTGACAAAAAGCACGTGCTTGTTAGGATTAGGTGTTAGTAGGTGCGTTAGAAGAATAAATAAAAAATATGTTTATTTATATTTTAAATATTTTGAGTACTTTTGTAAATATTTTAAATTAATTTGCAATATAGCGGTAAATATTATTTAAGTTAAATAAACTAAATTAAATAAATAAGATAACAAAAATAATTAAAATAGTAAATAATATAAATAATAATAAAAATAAAAGATTTATTTGTATATTAAGGAAAATAGTATATATTATATTGTATGTATTATATAGTGTATATAATACATTAAAAGTATAATAAAATTTCAATTAGCAAACCCCTAATTTATTTAAATATTTACACATTTGACAAATTAATATTTTTAAAATGATTTTACAAAGTTTATTTGTCTATAATTGCTATATTTTTATTAAATGCAAAATCAACTAAAATTAAGGTCCCATTATTAAAAGAAAAACACCCCAAAAAATATTCCCTGTGTAGCCCATTTGAAACCCCAAAAATTAAGCATAGACTAAAGCCAAAATATTGTTTTTACCTTGTAAGTAAAATATTTATTCAATATAACAATATTTTCTGATTGAGACGGGACAGAGCGATAGGGACGAAAAGAGGTAGCGACAGGAAGAGCGAATGGGTTCTAGGGAGAGAGATAGAGGGAGAGCGAGAGTGCGCAGTGCTGAAATTTTCGGAGAAAGGACTTTTCCACAAAGGAAATGCCTTTAAATTGTAAAACGAGACGCATAAACAAATGCACAAGCACACACACACACGCACGCACACACACAGACAAAAGCTCTTAAGTAAATAATAAAGCAAAAAAAGAACTCACACAAAATGCAAAAAGCAGAAGGCAAATGCAAAACCAACCCGCAAAGACACAAACAAAAAAAAGAAAAGCAGACAGAAGCAAAGACAGAAACCAGTACATAGCGGAACGCTGTGGAAACGGAACACTGCGCAGTGTAACGCTTTTGGGGGCGGAGTTTCGGCGATGGAAATGGAATCGCAATCTGAATTGAAATGGGAATTGAAATGAAACAGAGTGAGCAAGGTAGCGCGCGCGAAAGAGAGGGAGCGAAAGCCAGAGCACTCACACACTGAGCGGAATGACAAACAAATACAAATGTATTGCCGCTCTGCCGACGTCGGCGTCGCTGTTCCCCATTTCCCCCTCCAGCGAACCATCCATCGTTCTTCATCGTGTTTCTCTTCTCTCTTTTGCTCTTGTTATTACGTCCTTGTATTTGTTGTGAGCAGAAGCAATCCCCGAAACGTGTTCAAAACAAATAAAACAAATTATAATCAAGCAAGCGAAAAGCAACAAAAACAAAAAAATAGAAGGAAAAATAGAAAAAAACAAATCAACATTTTACAAATTTTTGAGAATTTAAAGGAATTTGATTAGAAAGAAGGCCCTGGGAGCACAAAAGTGAGACAAAACTTCAATTTTTGCTTGAATTTAGCTTTTAAAAATGTATTTAACATTTTTAGATTAAAAATAATATATTATTTATTTTAATTTTACTTTGTAGAAGCTACAGAAACTTACAAAATATTTACGTACCAAACTCCGACGGCATTTAGATAATTTATACTTTTAAATACAAGAATACGTTTATTAAACATTAAATACAATTTAATATTCCAATTATTATTTTTTATTTCCAATTTAATGTTAAACTAAATTTACATTTCAAATAAATTAAAATATCTTCATCATTTAACAAGTTTTAATTCTCTAGAAAACATTCTTAAGGCATTTTCGCTTATAATAATATGTTTCAACTAATATATATCTTTTTAAGCAACAAATCTTTGAATAACTATAAAGATTCTCATTAAACAATACAAATATTTAATTTGCATTCTCATTTGTAACAGACTTTAAAGTCAACATAAAATAAACATATAAATAACTGAAGAAAGATAATAAAAACATTTTAACAACAGATTTGCTTTATTACCTTTGTGAAAAAGTAAAAAAATTAATTCCTACCTTGTTTCGTTTATAATTTATTGATATTTTTACAATTTAAAGCAATTAACTTAAATAAATTAATTAAAACATAGATTCAAATTTTCTAAATCTTAAAATTTATTAATAAGAATACTGAAATACATAAATTTAAAAAAATATACATTAAAAGATGGTAAGACATGTATTTCTCTTCCTGGGGCTTATGCTGTCTGTGGGTTCTCCTTCTCGCCCAGAAAATTAACCCTCTGGTAAGCCCCTTTGCCCATTTAAATACAACACCCAGCGAGGTCTCATTTTTAGAGTCGCTGCAGCACCTCTTGCATAAAATTATCAGCTGCAAAAATTATAGCAAAATGCTACAAGTTTTTTTTTGTTGGTTAATTTGCATCTGGTTCTGTATCAGACGTTTTAATTACAAAGTGCTACTACATACAACAACAGGTTCGTTCCAATGTTTCAGTCGGTCTGTTTAATTACCTTTGATTGCCGGGGAAAAATATGAGAACTAATTGATGAACACAAATCATAATTTCTAGAAGGGATTCTATAGTAAATTCTAGCGTTTTCGAACTTTTAATACTATGATTTGTATTATTTATTGATATTCTGACTTGTTATTTAAGTAAATAAATGAAATAAACGATAAATGGTTACACTTCTTGATTGCTAAAACTTATCTAATGTACTTGAGTTTGCAAAACTCTTTGTATATATATTTAAGTTAAGTTAAGACATAATTCCATTCTTTAAATCTGATTTACAAATTTGTATACTTGCAGATACATTTGATTTGAAGATTCTACATAGTTTGGTAAGTTGTTTTTAAGATAATTTTAATTTTATAACTCATTTCCTTACATTCAACCTAAATGCTTTAAAAATATTACCTAATCAAAAAGGAAACCCATTACTTTATGTGTTTGGCATAGCCTAAAATTAGCTTTTATATCAAAGAGAACACAAACACAAAAACCCAACTTGGCTCCCTTTAAGTTTCCTCATAAATTGTATTTGCAATTACTTGAACGCCATCCAAGAGTCAGGACTTCTTTTAAAATTGCCGACGGAAGACGTCGCTGAAGAAGGCAAAGGACCCTCAATTCCAGGAGCAACCATGTAAGCTGCCATTTTTCCTATATGAAGACGGCACAAGAGGGTCCCAGAACATCCAACTGAAATTGAGTTTGAAAATGCTTTCTTACAACTAAATCAAATGTTTTGATAAATTGCCCGGCACACGCAAACATTTCGTTTGTACAAAATGGCCGAGAAAGGAGAGAGAGCTGTCGACTCTACATATAAAGTCGATGCTTATCTGGCCATTAAAATGAGGCCAAGACATTTTAGCATTTTAGCTCCCTTAATTGCGTGCTTTTTAATGGGATTTTCGCATTTTGCAAAACAAAAAAATCACCATCACATTTTGTTGTGGTGTAATGTGTGTTTTTCTTTCTTTTTTTCTGAAGCTCATCTTAAATGGACCTGTTTTTGTGTGTGGTTTAAATATAAATATTTACTTTTGTCAACACACAACAATTGAGCAATTAAATGGGTTATCTTAGCAGCGATCTTCCCATGACTTATCAGGAAAGAGGTTCTTCCCACAAAGCGGCAGACCGAGCTCATGATTTCGCTGCCCAGCAATTTTCATTTCAATTTCTGCGCACGCGCAACATTTCAGCCTCCTACTCACGTAGTAGTGGGGGTTTCTTTCCTTTTTTTCTCTATCTCTCTCCAGTTTTGCCATTATTTTCATTTTTTATTTTTTCCCCCTTTGGTTCCATGACTTACACAATTTATCTGTGATTCCATGTGATTCCATCTTGAGCTTGTGCAGATTTTCCTGTCATGAGCTGGTCGCTCGAATGTTTTAGGGTTGTCATCGTCTCGCTGTATTTATGATTATTGTTATTACTATTTCATCTTCTTCTACTGCCTCCTTTGTTTTGCCTTGCTCCTTGTGGCTTTATCGTGAGCTTTGAACTTGCCAGCAACTTCAATCCATAAGAAATTATTGAATTCGAGGTTGAGGTTACACGGCGCAGGTAAATTGCTAACCGAACGGTAATTTAACACAAGCCAAACTTTTGGGGAATTTCCAAAGGAAGTTTTTTTTTATATTCAACTTTGAGGGGTACTTTTGGACAATTAAAATAAATTGATTTGTTTACCTAAAAAGCATTTCAGTATTGCTATTTATTTCTCAGCTAAGATGCAAAAAGTTCGTTAAAGAAGTTCCCATATCTCGTTAACCCACCACCTGATCACCCCGAAACTTTACCACCTTTCCAATAATTCTAAAGTATACTCGCATACCAATTTTCATCTCCATCTGCTGTCGCTTTCCTAATGGGTTAAAGACCTCAGATAGGCCTGTTTGGTTCTGTTTTTCTCTCGCGGCGCTTTCTATTTTTATGTGGCGCGTGTGTGGAATCAATGAAATGGAAGATAATTGCACACACCCAGCATTTCCATTATTATTAACATTAACATGAGCAACAAGGACAAGGGGTTAAGATAAGTGGAGTTGGGGCAAGGTGGGAGCTGGGAGCTAGGGAGCAGGTGTAGCAGCAGTAGCAAGCAAGCAACACGTGTGAAAATCAAATTCCATGGCATCACCTACGCAAATTACAAAATGAACACACGCAGCAGCGATGGCCAAACGGGACGAGTTGTGGAGGGCCAAGCGCGGGGGTTAAGGGTGCCGAGCGCATGCCTGAGCACCAACGGGTTAAGCGCGTTGTTAATCATTTTAAGCATTGACCGGCCACAGCTTCCTGTCAGTGCTGTGAGAAGTTGATAATATCAAATTATAGCTAAAGCGGGATTGAAAAAATATAGAATATTATCGACCTTTTTGTAGGAAACTATATGCAATATTTCTTATATATATTATAAAATAAAGCTAAAAACTTTATTAATAAATCCTCTGGTTCGTAATAGTCACAGCTTAAAATCTTGACAAATAAATACAGAAAAATTAGAAACCATATTCCTAAAAGTTTTAAATTAAGTTTATAAATTATTCTTGTTAATATTGTATCTATTAAAAGTCAAATTTAGTGAAAAATATAGATTCCCTTTATAACATTTACAACTTTCAGCTAGAAAACAGCTGTATGGGCAACTTTTTGCTTTCTTGCCCTCTCTCTCTGTGTGATTTCACCTGGCTTTTCTGCTCCTCTCATTTTCCTATCCATTCATCGATGATTATTGCGTTAATTATTATCCTGCATCCTGGGCTTACAGGAGTTCGATGGGGTTATATTTCCAAGGCATACTTGTGCGTAAACTTCAAAAGGAATCCCGGCTATTTTCGTATGAGGTGCCTGCTGCTGCTGCTGTTGCTGCCCGGCTTAACCCCTTGTTGCCCCTGCCACTGCCCCCGTGCGAGGTCTTTGTCCTGGCCATTGCCTTCGGCGGCGTTTGTCCAGCTGCCGCCCTGCTTTTCCATTTTCCTCGTCCTGTCAGCCGCAACTGACCTAATAATCATTTTCAAAGCGAAACATTTTTGCTGTTGTCGTGTTGCTTCAACTTATTTCATTCACACTTTGTGGGGTTTTCAGGGGGTTAAGGAGGCCGGGTTTTTTTTTGGGGCTCTCCAACTGACTGCTGGTGTTAAACGCTCTGGGAAAACATTTTCCTTTTTTAGCCTTTGTGTGTGTAGAGCAGCAGGCCTATTGCGTATTTTCGGGGAATGGATTTGGTTTGGTGTTGGCCTAATTTGGGCAGCTTTGATGAATGTTTTTAGGGAGAGGGAGAGACAGACTGAATTAAAAAAGTTATAATGGGAAACTAAGATGTGTAAATGTTATTACATAATAGGAATTAACAGAAACTAAACTTGGAATGAAGGTAGCTTTGATATCAGTAGGAATTACTGAAAAAAACTCAATACCAAAGATATAAATTTATTAAACATTAAGACTTATGCATTTTTCCACCTTTATAAACAATTTTCCTTGCCATTCCCAGTTCCATTCAAATAAAAACTCAGCCGAAGCTTGTCACTAATAGACCAACCTGAGGCCATTTCTCAGGGTTTAATCAGTGGATTCCCCAAATAAACACAGAACCAGAAGCGGATGTAGGCCCTGACTTCATTAGGGGATTTCTCAGCACCTCTCGGCTTTATTTTTTTCGTTTCAAATTGAATCATCAATCAAAAATGTGAATGCATTGAAGATGTGACTGCTCTTCGACGGCTTTCAGCTGCAAACTTCGAAGAGAAATAAAACAAAAACTGATCGAAGGTACTCAGGGGGGAATTCAATAATTAAGGTGGAGATACTCTGTTTCCAAGTGCCAATTAGGCATTTTGTACATTTTTCGTGGTCGAAGGCGACAATTACCAGAGACAAAGTGTGAGCGGTGTATTGACCACAAAGCATTTGGCTTTCCATCCGCATTCGAACATTATTGCATTTGTCGCTTTATTTGTTTGTCTTCCCAACTTCTCTCTGCGGCGGCAACGTCGGCGACGACTAATCGAAATTAAATGACGTGTGAATGTTGGCAGCTGCTCCCTGTTCGGGTTCACCTCTCGACGTTCTGTCGTTATTATTATTGCATAGCTTTCGATTGCTGTCAGTCAGCAGCAGCTCCCGAAGGTTCAGTTCAGTTCAATTCCCATTCCCCTTTTCCCCAATTGCCACCGGCTTCGTTTCGATTGGTATTTTATATACCCTAAATCAGTAGAGAATATGGGAATTTATATTACATATATTTTTGTATTTTTTTATAATTATTATAACGGTCCAATATATCAAACATTATATCGATTTATTGCACAACTATCTCATTGTTAAAATATCGATATTATCGAATTTATCGTAAGATACCCGACAAATTTCTTTGTCTTCTTTTCCGATTATATTGTTACGATATATCAAAAACGATATTGATTTAACGCACAAATATCGTAGCGTTTAGTTATCGATATTATGGATTTTATCGAAGAATATCTGACATATTTCTTTATCTCTATTACCGATGTTATTAGTCCGATAAAGCAAACATAACATTGCTTTATTATATATTATATACAGATCGCAACGATATTAATGAATTAAAAAATCACCAACACATAACCTGGTGTCGTTATCGAGAAATGGATTTTATATTTGTTCAACATAAAAACCCTCTTCTCCCTTTTTTTCAATAATTTCTTAAATATCCAAAGTGTATATCGAATTCGACACATGATCGAAACCTTAACAATCTGCTCCCGTTTTTTCTGTCCTCCTTATTTTGTGGCTTTTATCAATTTAGTTGTTATGTTGTTTGGCTATTTGCGGTGACCAAAACAAGACAGAGCAGACCAAACCAGGCCAGACCAGAAGGACCCATAAATTATGACGATTGTCACTGGATGATTGCAATTGCGATTGCGATCCCCCGATTACGATTACGATGAGGTCGTCGATTACCAACTGGCGTTAAAATGTTGTGGCAGCTTTCATAAATTTTTCCGTTCAGACTTTCACGCCTGATATATATATTCGGGCTACTCATTCCCATGTTGAACATCTAATTAATGTATAAATAAAGCCCAGAGATGGCTTCTTCTCTTCCTTATTCGTATTTCGCCTCGAGTGATTTGTGGATCATGAAAACTGTGAGAAAATTGGAAGAAGACCTGAGCTGAAGCTGTCTGTTTTATATGCTTTTTGTTTTGTGCTACTTATGTTTGATTAAAATTTGTTTAATTTATGATGTCTGACCAACGTTGAACTTGTCCATAAATTGTTCAATTTCATGCTCGATTTGACACGGCTAGAGTTGAATTTGTTTTGGTTTTAATATATTTTTTTCATCAATTTTTTAGCCTGATTTGAATCGATCGGTGGTTCGGTAGTGGCTTAGGGGCTCATCTCAACAATCTGTCCTGCAACTGTCATCAAATTGCACTCAGAGGTTGTCATTATTTACAGCTTTGTGCTAATAGTAGTTGCCTTCATTCAGCAGATGCTTTTTTCCCTCCGTCGACTTGGCTAATTTACATATAAATTAAAACTAGAAAAAGTAAGAGAAATGCACACACACACACGCTGGCTGGCTGGCAGTTTGTTAACCTCATCTCGGTCGGTATTAGTTGTCTGCTCATCTTTTTCGGGATGTCTCGTTCTGGGTCTTCGGTCTCAGGCTTTCAAGTTGCCCGCCCCCAAAATTCCGCACGGAATTTCATAAATGCCTGGCAATAAGCGAGGCTGGCTTGGATAAATCCCGGCCATGGCGAAGGAGGAGGGATATCATGTAAAAAACGTAGTTGAGCCACATATGCGACACTTTGCTGCACATGTCCTGCCACAGGACAAAAGGCATCCCATGCACACACAAAAAACCGCAAAATGCTTAAATGTCTTTGATGGCTCTGGTCTAGCATACATACATATTTTTCCCTGCCCTTCTTGGCTACCACTTTTAGTTTTCGGTTGGCATTTTGTGCGCTCCAAAGAATTTCGAACGGTTCGAATTTGAAATATTTTCCTTTTCCCTGTTCAAATTGTAATTTGTAAATATTTCTACCCTCCCCAATCCCCACATGTACCACAATCTCAACCTCTTTGATCTGCCTTAGCCGATTGATATATCAGATCATTAATAATAGTCGCTATTATGAACTTTTTCCAATCTCTCTCCCTGACCAGAGCAGGCGCCTACTTTCTTGGCATTATTATTTGTTCAATTTCACGGTATACCTACTTGGTTATATTTTCCATGTTCTCTGCTTCGATTCGCTTTGGCCACTCATCTGAAAACATTTGAATTATGATTTTGTATGGCACTGCCTAATGATGATTGTTTCGCATTTAATTGGTTTCTGAATCGGTTGGTGGTGGGCAATGACTGGCAAAAGTAATAGTTTCACCAGTTGTCGGTGTTATGTAAGGGGTTCTAATGATGGGGGGAATCGATTCGTGCTAAATACATACAATTTTAGAGTTTTTAAAAGATTGTTCTTGGGTTTTGGTTGTTAAGAGGTAACTATAAAAGTTTACTGGAATGTTATAGCTATTCCTAGAATACTTTATGTTTTGAGGAAAAAGCGTTTAGAAATACTAAACTGCATGCGTACTCGTACAAAAAATCAGGCAGCACGGCAGTAGTTAAATTCCTCGCATTTCCTAACCCTAACAAGCACGTGCACGTACTGAACGTAGTGAAGTAATACTTCATCTCTGAAGCTATTTTTCATATACTTGTTAGCAGTAATAAGTTAAAGGAGCACCTTAAAATATATAAAATATTTACAAGGCAGTCATAAAATACAGCAATATTTGTGTTAAATGTATTCACTCGCCTTTAGACATTGCATTTAAAATTGAATAAACATATCAAATTCTCCATACATACACACATATTATATTAGGAAAAGAAAACATAGAAAAATACAACTTTAAAGTTATTTTTAGGAATATTTATGACTTTGGTTTATTACATCCAAGGTTTTTATGGATTTTCGCCTTGCATTCTTTTCCCCATTACCATAAGACTTTACAACCTATCATCATTTAATCTTTAAGCAAATCAAATCCTAAGCCTTTCTAATGGATTCCAAAAGCCGGGCCAAAGAACATGGATTGCCTATTTCCAGTCAACCCAATCACCATCCGAGCCCTGGAACACCATCTAATTGCCATAATCCATTTATAAGGTAACATAGTCGCACAATGTACAACAAGACGGGGAAACCCGAGCGAAATGGAAGGAAAAGCAAAGGAAAAAAAATATGGAAAAACAAACAGAATAAGCCAGACGACGGCCGAAAGCTAAGGAAAAAAGAAAAGTCAGTCGAGTTGCAATATGACAAGGCTGGTAAATAAATAGACTTGGCGACCACCCGCCGCCTTCAGTAAAATGATACAAAGAAATGCGAGACGGGACTTCAATACCGATTCTCTGGCTGTTCGGGGAAAATCCTTTTTATTAGTGCGATAAAAAGTCGGAGAATACGTAAAATTCCGGGTAAACGAATGTTGGGAATAAACGGCGGCAAGCCGGCAAACAGCATTTGCATTGCCTACTTTGCGGCGTCTTTTATTTATGAATTTCTTGCCCCGGCTCGGCTTTTGTCGTACGGGGAAAAGCTGCGCTTATTATAATTTCCTTTTGTGCATTAGTCCATCCCCCAAACCCACGCCGTCTGCCACTACGCCGCTTCCCACTGTGCGCACAGTGGGCCTAATGGCTGTTTGCTGTCGCCGCTCGCAATGTTCGTTCGTTTTTTACGATTTGTAAGTGCAATCAGTTGTAGCAGTTGCAAATCTCCCATTGGGTTGAATTTTTTTCCTTTCTGCTTCTGTTACTGCCCACGGGCTCAGAGTCAAGTAAGTCGTTTAATTTTTTCTAATAAGATTTCGTGGTATTTCGCCCCGCGCACGTGTTGCCTTAATAAGCTGCCCAAAACAAATTACCCTTAAAATCTCAAGAATTCTCTACGCATTTTTTTTCGCGTTTTTCCTCCCATTTGTATGATTTTTTCCGGTTTGTTTTTCTCTGTTTCCTCTGGTACGCCCGGAGTTTCCGTTTCATTTTGGGCTTATGATTTTGATTTGTGTGTTTATCTTTTGAATTTTTATTAGCAAATAAGTCTGCTTTCTACGCAGAAAATGTAAATGAGCGGAAATGATGGAAAATAAATATCCGCTTACAATTATAACAAAAAAGAAAGGAGATATAAGCCGCGAACATCTGTTGTGGAAATTGCAATTTAATCGCAGGATTTTTCGATTTTCAGTTAGCCGACGCAGTACAGCTGTCAATTTGAAGCATTTGGTAAATAGAGACGAAAAGTTATAGACTGATAAAGCACACCACACAAATTGATAGAAATGTTTACAAAGTTGTACCTAGATTTGTCAACGTGGTGTGTGTTTACCTTTGGCTAAATATCGAAACATGTGTGCAATCCAGAGCTTATCAACTGGGTCTCTGGCTGCTACCCAATTCTCACCCACTCACCCAACGGTTGTCAATAAAATAATGCAATATATGTTGAACGAAATGCGACTGGGAACTCTTTGGGCCATAATAGTTCTGGTTAGAGTGATTTGGCTTCCGCAACAAAGTCGTGGCCTTTTGAAGTTGGCCGCTTCGAGCGGGGCTTTCAATTAGCTTTACACCTTTCCCGACTTCCAAGTTAAGTCGAGAAGAGACCGCACACAAAGCGGCACTCAGAGATGAGTTCTAGAGAAACAGAAATGCCAGTGTTGTTCACAGAGGAACCAAAGATAATCGTCAGGGATGGGATCGTGACACGATGAGAAAATTTAAAGGGGTCTTTCTTAGAAATGTATGTATTAGAGTTTATATTATTATAGATAGGTAAGATGATTATGCTTGAAATAAGACTTATCCTTTAAATATAACGCGTAAAATATTTATCAGTATTTTTCATAAATATACAAGTATACTTAAAAGTATATTTTCAGTTCATGAATAAGTAGTTGTATTTGTGTTCTATAAATTATAGTCTATTTTTATTCTCTTCTGTCGCTTTAAGATCGAAAGACTACCTATCCTTATTTTCACCTTAAAATCACGCTACCACCTTTATGATACTTTGCTTTCTTCTCATTCGTTTATTGATCGTTAAAAATGATTTAAACTTGACAATGAGACATTGTTAAGGGCGACGAGGAGCTCGTAAAATTCTGCGGTTTCTTCGGTTTGTATTAGCTTTTGGTTAAGAATAAGTAAGCAACACACATACTTAAATTAAATAATTTTTCTTATTGTTTGCACGTAGCTACTGTTCCCTCTTTTTTTGTGGTTTCTGCGGCTAGCAACATGTTGCTGGCTTTGCTTGTTCCGCACAAATTCCCAACATGTTGCCGAACGGAGGGAAGAGGCAACAAATTAATGTTGTCGAAACACGAGAAAACCTTGTAAACTGTCGGCCGTTGAGGTAGAATCCCTTTTTGATTTTTGGCAGGCCGGGAATAAAGAGAGAGAGAGAGTCTGAGCCTAAAACCAAAGAAGAGGAAGAATAGGCGCTGGGAAAGAAGCTTCCTTTGGGAGCTGCACGCACGGCAACAACAACAACTCATGACGATAAGGAAAACATTATGCCTAGAATTCGACGCTTGAATACCCTTGTTGATATGATAAAAATAATTCATTTAATATTGGTATATTTGAGGTGTATTTCCATGTTTTAAATGTTGAGTACGGTTTTTAAGATTACATTTTGGCAGTAATTTAAAATTCATGTTCAGCTTTATGAATTTTTGTTAATAGATAAGAAAATATTGAACTGTTTTCTTTGATTTTATTATACAAGCTCCTAAGGCTTTACCTTGAGAAATAAACACACAAACGGACAAATAAACGGACAACCAAACGGACGAATACAAAATTAAAATTGATCTCTTTTCTTGATTTTTGGTATTTAGCTTACTATTAAAATATTTATATTTAAAGTATATAGTAATTCTTTTAGCCACTTTTACCATCATTTCCACTTCATTCTAAATTCCCGACAACATTATAACACCCTCAGTAAGGGTATATTAAAAATAAAACAACTTGTTGGCGGCTTTTGACTTTTGCCTTTGCATGTGGACCTTCCTTTTTTTTGTTTAATTTTTGTATTTTGTTGTTGCCGCATTTGTTGCACGCTTAAATGTCTTCTAAGTGGCGTAAATCTTAAATTGTTGCCCCGGGGCCTTTGGGCTGCTTGCCTTTTTTATGGTTTCAGGACTTTGATTTGCTCTGGCAATCGTCGCAGATTTGGGGGATTAGTTTTAGTGTCTGATTTGGCCGAGTTTTTGTGCGGTTTTTGAACTGTTTTTGTTTTTTTTGCCGCCTTGGTTTCATTTTGTATGCAAATTTTGCTGGGAATTTAAGGGTTCTACATTATATGAAAATACATTTCATTAAGTTTTTTATTCGAATTTTCGATACGGATTTGTGTGGTAATTTGTATTGGGAACGTTTTTTGTGGTAAGATAAAGGATGTCGGCAGATATACTTAAATATTATTGAGTTTCTTGATCCAAAATAGGGCTTACATCCAAATATTAATGTTTAATATAAATATAAGAATATATTTTAGTTTCCTCGTAAGGGCATGATTAATATATAAATATTCTGTTAAGTAGAGTTTTCCTCTATTAATTTACTATTTCACCTACATATTAATTTTAATTATATAATCTTTAAGAAGTTTTCCATATGTCCTTTAATATCCCTAAACCTCTTAAGGACTATCTTTTATTTATCTCGGCTTACAATTGAACAATTCACAAGTCAAGGCCCAGAGGAGTTCCTTTCAATCTATATAGTATATATTGAACGTGGCATAGGAAAATGATTGATGGTTGTCAATAGGAAGCTTCCAAAGAAATTAACAGTTCAAGTGTTGCATAACTCGCACACCCCCGAATCGATCTACCTCGCAGCTGTCAAAGTCGAAGCGTCATATAAATGACATCAAGACAGTTGGAAAAAAAAACAACAAAATATATATTGTATATAAAGAGAAGCATTTTTGTCACGCAGCCAAATCGATGACGTCGCAGCAGACGGCGGCTTATAATCAGTTCCGCTTAGGCAAGTCACAAGTCACAAAAGTCGCTGGATAAGTTGAAACTACGCGCTTACGGCCTATCTCGAGGGCTGATGATGGCACTGCTCTGATGATGATGATGACAGCCGCGTGTGATTGACAGGGATTTATGATTGTTGTTTGGTTGCTCCTAAGCAGTTGAGAATTTCTGTAAAATTTCCTTGCCGGAATCTTACTTTGAAAAGGGGGTTTTGGGGCTGGGAAAAAGTGCAGACCCATGTGAATGACCTGCGTGCATTTTGTCATTCCGTGTGAATGGCAATGCAAACACAAGCCAGCATTCATTCATTACAAATGCTGTGAAAATTGCATATTATGGGGTCTGACAGTGGGCACTCGATTACGATAGATTTAAAAATAATTCAATAAAAATGTAATGTAAAAATGTAAATTAAATAAAGATGCATTTGAGAGACATGGTAAAAAATTTCACATAAGCTTTTACTTGGCGATTATTTAAGTGTGACCTGATGTTGCTTTCAATATATAATACATTCAATATTCTTGTCAATTAACATAAAAGTGGAAAATTATTTGAATTATAAATAACAAAATACAAAAATAGACAGCTGGGATATTTAAAAAGTATGGCAATTTTATATGTTGATAAATTTTTACATAAAAAATGTGACCAGACAACGGGAATACAATATGTTATATGTACAAAGTCATAGTTCATGCTAAATTAAGCAATTTAAATACTCTTTCTAAGGCCTACTCTATTATCAGCAATTTATCCAATCATATATTTCAAAATCTACATCCTTTCTGATACCTTTCTCAAGTCTTCACTGTACTTTGTGTCATCTCTCCTCTTTTGGTTCACTCACCTCGCCTTAAGTAAACATTGTTTGCGGGCAAATTTTTCAATGCGCATTGCATTTCATCTCTAAACGAGATATGGGCACCAGGACGAGGACGCGAGTCCTTTTCAAGATGCCCAAGCGGAGCAAGCGAGATGGCCATATAGGAGGGGAGAGAGGGAGAAGTGTCTGCTGTGTGTATGAATATTCATGCCTTGTTTATGCATATTTGCGTGTCAAGTGATGCCACCTCTGGCCCACTGCTACGTCCTCGGCTGATTCCCATTTCTCTGCTCATTGCTCTTATTCTGCTGCTGTTGCTACTGCTTCCTTCACGTGCAACGCGACGTATGCGCAATATTTCCGCTTCTGCTTTTCGGTTTGCTTTTCAAGTTTGTTTACCATTGCACACACCGACGAGCTTTGAAAAAGTGGAAAACTGGGGAAGCAAGCGGGCGCTGTGTGAGTGTGAAAAATTTTCTGTTTATGCTCACATTTCATTTGAACGTGAGTTTGTTTGTTTGCCAATTTGAAGTGCTAAAAAGTCGGTGGCTCTGAAGAGGGCCAAGGGGATGAATGGCTTGGCCTGGTGGGCAGGGGCATTCTGATTGCAATTTGTGCTGAGTGTGCGGAAAAGATATACCGGAAAGGAGGTTGCCCTCCTGCACTCTCTTACTCTCTGCCTGCCTGGCTCGGTTGGGCCACAAGCCACTTGTCACTGGCGCAGGATGGCACCGAAAATGAGATCACCAAAAACTTTTAACAAGAGATAGAATTACGAAAATACCACAATATTATCAATTTAGTAAATAAACTTAAAATTGTTTATTTTATATATAGCAGCAATATTTGGTAAATCAAATAAAACAATATCCTTCCCAATTTCAAAGTGATAGACCATACAATTTCATAGAATTTTCTCGCAATTTTTCAATGCCGTTTTCAACATATTTTCTCAGCTTATCCATTTCCTTTCTAACCCATTTATTATGCCAAAGAGCTACCCCTCTCAACCTTCTCTTCGTAGCTATAAAGAAAAATATATTCTCATCAGTCCGATTTCGCGTGTCCGCGTGTCCATGACAATTGCCCAGTCAAAATGGGGGCGTGACCGGGCATGTTGCACCGATAGCTTCAACTGGGAATTTGCCATGGCCCAGACGGAGAATCCAGTGATGGAGATGATGATGATGATGATAATGACGAGGGAAACTGGGAGTCAGAGCGAGCACGAGCAGAACCAAATCTCCATGGCGATGCCCTTGAGTGATCTATGCAAAGTACTAGGCGGATCGCAGGATAGCAAAGATCGGTGAATCGGTGAATCGGCGATGGTGATCGTGGCTAGGCAGTTGGTTACAGCCAAATCAAAGGTAGCCGTTGCCAGTAGCTCCCTGGTAGCCGACTAGTCATCAAAAACTGGGAAATTAGCATAGACAGTTTCCAAGCCAGCCATTGCCAAAGTGCGTAGAAAATCATGAAAATGGCTACTGGAGTGGCCAACGAGCCAAGGCACGATGCAGTTGGAGATGCACAGAGAAAATAATAAACATAATCAAGAAATAAATATTTATAAATAAATATTTTAATTTTTATTTATTCAATCTGTGTATATATTCTACAAAAATGTACTTTGAAAGAGGTAATAATATAATACACATTTTTAAATTAAATAATTGATTATGTTGGGCTTTTGCTAAGTGAAAAAGAAAACTTTCTACTTGGTTTGGTGTTAGTTTAATGGCTGTAAGTTATTTCTAAAAGATTAATTTAAATTATACACCAGAGAACTTATAAATCCATGATCCTATTTAAATATTTCTTTGAAAATACCAAAAGAGATATTTCTCAGGCATTAGAAATATAAAGAAGCTAAGGATTCAATTCAACCTTAAAGTGATATTTTTTTGCCGTGCTGAAGAGTCAGCCTCAAAGCCATCGGTATTAATTTCATACAATTAATGGAAATTATATGGAATTATGAGTGGAACATTGAAATTCCTTGCGAACATCACCCGGGACAACAAACCAGACGAAATTCACTGCCGACCGCCTGCCTTCAAAAGGAAAACTCTAGCACTAACTTGGGTGGCAATTCCCATTTGAACACAACCGTCGCCCGGCTCCAAATGAAAGCAAATTAAATTTTTCACTGTCTTCTTAATTGAAACATTAGCCAAACATTTTAGCTAGCTCACTCCCCGTCGCTCCACTCCTCTGTTCATTTACATTCAAATTAACTCGTAATGAAAACGAGTCGGGAAACTTTGACTTCGTCTTTCCGCGGGGGTTGTGGCATTTAATTAGTTGCTCTGATTGTTGCCCCTTGTTTATTACTATTTGCTGGCCATTTCTTCTCGGCTTAGTCAGTTAAATTATACACGCCCAAGGTTCTCTGGTTAACGATTCTGTTTGTTTTGACACTCGTTTGATGTTCATTTGCCGTCATTTAAAGGAAGGTATACCTATTCGATTGAATTGGACAATGAAAATAAGGTTACCACCCCTTAATTTCACTGACCTTTGAAACAGCTGTGGAATGGAAAACAATGTCATCACTTTATTTTGTGTCGCTCTCTGTAGGGTTGAAGCATTGTTTTGTTTATTTATTTACTTATTTAGTTGCTGGCTGTGATGGAATTAAAATAATAGAGAAATAATTCAAGCGATTTCAAAACTATTATATTCCATTATTTTATTTGGATTTATATATGAATATATTTAAATTTCCATAGGTTTCATTTTTAATATAATTTAGATTGTACACCTTTGAAAAGTAACTAAATTTCACAAGGCTTTATTACATTTAGACGACATTATAATAACAATTAAATAAATTGTGTATTTAATTTAATATTAAACATCCAAATACACAAATGTTGTTCTCAAAATAAATTTATAGGATTGAGAACAAATTTTCTGTAACAAATACTATTTTAGAAAATTGCTATGCAATAAAAACAGTTTCTAAGGCGGATATAAAATATAAACAACTATTCAGACTAAAGATAAACTTCAGACTAAAGGTGAATTTCTACTGGCATATTTCTTATTCTTAGACTCTAACATCAACCTTTTTATTGTTTAATTATATTTTGTATTATTGCTAGTTTGTCTGTAAATTTGCGACTTAAATTCCTTCAACGTGGGAAATATCTGACCCTTGTAGAGATTATTAAATTTCGAGAAAGACTTTTTGGGGGTTGTCATTGATACAGTTTTCGATTGCACTTGCCACAACCCGTTCCCACCCCTTCCCCCCAATGAAAAGGCAAAGACCACACCTCACGACGCCCGTGTCCCTTAATTTTGCTTTTCCATCAGCAATCTCAATTTCTCCGGGGCGAAATGTTGCCGTGGCAAAAAGAAAACACAAAAACAGCAACACGTGCCCCTTTTAATTAAAATAAATAAATAGGCGCAAACACATAAATAAACAGAACACCAGGCCAATACAATAGCAAATAGAGATGATGATGGAGACCTTCTCAGTTTCTCTGTCAAAAATTCTCTGCGATCTGATATTCAATTTCATGCATTTATTTGTAAGAGCGGGTTGTGCTCCGGGCAATGGAAAGGGGTGAGTTTAACCCCCCCTATATTATTGCCAAGTTGGGGCGCCTTGAGCTATGTTATTCCTTTTTTTGTACGCCTTATTCTTTTGTGAAACGTGCGCATTCGAATTTAAGGCGAATTATTATTTAGTCGGCTTAGGAGAGACGCAAAACGTTTCTCGGAATAAAACGAAATTTCCAACGACTTAATTTTTGTATACCGCAATTTGCATGTGGAATAAATCAAATGTATAAAACGCATAAAAGACTCGAGATACACCCCCATACGCCACAGACATGAGTTATGGGTTAAGGTGGAGCAGCCAGGAGCAGGAGCAGGAACAGTAGCCTTTGTCTGGCCGGGATTATGACCATTTATTTGCCTGTCCGCCTTGTCCCGGAAAATACGTAGTACGTACTCTAGTCCTGGCCAATACTCCCTGTGTGTGGTTGGTTGGGCGAAAGTTTCGGCCTAAGGCGATTTTCCTCGGCACAAGAAATCCAAATCAATGAAGACTTTGCCGCACAATGGAGCGGCATTAATAGAAAGAGTGGAGAGTGGCCTGCACCCGTTTGGCTTCCAGTTTTTGGCTGGAGAGTTCTTGGCTTCCCGAACTTTGCTGGCGCCCTTTCATGGATTATGCATCGCTTAGCTCGAGCAAAACTTTCTCAACCAACTCAAATTATTTATTACTAATTGAAGGGGATGTCGCTCCTTGGCAATGACTTTTGCTGCTTCGACTTTTAATTCGATTATTTCGTCGTCCAAACATTTTCCACCGAGTTCAATTTGTCAAAGTTAATTAAACCAAGTTAAGAACTTTATTGAGCATTTCCTGCTCGCAACAAATGAAAACCAATCAAATTTAATGCGAAAATGATGCTAGGAAAAAGGGGGCAAGGATGGTAAATGGAGAACTTAAACTACATATATCTGCGGCTGCGGCCATTGGGCAAGATACATATAATAATAATTTATGTTATGGCAGCGCCAGAAGATCTGCAAACGATATATGTATGCCAGGCCTCATGCTCACCGACATTTTTTTTGTATACTCTCTCTGGGAGGAGCTAAGGTTTTCAGGGGAACTTGATACATTCACAAAATCATAAATGTTTTAAAAATATAAGCATACAAATATTTACCCTTTTATTTATATTACAAATCTATTTAAGAGATGATAATCTTATCATCATTATCAATATCCTAGCATTTTCCTTTGTTTGACTCTTTTACATTTCCTATTCATTTTTGCAAATGTTAAAAGATTTTGTAAGATTCCAATTCATTGCTAATTAATAAGATAAATCAATGTCCATATTTTCTTCTTTGAGGCTCCTTTTAATCAACAAGCTGCTTCTTGAATTTATCCTTAATTTATTCACTCACTTCAGGGTATTCCGGCTTCAATTTTACCGATCGTACCCAGCTTCTTTATATTTTTCATATAAATGCACAAGTTTTTGATTGATTCAATCAAAACGAAGCAAAACGCAAACGGCGATCAAGAAGTGGACTCGGAGCTAAAGCTAAAGCAAAGTTGGAGGCATCAGGTTTTCTGCATGCCTGTCACGTAATTTATTGATTTAGCTCTTGGGAATACGAGAGACGGTTCGTGGATCGTGAAAAATGAAATGTTTGCCACTGCCAGCAGCAGAAGCAGCAACTCAAAGGGAACACTGATCAAAAAATCAGAAGTATATTAGTTGTAAATCTTGCAATACATTATTTTTTTTTTTAAATAACAACAATTAAATGTTGCAGGAAAAAATAAAGATAATATCTGGTTAAAGCTGTTTTTGTTTTTTTAAGAAGAAGCTAACATCCACGCTGACATTGTACAGAAAAGGCCTATAGCCGTTGAACCTTCGAAACAATGTTTCCATACTCTGTCGATCAATCTATAATCTAAATATTAATTTTTATACAAAATTATACTTACCTTTGCCTTATAAATGGGCAACTTATTGGGTTTGGCATGTAAATTAAGACACACTTTGTTGTGGCCCAGGACCTTCAGTTCACACTTCTTGATCTCGCAAAAGGACTTCTCATAACAACTGCACTTGACATTAGTGAATTTAAAAAGCGCCTCTGTGTCGCCAAGCAAACACAAGATGATCACGTAAAACCGTACTCCCCAGGCAGTTTGATATATAACAAACTGTTCCAAATCTTACTAACAATTGTTTAAAATTAATCTGCAAAAAGCTATAAATCAATTTGAGTGCACACCTATTCACAAACTTGTTTTTTTTAATTGATCTTTTAAAAAAAAATATAATAATATTAAAATCCATCATCATACAATAGCAGTAATTATATAATTAAATTTTTTAAATGCTTATTAATAGTCTGATTAGTGATTTGATAACTAAACCTTAATAATTCTCCCTATTTGGATTTCTAGAAATTTTTTAACTTTTAAGAAACCCGAATTAATAATTGATTTTAGTTTTTGTTGACTAGTTTATCTAGTTTATATTTTTTTATTGTTTTCATAACAATTGGACCGTGTATACCTTAGCTATAGAAAATAAAAAAGGAATCAATTAGTAACCATTATAAGCTAATTATTTATTCAACTAACTGAAACGGGTATTTATTCTATATCTGCCTGTTTTTAATACCTGATACCCATATGGTACAATGTTATTATATCTTAGCAGCGAACGAAAAGCTGTATTTATATATATATTTATCAGTATCACCAGGCGAGTCGATTTAGCCTCATCATAAGAATAAATAAAAGCAAGAGCTAACAAATTTGATGACAACTGTATCTTTGAATTTCTGTAAAATTTAATTTTTAAATGTGAAAGAAATTAATCGCAATATCAGCATTTTCTTTCACTTCTTCTGACTATGGTAGTAATATTTTTTGTCAGTGCAATCACATCGGCTAACTGGCATGATGGCTGACCGAACTGGACTGGGGCTGATTGGTTGTCGATCGATTTGGCTGCCGGCCAGACAAATTCAAATGCATTGGCCCCGATCTGTGAATGCAACTGCTTCGGCAGGGGGGTTTCTGTTGGAACCAAGGGGACGAGCTGCCGAGGGGATCAGAGGCACTTACGCATGTACGCCTCAAACGATACACAAAACTTGATCATCGGCGGGCACAGCGATCATCGATCAACAGACAGACATCCTCCCATCCCATTCCATCGCATCGGAGACCGTAGCATAGCAGCATCCTCAGACAGCGAGATAATGGCCGGCTTGCCATTTTGCATTTTTGCATTTGTAATGAAACTGAAAACCAGAATGAATTGTAATTTGTTCGGAATCAAGCAGAATCGGGCAGGAACATCCATCCATCCATCCAGCCATGTCTCCTCCTCCTTCTCCTGCTCCTCGGTCAGCAGTCCAAGTCCCAGTCCCAGTCCCAGTTTCGTGGTCGAGATATAAGATCAACAGCCAGCCAGACAGAAATTGCAATTCAGGATGTTTCGAGTGGATGGGGATAAGGCTGAACATGGGCATGAGGATGAGGTGGGAAGAACTTGATAGCATTGAACTTGGACTGGGCTGGAACAGTGGGATCAAATAGTGATATAATTGAAATAATATTGAATGGAAGAAATGTATTATATATTTTGATATTTATAACCTTGCTGGGTATTCAAAATTTGACTAGAAGCTGGCAACACAGTGAAGAAGGCATCTCAGCCCGATAAAGTATATATATTCTGGCTTAACCATGTTTGTCTGTCTAGGAAAACTAGTTTTATTATTAAATACTTTCTTAATATAAGCTATGAACATTGTAAGGATTTTACGTAATAAGAAAACTATTTTAATCTACTTAAGCCTAAATCTACTTAAGCATAAATATATAAAGGTTCTGTGGAAGATGTTTTAAACGTAGTGAACCATTAATACTATTTTTCCAAATTTACGTTTTTATAAACAAAACAAAAAGTTGTGTTCGTGTAAGGTTATTTAATTTTATATTTATTTGAAAACTTTTATATCTTTCCAAATGAAAATCTTCTTAGAGCCTTTTAAAATATCCTTTCTTCCATTTAATATAATATTTAACAAGAACCGTCCACCACAATATCTCAACATTTTCAACGAACCTCAGCCCACTGTGCCTGAGCCCATTTTTTATTGCCGCCTTCTCCCAGATCGCTTCCATTCGCTCCTTCATCTTTGGCTGGCAATTCGTATGTAAAATCGCGCATTTTCAACTGTTATCAGAGCCACTCTTCGGGGCCCCCAGATCATCTCGCACTCACGCAGTGGCGATCTCCTCCCCATAAGGCCCTCTTTCTCCGCCGCCAACAGCAGGAACTCCACCGAAGGCAACGCAAATGGCAATTTAAGTCATTTTGTTTTCTGCTTTTTTCTTTTTTGCGTACGATTTTTTTTCGAGTTTCGAGTTGTTGCAAGGCGAATTCAAAATGGTTTAATATTATGCACAAATCGGGCGAGTTGCGTAGTAAATTATGGGCCATTAACCTGCGGGTAACAGGTAACAGGCGGCCGGTGAGAAGGGGTCTGCTGGGCTTACCTGTCCTGGGTAATCAAATTTTTGTGTAAAAATGGCAGCCGGCCTTTGGGTGTAAAATGGGGAGGCGGTGTCTTTGGCGTAGGAAAATCTGAGTAGCAGCACTTCCAGGGAAATGCGTGCTACCTGAGGGAAATACGCCTAGGAAAAGACAGAGAAGGATAGCTTGGCTGCCTCGGGAGCAGCTGTCTTGGATCGTAAAAAGACTAATTTAAAAATCTTTTCCTTTCGGCCGTTCAGCGATCAGTCAGCCTCAGGATGTGGCCGCTACTTTTTCTACTGCTCGCCATAGTCGCTCCCTCGTGGCAGGAGAATGCCACGGCCATTGGCAATAGCTATGTGACCAAGGCGGGCTGTGAGGCACTGATCAAGGAGCCCAGTCTCTGCGATTGCCAGGATCAGGAGATCAAGTGCGAGAACCTGCTGCTACACAGTGACAATATCCAGCTATACGGCATCGGTTGCACCATCTTCGATGCCCGGGGCTTTGGTTATATACCCCCACTTCAAGTGGGCAATATCGGATCACTGATCATCCGAAATTGTGCCCTACCCAATGCCCAAAGTGTTAAGTATCTGCTCAGTAAGCTGGGAGTATCCAACTATACGGAGCTAGAGATCTTCAACTATTTCGATCCCAAGAAGACCGATCGCGGCGAGGTCCTCCAGCAGTACTACACAGATCACGAAGACCTCAAGAAGGTCTCCATCATAGGCTTCAAGTCCGTACTGCCAGGGAATTTTCTGGAGAATCTGCCAGCACTTGAACAGCTTTCCCTGAAAGGCAGTAGTGATCTGCCCGGCAACATCCTGCATCCCCTGAAGAACCTAACCCATCTGAACATTGTGGTCAAGAATCTGGGTAAGATCTCCGGTGAGATCTTCGCCAAGCAGTCCAAAGTCAGGCATCTGATGATCGATTGTGATGCCAAGAATAGTAGCGTGGAGATGTCCGCCTTTGGGCCGCAGGATCTGTGGCACATGACCAGTTTACAGTCCGTGGAACTATTTAACTGCGGGGACAATGTGCCAACCGAGCTGTTTTGGATGTCCGATCAGTTGGCCTACATTGGCATAAGGAGCAACATTAGCTATCTCAGCAAGGACTTCCTTAAGTCGCAAAAGAAACTGCTTACATTGAGATTGGAGCGAAACAACATAGCCAGGTTGCCCGATCAGCTATTCCACAATACCCCATTGCTACTGGAGATACATTTGGCATACAACAATTTGGATCGCATTCAGAGGTGAGTAATATTTCACTAGAAATGTTGAAAATTCTCATAAATATTTGTATTTTGTATTCAGCGGTCTCTTTGACAAGTTGAAGAACCTTCAGGTTCTCAATTTGGAGCACAATCCGATTACCACAATTGCCCTGAATGCCTTCACTCCGATACCAACTGCCCATATCTATGTGGGCAAGCTGTTCAGGGCGGCGAAAGACAATGCCGCCGACTGGGCTCGATCCACGAATGCCACCATCTGCGAGGAGGAGTTCAGCTACGGGGTATGCATCTACTGCAAGCGCGATGAATATCTGGACCACTTTGCCGACTCGGAGAATTGCAACAAGGCGAATCCAAAGGCCAAGGATGTGCTGGCCAAGAAGGCCTACGACAATCAGCTAAAGGCGATGCACACTCACTCCTGGAAAAAGGCCTAGGAATGTAAGTAATCTTGTATCCCATTCCGTGCGATTTTACGCCAATAATTTATATTAAATTTGACAAGCGGCCAGGACGACTTCACCCCTCTTGGCCAAATTGAAAACGAAATAAAAAGCAGAAAGCGCATGAAATACAAACAATATTAATATTTGTTGCTCGCTTTCAACGGCGCTGTGGCGATGATAAGAAAAGAAAGTTGGGTGCGAAGTCAACAAAACATTTTCCTATATAAATCATGAACGAAAACAATTTATCTTTTGATTTGTAGCCAAGGGGTGGGTGGTGGTGCTAGCTACCAACAAAATGAAAGAAAAAACTTTCTTTTCCGGGCTGGGGGGAGAGCGAACAACATGTCAAATGTAATAAGGCCTAATGTTGTCTTCCCTTTCTGTTTCATTTTTTTCTTCTCTCCCTTCTGTTGGGAAGAGGGGCTGGAATGGATTTGTAAGTGAAAGTCGGATGAGGAGAATCAAGTGAATTATATGCGGGTAGTCGAGGGGCGAGGCGAAAAACATTTCAGATTGCTATCATTTATGATAAAAATAAAAAAGGGAAAAAGAAACGCGACATCTGACAGAAGCAACAGGGAAGTAAGAAACTCATGAGGAATGCTCCGGTGTTATGCAAATCACATCTCACATTTGTTATTGTTCATCTAACATGTTAACTCCATAGGGGTGAGGTGCGCCCACAGTGCCGACATCTCATAAATGTCAAGGATATCACATATTCAGTCGCTGTGGGTTGCCAGCGATGAAAGTAGATTGAACAGCAATCAAATGTAAATTGCTATAAATGGAAATGGAGATGGAGTTGAAGATTTCGGGGTGGGATAAAGTCCTCTAAGCGTTCCAAATGGGTGCTTAAAATAATCTAGGGGAAAAGGATGGGAAAACAGGGGAATTGTCATAAGAGTGTTCCTATTTAGTAGTTTAGTAAATTTGAACTGACTCGAGGTAAAAATATAATTAATAGTAGAAAGGTACGTATAATAGATAACAAAAAACTAAGGTAAATGTTTAAGTTTAAGTAGTAGTCCACATAATAATTGTAGAGCCTGGTTCCCACTATTAAAGATCCTTAACCAGCCTTAATCCTTCGTCAGCTGTCACCTATTTTAACCACCTAATGGGTGGTATCTACACATGCACCAAGGGGGGCACTATTTGTATTCGCATTCTTTCCACTGTGGCCACTTTGATGCGCTTTAATGCAGGCCATAACTCATGGCCTCACTTACTCAGTCAGTCCGTCCGTCGGCGGGCTTCTAATCTCAATTTGCTGTTTGAGTTGCCACTAATAAAACGCACGACAAACTGACACCGACACTGGGAATCGAAGTGAACCACTGCACCACTCACGAACGCGACGCCACTAAACTCTATCCACACTCAAGCATTTGAGCCTCCGCCGATACACGACATTGGATTTGGGTGTCTTTCGGATTTTGCCTTCTTTTTTTATTGTGGCTTTCTGCGTTTCCGATAGACATAATTCGTCGGGGCGTGAGGTGACACTGACATACCCAAGACTGAATCACAAGGACAGTCGGATTGATTTTTAGCAGAAGGGGTTTTCTTGAGGTGAAAGGAATCAATGACATTTAATATAAGGTATTTAAAATGGGGTGTTAAAGTTATACCATATTAAAGAGCATCCAATCAGGGTGTTAATCGGTTTAATATTTGTCATAAAAAAATTAATCAAACAAAAGCCTTAAATGTTAGCAAAGATTCCTTTAAAGGACCATAAAAGTAATCTATTGCGGACTCCGTTCTTGTCTTCTTGTCTCTTAATACTTTTTTCCATTTTTCTAATTTATTACAATTATTATTTCTCTAAAAATATGGGAACTATGAGAACTAAGTTCTTGAGAAAACCCCTATTAAAGTTTAAACTCCAATTAATGCCCTCCTAATTCCTTCGTAAAACCCCCTCTAGTAAAACTCAGCTGCCCACAACTGACCAGCGACAACAACTGGGGCGGCCATCAGGTCCTGATACTGCCAATGCTACTCTGGCTCTCCACAAATGCAGCTTTTGTACTACTCGTATCTGGCGGATACATTTCAAAGCAATGCCAACTGACCTGCGTTTATCGCTTGGTAGCCCCGCAGACAAAGAGACCAACGGACAGGCAGATACAGCCAGAGGAGTCGAGCGCAGAAACAAACAGAAACAGAAAAACCGGGTGAGGAGCCGTGTGCGAAATTTATGGGCATCAACGTTGAATTTGAAGCGGGATCCCAGTCCCCCAATCCCAGTCCCAGTCCCAGTACGAGTTCGAGTCCAAATCCCAAAAAGCTGGCCTCCAGTCCGGAGCTGACTAGCTCCCAGTGGCTGGCTTGGCATTTGTAATGCCTAAATGCTTTGGCGAATTGATTTTTGGTGTAAACGATGTGCAATTTTAATGGATTGTGCTGCCAGATAAGCCAAAGGAGGTGGTCCTCCTCTCCTTGTGCCAGCTCTCGACACTCTATATATATAGTGGGGGACCCTGCTTGGACGATGCGATGCGATCCGTGGCTTGTCGTGTGTCGTTTAATTGAATTTGTTTTGATTAGTTGCGCGATGTGTGTGCGTGTAAGTCCTGCTTAAAGGCTTCTCTGCTCTTGCTGGAATTTTAAACTCACTCAAAACAGTGAAATAAAAACAAGAAGGGCCAGGCCTTGAGGCATTTTGGCGAGTTACCCCGCAAAATTGACATTGTTCATAGTCATAACATGACGGAAAAATGTCAATTTAAATATTTGCAAATATTTTAACAAGGTATGCCCCAGCAGCGCTAATTTCGCATGTGCGAAATAAAAATTGTGCACATTTTTTGTCCGGAGCCACCAACAAAAAGGGAATATAAGGAGCAAAAGAACCCAAAAAAAGGTGCAATAACTTTTTTAATTAATTAAGGGAAATGATAACGACAACGCTGCGGGCCCAACGAAAATATTATGCAAAAATTTTGTGAAAAGAGTATTTTTTGTGAGTCAAGAGAATGTGAAAAATGTTTGTGCTGGAAAAGTTTCACATGACATAGGGTTGTGTCCAAAAATAATTTGAACTGAAGGTATATCAAGAAATATTTTCGGCTTAACCTAGATAATATAATTATAAATATTATTATATATTTTCATTAATGAACACACAAGACAATCAGCCGACTTAGAGCTTACAATAAATATGGTAAAACTTAAACATTTGGCGTTTTTTGTATAGCAAGTGTGCTTAATTTGTACTTGGAAATTTCAGTGGAATTCCATATTTCCTAATGCTATTTATGCTTTATGTTTGTGAGGTTTTTAGGTTTGTCAGGGTATCTGCAACTTTTTGAATACTTCAAATACAAGCCACACTTTAATATAAATACAAAATATAAACTTTTTATATACGTATTTAACCTGCAGAGAAATACCTTTGACTTGCTTTTTGCCTTCCTAAAATATTTCTTATTCCTATCAACTTTAAATTGCTTTAAGAAAAATCCTTTGGGCTTTTTTTCATTGAAATTTAAAAGACCTCAAGCCCTGAGGAAAGTCAAATAGCCAACCTCCATTCAGAAGTCAATTAGACAGTGAGAAACCAAACACGTAACAGCCAACATAGCCCCCTTGGGGGTGAATTCGAAATCTCAATTTGAATGACAGCCCCAAACCGAAGTCAGTGCCCCGGCAGTGCAGTTTACTTGTTGATTTTGCAGCAAAAAGGGGTTTAGGGCCCGCAAAATACGAGAGAAGTGAGGCTTAAGTCCCCAACCGGAAATCTCGGCAGAAATTTCAATTGTTTATGCGTAAAAGTCAATTTGTGAGCCGAAATTCGAGTCCAAGGCAATTTGTGTGTTGTGTATGCATTTCAATTAGAATAAGATTGACAGCTGAGCTCTGGGGGTGGGGAGGAAGGCCGGCGAGAATTTAACAATGGGGATAATATCCCCTGCACTTGCACTTGCACTTCCACTTGCACCGAGCGATAAGGTTATGCACTTGGCTTGTGGTTTTCCAAATCTAATTGAATTTAATTGACTCGGTTTCGGAACTTCGGGGGGGGGGAGTCTGTGTGTGTGCGGGGAATGGCTTTCGAATCGGGGGAAATATAGCCGCCTTTAAGTTGTACTTTAGTCGGGGCAAATGTGTGTGTTGCATGACTTCCAGTTGGCCAAAAGGCCCGCAGTTGGTAGCAGTGAAAAATTGTAGCTGTCAGCGTTGGCCAGAAAAATGATTTGTTGATTTTGCTTTGCGGGGTTTTGTGAGGAGCTGCTCTCGGGGGGAGGTTGCATAAATCATAAAACGCTTTACATATTCCATACATATATTGGATGCATTTTTTTCGTGTATGGGCTCGTGTATGCAATTAAACTTAATATAAATGTCTAGTAATTATTGTGTCTGCTGCAAGCCGACCGGCTTAAACTTATAATTCACTCAACAAGCTTGCCGAAAACGTATCTAATTTAATAATCTTGCCACTTTTCCAGATCCCGAGACGGGAAAGCAGCCCGAAGTTTGCCAGAATTTTACGCATCAGTGTACTAGCTAGTATATAGATATATGAATTGTTTATGTATGTATGCAACCCATTAATGAGATTAAAATAAACTGCAAAATTAATTAGATTAAGCGAAAAACTACAGAGTGTGCTTATTAAATGTTTAATCTTGTTGGAGATATATTACATTTGGGTTCGTGATCAACTCTCATCAAAGTTTGAAATTATTTTAATTATACGATTTCGGGGAGAACTCTAAAACTAATATAAGCTTGCTATACTACCAACTACATTAGTTAATATCCTTTGGCAATCAAGGCTATTAGCCCGGCAGAAAACCAAACGAAATACAATAGCATTCCATTTGCCATCGAACAACAGCGCCAGTATGGAACTAATATTTGCCAAAAATGCCAAAACAAAACGGACTGCCATATAAAATCACAATAAAACAAAACAATGAGGGGACAACAGTCGGCAGGACACGGGGATAGAGGATCCTGGGGCCCCCAAGGCGTCTATTGTGCACATGTAATGTTCGGTGAGGGTGTTCACTGGCGGTGTTAAAAGGGGGTAGGGTTGGCTGTATTCAAGCTGAAAGCTTTCTCCAGTCTCTCGCGCCTTTTGAGTGTGTGTGTGAGCGATGTGTTTACATGGTGATTTTTTGCCGGCACGCGATATCCTTTTTGCCATCGCCCCGAATGTTTACCCTCCCCGATTGCCACCCCACCATCTCTACATTTTTGTTCTCTCTCACTGTTTGCTCCTTTCTGGCTGTCTGTCATGTACGGGGAGAACAAACTATGAAATGCCCGGGCGGCAAACATTCAACTATTGTTTGCACTAGCGTTGGTCCTTTCCAGCTTTTCCACATAATTGTTGGCGCTGCTTTGTCCATCAGACAAAAGGGCATAACACCAAGAAACAGCAGCAATAATAACAACATTTGTTGTTAGGTATTTATATGGATTTATGACCGAAACACTGAAGCAAGAAAGTTAATTAAGGCGAACAGAGCGGAGTGTATCGGAAAGATAAGGTAATGCCCAACAGGAATCCTAAAGATATTCTACAAACTATGTAAAATCTTTGAAAGAAAATATGTGCAGAAAACGGAAAGACATTAGGTGTTTTTTTATATATGTAAGATAGTTTATTTATTTTATTAAATATTAAAAAAAAATGTCTTATTGAGCAAGACTTCGAGCCTGTCCGTTAAAATTAAACATTCAAAAAGATATAGTGTGCTATTTTTAATCTTTTCAACTAAAACTATAAGGAACCCGTAATTTAACCCCGTAATTTCATAAATTTCGTATTTTTAACTTAAATTAAATTCTATAAATTTCCTTTTTCGTTCCGTATAATAAATCCGATTGGTAAGTACCTTAAATTCTTAAATCTATGAATTTATTTTTCCATTCCATATAAAGAATCCCCATTCGTAAGTTCCTTAATTTCTTATTTTTAAATTAAGTTAAATTTGTAATTTTATATATAATTGTAATTTATATAATTACATTTATTTTCCGGTCCTTATAAAGAATCCCCTGTATAAGTTCCTTAATTCCTTCTCTTTAAATTAAATTCATTTCTATGAATTTATTTTTCCATTCCTTTTAAAGAATTCCCATTCGTAAGTTCCTTAATTTCTTATTTTTAACTTAAATTGAAATCTATGCATTTATTTTTCCATTCCTTATAAAAAATCCACCTTGTAAGTTCCTTAATTTCTTATTTTTAACTTAAGTTAAAATAAACAAATTTATTTTCCATTTCTTATAAAGAAACCCCTTTGTATATTCCTTGATTTCTTATTGTTACCTTAAACTAAATTCTATAAATTGACGTTCCCCCGTTCTAAAGCCGAACCGAAGGCCGTCGGAACATTGCAACTGCAGGAGGTGTCCCAATGTCCGTTTCATGTCTTCATTGCTGGGATGCAAACAACAACGGCAAACATGGCCAACAGAAACTGAAACAGAAACAGAACCACCGGCGGCTGTAATTTATGCACGCACAGGCAGCTGGCTGCATTTTTTGCAAGGCCTCTCCCGCAGTTACCTTACGTTGTTGCATGTTGCCGCCTTTTTGGGGCGTTTTTTCGCCACAAATGTTGCAGGTGCAACAAACAGCAGCACGTGGCATGTGCAACAATGATGTCAAACAAAATATGCAGTTGCAGATCTAACGTGGCAGAGGGGGTAGGTGTGCCATGCCCCGTTGCTCAAACAGATACATTTCGTAGTTGATTGGGTTGTCACCGCCACGTTGTCGCCTGGCTGGAAAATTGTACATATTTTCTGCAGCTTTGTAGCTAAGGAATTCCAAGAATATGTTTGGGCTTGATAAATTATTGTTTTGGGCAGCGAATTCACATATAAGAAACGACAGGAAGACAGAAAAATATATATTAATCTTTTATTTTGTTAAAGAAAACGCAATATTTGTTAGGGTTTTAAAGCGCAACTTAAGATCTCAAGATTATGAAATAAAGGTAATAAATCGAGTTAAAGTTGAAAAAATGTCAATATTTCTTTCTAAAAGTGAAACATTACTTTAAAATTACATTACTTTTAACATTACTATTAAATATTATATTATTAAAATAAAAACATAATAACAAAGTACACAATAAATAATAAAATAATAATAATAATAATAATTTATTAAGAAATAAAGGTAATAAATCGAATTAAAGTTGAAAAAATGTCAATATTTCTTTCTAACAGTAATGTTTCGACAGCTATTAAATATTATATTATTAAAATAAAAACATAGTATCAACGTACATAATAAATAATTAAATAATCGTTATAATAAATCTACACTTTCGTCTTTACCTACATAAGTAGGTCCAGCACATCATCCCCTATGATATAGCGTTGCCTACTTTAGGGTGTACCTTCTTTTCTTTTCAGTCTGTGCTATAATTCCCAACTGCTTCTAGCTCAAATCAAGTATAGAGGCCTTGGCTGCGAGTTGTAAATTACTCTGGTTTCTATTCAATTGTCGAATAAATCTTTCGCCTTTTACTAAAGATTTCCGTGGATAGGAACACTCTAATGAGTCTAAAATAATTTTTAACTAGTGCCCTGTGGAGTTATTCCCCGGGGCCATAAATAATACATATGAAATATAAGATTTAACAAGGTAAACTAATTAGGAAGTAAACGAAAAAAAGAAGTCTGTATATAGTATATAAATTATACTAGAATTTTAGTTTTATGAACGTGTTTTAAGCATTTCTTAATAAAAGTATATAAGTATATTACAACTTCAAGTATTATAAGTTTGGTTAATCTGATTCAAATACTATATGTCTTCTAAAATGCTCATAAGGTTAAGAATAACTACGCCATCTCCAGCTAACTTTAATAATTTCTCATTTCCATAACACTTCATTTACATTTAAAGGAACTACTTCGTAACTTCCCCCGGATAAATATTTCCCCGTTAAACTCAATCGCCTAATATTGACTTGGCCCAAACCGCTCAGCCATTTAGCCGGGCTTTAACAAATAGCCCAAAGGACAATGGGGGCAGCCGTCAAGTTACGGCCAAAACACATGAATAATGCAGGGCATTTACCGCATTGACCACGCCCACTCATCAATCGCCCCTTACCAACGCCTAAGCATCGAAATTAGCGCAAACAACAATTAAAAATGCTTGAATGCATTTAATTATTTTGTTGATTGTTAGTACAAATATGTATGTTCAAATCGGAAAAACTAATCAAAAATGCAATAGAAAAATACATTTTGCGCAAATTAATTAAAATTATCGAAGCGAACGGACAAATCAACAATGAAAAAAAAAACTAAAACGAGTGAAATAACAAATGGCAAAGCCAAAGCAACTAATTAATGAGTTGATTAATAAACAATTAGATGCCAGAGTTGGGGGTTAGGGGGGGATATATAGTAGTTAGCAAATCGATGGAAATTTATGAGCTGGTAATTGACGCCCACACACACGAAAACCTACAGAAAAAAGCAAACAAGGGCCTCGACTATGAGGTACCCGGTGTATAGATTGATCTAAAATAAGTTAAGGTTATATTTTTCTAAAACTAGTTTCTCGTTTTTTTTTTTTAAATATAATTAAAATATATCTGGTAATGATTAAAGTCACAGAAATGGACAATTTTCTAAACACAACATATCCTAATTCCCTAAGAGTTACCCAGCATAAAAACGGGCCCATAACTCAGCAATCTGGCCAAGTGGCGACTGTTGTAAATCAAGTAAGCCAGGCCAGCCAACTTGTTTGCTCTTTTGGCATGCAAACCTGCAACCCAGCTGGAGTTGAAAAGTCTGGAGAAAAATACGAAAGAAAAAAAAAAAGAAGAAATACAGACCTCCCGCCCACTCTCAGATCCCCAGCCTAGATACCCGAAAATTTTTATTTTTCCTCCGGACTAGCTAGCACAAAAAGTGGGTGGAGCACTTTTTGATATCCCGGTGGCAGCCACTGCACTTGGCTTCTGCAGTTGCAAATTTCTTACTCCGGCCTCTGTGCCGTGGACACGCCCACAGTATTTCCCAGCCTCCTCCTGCCGCTGCTGCTGCTGCTGCTGCTGCTGCCCTCGGGTTCTTTTTCGGGCTTACACACACTCTTGGGTATACATACATATATATATACTTATAAGAGCAGCAGCCACTGTTGATTGTTCAGATAAGTGGGCCCACGACTCGACTATGCCTTCGGTTTGGATTACAATACGTATTGGCCTAAGTACGAGTATCAAGCGCAAATATGTTAATTGCCGCCGTGCCAAAACAGAAGCCAAAAGCGTCGCCTTTTTGGTAGCCAAAGTCGGTGTGGGTTATGGGTTCTCTTTTTGGTGGAGTAGCGGTATCTGATTGTCAGAGTTCAAATTGAAATTAAAATAAATGTTCCAGAAGCGTTAATTGCTTCATTAACAAACAAATTACCATACAGATGGAGGAATTATCCAGTGGAAAGTGTACAGCTTAGGTTTTGGGAGCTTGGCAGTAATTATTTGGTAGTTAAGATATTACCTACAATAAACAAGAGAAGATTGTTTTGTATCTATTAAGTATTTGTATGTCGTTCAGGATTAAATTGATAAAAAATTTGAAATTTGTAAAGGGGAGATATTTAGTGGTTAATGTGGATTTAATTTAACATAGTTAATTGTAGTTCTTTTACTTTTACAAATAAAATATTCACGATAATTCCATACAAAAAATATTTAAGTATTTTGTACATCCTAAAAAAGAACTTTGAACTATTTATTATGTTGCCACATACCGCTTATCGTAATTAACTTTAAGCAAAAAATAATTACCAATTTCCCTAGTCCACTTAATTCCAAAAAGAACTCCCAGACAAGCCCAATTCCTTACTTGGAATTCCACGAATTTCATCAAATTGAAATTAATTTAAAGACACAAAAAAGCGTTAATTGAACAGCATTAGAGCCAACATTTGATTGCTTAATTTACATGAAAATTAACTAAAAACAGACGTCAGGGTAGAAGGCGAAATCACAGAGAACTGGGGAAAAATGCCCAAAAAAGAAGAACTAGAATCAAAAGTAATGGTGTCTCAGGGTACAGGAGTCGCCATCCCTTCGGCCTGCGGCCTGGGTTCATAAAGACGCAGACCATTAAGACGTTTTAATTCTTGATTTTGCACCCTCGTCGCCGGACCAGGGATGTCCAAAGTCCTTCGGACTGCCAGGATTCCGTCTTGGCTCATGACCCACCAGGACCGTCAATTTTTGGCCCTCGTTTTGCTGCTTTATGCCCTTCGCCTGTTGTCGTTTTATTTTTAATTTCGTCTGAGCGCGTCTTTTTTATGCCGTCGAGGCTCATTAGATTTGCAAAATGTTGGTCGTTAATGTTATTAGGTTCTTGGTCTCTGACCTCCCCGGCGAGCAGGCAAATTGCAATTGGATTAATAAATGCCATTAGGCATTGCAAGTGTTTTATTTTTATTTCCATTTTTTTGTTGGGAGGGATAATTTGTATTTATGCTGTCATTTTATGCCACATTTAAGTCGAGTTATGGTCAGTGGGAAAGAGAAAACACAAAGTGAATTATTAGGGAAAGAAATAATAACATTGACACTTGGGAAGAGTCAAATTTCTAGGAAAAAGAAGAGATCTAAAGATCCTACTTTAATATTTAAATTCATTTCTTTTGTTACTCAGTTATTTATTTAATAAAAATATTGAAAAACTGAAATACATCATCGTTCAAGCATTCCCCATTTTTTTGTGAGGTATAATTTATATTTGTTCTGTCATTTTAGTGACGAAAAAAAATAAACGTAGAGGTGGAGACATGAAAAAGGAAACGGAAATGTGACAAAAGTCAACAACACCAAAGTTATTTTGGCATTTTCCGGGGTGACTTTTGTGGGTGTGACCCCGACACTTGGCAAACAAATTTACCAAACAGCAATTAGACCGCCGCGTTTTTTTTTTTATTATTTTAATATAAATGAAGTGAAATTAAAAGGCAACTGTGTTGACAAAGGCAGCAGCAGTCACATGTGGTCAGCGCCAGAAAAATCATCATCAAAGCAGTCGCACGTGTCTGGGCGGTAGTCCCCGAGTCCTGCCGCAAATGCTTTTGACACCTTTCAGCCAGAGAAAGTGTGTGAAAAAAGCACCGAACAAAAGGTCAATGTGGCTGGGAGGGAGGCCACTGACCAGTGTCACCCCCCCAACATAACCTTTGGCCTGACAGCAGCAACGCCCTGAGTTAATAATAATCAAAAATCCCAAAAATCTCTGGCCACTTGCTAATGAGAAAATTCAGCAGGAGGCTCAGTGAACTCGAAATTTGAGAAATACGACTCATCTCAATAACTTCCAGGCTGACACCTTTTGGGATCTTGTATGAAGAGGACAGGTGTTTTGTTTGAAAGAAGTGAGGTCAACCATGGTCAGTTTGAAGACGTTGAACTTGTATAACGCGCTTTCAAAAATAATATTAATTTATTGCTTAAAAAAACTGTACTAATAAATAGTTTTTTAAGACTGGCTAATACAAACGTTCATTAAAATTCTAAAAGTTTTTAATGGAGATGTTTAGCACCCTCGACCTATTACATTATTAAATATTCCTTCAACCTTTGACTATCCTCCCAATTATAATGACATTAACTAGCTGACTCCGCTTATTCAATTAGCAAAGTTAATTATTTATCAATTTCCACTCAACACACACACACTTTCATTTATTCGGGCACATATCAATTTATAACCAAATCAAGGCATTTCCACAGGGATTACGTCTGGAAATTCCACCAACACTCCCGTAAATTGAATTCTTTTCGGCAAATGAAACTAAACGAATTAAAAGTGTGTTCAGCTGCAGACTCCCCCAAAAAATATGTACGGCTATATGTATACAGCCAACTACAACCTCCCCCCAAAGGAGGTAGAAAAAATAATTAAATGATAAACTAATCTACACCCAAGCCTTTAATAAGCCAGCGCCAAAGAGGCGAAAAGGAGCAAACTGATGGAGTTTGAGACATTGGGGTCTATATGTGTGTGGGGAAAAGTGGGCGGAAAATAGCTGGGAAAATAGGGGAGTGGTAGAAAGGATATCAGCCAGGCTGAGTGTCCTTGCTGGGTTCGCCGCCTGTGCAAATAATTATTATTTTTCGAAACTATAAATCTGCTTACAAAATATTTTCGTGCATTTTTCAACCGAGCGCCACCCACAGCGAAAGGAGGGTTCATGGGGCAAGGCAAGAGGTATTGGTGGCGCAACACCAGACTGCGCCAGCCTCGGCAATGATATACAGTTTTCAATTAAAAATTATAGTCTAATGAAATTTTCCAGCATCGCCGGCAGGAGAGTGTTGCTCGGCTTTTTATTTTTTTTTCGGCTATTGCATAAAGGGGTAAAGGAGGCCAGTTAATTGCCAGTCCAGGGAAACTTTCTGTGGGTAAACTGAAATCCTTTTAAAGGTTTATAGCAAAGGTTTGCCAATCTGGTTTTGGCCATTTCAATATATGTATGTATGTAGTTTCCCCCCCAGCACTTCCATTTATATTCATGGCTGGAAAAACATTTTGTCATCTTATGTACGAGTCCTTTGATTTATGCTATTTACTTTTTATCAAGCTGCCTTCTGCACTGACTCAAAAAATAATTACAAAGCTGAACGAAGGTCCTGCTCCTCATTCTTTTGCTACATTTTTCGATCAAATTTCTTAGTTTACAAAAACTACAGAGACCACACACACAAGCAGAGGCACAACCCCCGACCACAAAATATTTTGGTATGAAAAATGTCCAAATTGCAAACCGAAAAATGTCCTTTAAAATTGGGGGTACAACACAGGGTTCCTTCGGTCTGTAGTTTGGGCCTTTTGTTTGCTTTCTAATAGTTGAGGACGATGAGCACCTGTCCCATAGCCGGAACCCTGTCCCTTGCAGTTAACCCCATCTCCCCTCTCACATGTAATCCGAAACATTGTTGGTTTTACTCTTCTTTTTTTTACGGAGAGCTCTAGTTTATAGTTTGAGTAATTTGCTTTTAAGCGGTTTTTAATATCAAAGTATTGCTTAAATATTTCCTGAAAAATAACCAACCCTCTTTGTTACACAACAAAAACTTTTCATCCCGAAAATGCGTAGAAAATCTGTTTGAAATTGTTATGTCATTTTTATGCAAAATATTTTTGAAATAAGAGAAAGCAAAAAGCGCTGAGCCGGACCTCACGCCTTGTGAATGTCATAAAAACGGGGAGAATCGTAACATTTAAAAGCTGTTCTCATGAACATAATGGAAACAAAAAAAAATAGGGAAAGTGAAGAAGTCATCAAAATGTAACTCAAGACAGTTACCGAGACTAATTTCTGTCCTGTCCAGGATTTTCGTGGGCTCATTTTGCCATTCGTTTCACTTCTTTTTTGTTTTTTTTCCATGCTGTTTTCCTTTTTTCTGTCTTTATTTTTAGGTGGGGAGTTTCTCTCACTCCAACAGTTCATTAGCCAGAATTTACAGTCACTTTTAGGAAATGCAACCGAAATGGTAAACACAAATGTAGGCCCAAAAAGGCAACTTTGCTTTAGAGGGATGCTCCAGATACTTTGGCCCAAACATCTGAGGTCCTCCTGCTCGTCCACAATTACCATGAATATTAAGCCACAATAAGAGCCAAAAGCTGCAAGCTGAACTCGCAATTGATGGAGCCACAGATGTTTCGGTGTGGTTGTGGTTTTGGTTTTTCGGCTTTTCAGCCTCACCTCAGCCTCAGGTAATTGAGGGAGGGTTGCTTCCAAAATTTCACTTTTTGAGGATGGGGGAATGGAGATACTCCAAAGAACCAAATGCATTTTTAATGAAATTTATGTAGGTTTGCATTAGTAATTGGAATGGGAATAAAAATGGTTTCCTCTGGTTTCGGTCTGAGGTTAGAGATAACTACACTATTTTATAGGGATTTATTAAAAAGTTCGTTTTATAGTTAAATATTACTAATAACTGAGTTAAATATTAGTGTTTAAGGATAATATTATACATTTACAAATAATTTTACTTTGAATGGTTTATTTAAACAAATCTCTTATATATAGGGGATCGATTATTTTATTCATTAGTCTTAAAAGAGCGCTTAATCATGGATATAATTAAAATCAGAACCGAGAGAACTTCTTCGTTTCTATCTTTTCTTTCACTCTCTCGCCTAAGCTGTGAGAGTAAATTTTGCTCTCTTGAGACCGCTTGCTTTGACTCCTATTTCTATCTCGCTCCCTGTCCCTGCTTTGTCTGCAATGTACAAGCATATCAGCAACAAAGGTTATTATTTTCAAGCAGTAGCGAAGGAATGAGTGTTTATAGTTGCTCTCTAAAAGTACTTCGTAACGCGAATTCATTCAAAAATCCGCGTCTCCTTTCGTCGGGGTTCTCCTATAGGAAACCAAAAGAATATATGGTCTGTGTCTAAATCACGAGCTCTGCTTATATCACAACTCAAAGATTTTGGAGCCGGCTATTTCAGCTCAGCTTTCTAGCTTCCTTCTTCGATTCAAGGCTAATCAAGTAGAGTCCCTGGAGAAATGCGCATTCATTTCAAATTTCCAAATTCCTGTTTACCCTAACCGACCACTTCCTTCCCTTTTTTTCGGCTGTTAAGGTGCATTACATACGCAGTCATAACTCAATTCCACTTATTTTTTGTTGCTAGCTCAACTCCTGTCCATTTGCGATGATGGCTGCCAGCCAAATTGAATTCAAATTCAATTTGAACTTTTCAATTTTGGACTCGCTGAGGGGAGGATAACAACAGCAGAACGAACAAACTCACACACATTTCGAATGCGTAAAATGTAATGAAAATTATGAGTTGAACCTGAGAACCCGAGATGAACCTGCAGGAGGAGAAAAAAGTGAAAGCCAAATGAAATTTCACAAACCAAATTGTTCATGCACTTTTGAGCAACACTTTCGGCGTTAACAGAGCAGACAGAGGCTCAGACAGTTCGCTAAATGAAATGAAACATACTCGTAAATTTAAATTGAAATTGAAATACGGCAAACTTCAGACGTGCGAGAGCTGTTTTTGTTGCCTTTTCGTTGTCCGTTGCCGCGGGCAGCGTTTTTGTTGCTGGGTGTGACATTTGACGCCCGTCGACGGAAATTTTCTTCACTTTCCACCCCGGGCTTTTCCCCTAACCAAAACTCAGTCCGACGCATACACCCACTAGTTATGACAGTTACAACTTTAATCAGACGACCCCCAAGCTCCATCTCCGAGCACAGAACAGAGAGAGGTCAGAGCACATTCATAACCAGCGAATCTTTTACGAGGCACTTGGCCAGTTGATGAGACACAGGACAGGCAGGATATCCAGGTACTGCCGCTGGATGGATCAGGTCCAGCATGTTCCACATTGTTGACCAAACATAAAAAAGATATTCGTCGTCAAGTGGATGTGGTTTTGTGACTCGACTAAAAATTATCCCTTGGCTAAACGTTAACTTACCTCACCTTAATGGTTCTCTTGAATCATATTTAATTAATTTAAATGAAATGATTTATATACATTATTTTTATACCAAATACAGGGTACCATCTCCTTTAACGAAACACAAAAACAGGACCTCATAGGCACCGAACCCAGACAGAACTCCTTTGCATTGAGTGCCTCACCTTCACACCCAGAATTTAACCTAAAATTCAACCAAAACCAGACACAATCCCAATCACAAACCCAGTCTCCGCAGGGCAGGCACAAACAATTATTATTTTACAAATTGATATTTATGAAGCAATTTACAAAATGTTTTTACGCCAAACGACTTTTTCACATCTCCTCGGCAGTCGCTGCAGTCCCTCGAGTCGGGAGTCTGAGGCTTGCACAAACATTGCACAGATTGCAGTCCAGCAGGATACGGGCCCTGAGCTGGAACCTGATTTCGTCCTTTTGCCCTTAGGCCGGCCTGCATTGGCATTGCAGTCGGTGACGGGGGGCAAAAAATGCCATGAATTTCATTGAGCCAGCCAACAGCATCAACGGAGGGGTCGCGGTGGAATATGGCTGACTTTTCCCAACCAGGGCCCACACACACAAATGTTTATTAATTTTATTGAACAATTAATTAAATGCGGCCAAAATGTTTTGTCAGCGGCAATGCCAACGACAGCTGCAAACGACGACGATGATGGCTCTTTTCGGTTTCGCCTCTTTTCGTTTGTTGCACTGCGCCTGCAAGTATGCAGCACAATATTAAAATACCACAAAAACGTGACTTGGTTCCGGAGGTTAAGGGCATGCGAAAATGAAGGCGGGATGTTCTGGAAATCTTCTTCTACAAATTATTATTATTTATATATTATTTGAAATAATGAAGAATAAATATTAAGGCGATAAATTATAAAAATACAAAACAAAATTATAAATACAAAACAAATATATCATCGAATACCTTCAAGATCTATCGTTCACCACAATCATAAATTAATGTATTTTTATATTTATGAACATACCACAGCTTTAAGGTAGAGACTAAACTATAAATAAAAAAAATTGTTAAGCCTTTTGGCTCTTTGCAAATTACAGATTCGAATATACAAATTTATTTACAAATATAATAAAACATATCTCGTGAAAAATAAAAAAAAAAAAAAATAAATAATACCAAGTAATTCTCCCAGAAATCGGCTTAACTCTTTACCAGAACACCACACACAAAAAATACGTATGATTTTATGAAGTGCAACAGCAGTTGCAACAACAATCAAAGGGCCGTTAGCACTCAATGCAAAACGTTGCAGTCACAAATTGTTTTTATTGATATGGAGCCCGACGCCCCACCCAGGAAATAAAGAAAATTGCCAAATGAAAATAGGCAAATGTGCAAAATGTGTGTGGCCCATTGTTATCAAAATATATGCAGATGTACGAAGTTGGAGCCCCCAAACAGAAAAACAAATGCAGGCCATAACAGTTTTGTTATTTAATGGCAAATTTATTTGCATATTGTAACATTCGAAGTGGGCATTGGACTGTGTTTGGTGACAGACGGGGAAATGGGAAATAGGAGGGTGGGAAATTGAAGGAGGCTGGCAAGCAAGCGATATGCACTTGACACTGAAGTGGTAGCTACTACACACATGTGGAACGCAGGCAGAGGGGTATATATATTATTTTCAAGGGTTGATCGCCTTTCAAAAAAGGTTTTTCGGTTTTTTTTCGCCTTTTGGTTTTTTTGCACACACTGCTATCGCTGGGCTATTTAGCGGCGTGGCGCACTTAAGCAAATACAAATTTACATTTCGCTGCCATAAACACTTTTAAATTTGAATCTCTTCTTGTTTTTACCCTGTTTCTGTGCCCCCCTTGCATGCAAATTGAAATTGATGCCAAGGTAAACAGTTTCAATGGAAAAGCCAGACAACTGGGCGGAAAAGGTCAGCTCGGTTCCATCTCCCTCCTCACTGCACAGAAAGAAAATTGCAATGTTCTGGCGGATTTATTGTATGAAGAACAACATAACTTAGTTATAAAAAATCTAAGGACCTAAGAGAATATGATTAAAATAATACAAGGGTGGGCAGACTCAAGTAAATTACAATTAATTGTATAAAATTTAAGCATTTAAAAATATAAATATATTCTAAAATATAAATTTCTTAGCCAATTTCCTCTTAGTGTAAAGGATGAGCTGAAAAAGAGCTTAGCCTGGCCAATTGCGTTGACAACTTCTGCTGTCCATTGGAGAGATGGAAACCCTCGAGGAAATGTCTTAGCCATAAGTCAAAGCCACTTCACAAAACACTTCCGGCTCAGTGGGACGTATTGTGGATTTTCTATTATCTGCTTGTTGGATTTCCCTTTATGCTTGAGGTTTTTTTTCCGGTTATCGCATGATTACGTACAATATTATGGTGGGCATATTAGCTATTAAAGAAGGTGTGTGCTTTAGACTTTGAAGAAGATTCTTTTAAATTTAATTTCATTGAAATTATTCGGCAATTATACACAGAGAGATTTAAAGTCTGATTAAAGTCTTTAGTAGCTTATACTACCTTTAAGTAAAAAGGATCTCAATTTATTGGTCCTCAAATTAAATAATTTTTCTTCTTACTGTATATTCCTATATGTTGAAGGGTCATTGTGCAATCTACAAGTTTTTATTAATAATTGTTTGTCTAACTTTTATAATCTGAACATGCTGTTTTTTTCTCTTCGTCTAAGAGTTCAATTGAGTTTTACTACTAAACATAATTAAAGTAGCATTGAAAATAAGAAGTAAAATATTTAATAAATAAGGAATTAATCGAGGATATTAATAAAATACATCGGAAAGCATTTATTTTATATTAATTCGCTACAAGTAATCCCATTCTTCCACTTATTTATAGAGAATCCTTTATCTGCAATTTTCGAGAAACCCTTTACCAGCATTTTCTCACCCCTTCCAAGTACTTAGTACTACCACAAGTAGCTTTGTTTCTTCTACTCTACATTTCACTCCTTTTTGTAATTTTCCCCTTTTCTTCTTTTTCCTTTTTTTAGCAGCCAGGGTGCAATTGAAATTGTATTTTCCTTTCCGAGTGTACACTTGTTGCTCAAACGGGAGCGAGTTGGCAGTGGCCTCCCTTTCGATGAGGGTTTATTTTGGCAGAAAAGTGGAAACTTTACCCCTCAGCGCCAGGTCGCCCTTTTCGTTTGTAGTTTTTCGGTGGTTGCTACCGCAAAAGACCCTTTTGGCTGAGCCACCACAGAAAAAGCTGAGGAAAATCGTCGCATCAAAAGGGGGCGTTTAGTGTGTAAGAAGAAGCTGGGAGACTGAGCCCTCTTGTTGTTTTTGTTAAATTTTGCAGAAAGTCACCAAAAAATCACCGAAGCACCCCGCCCACACCGGATCCACTCGCCCCTTTTGTGTGGGTGGCTTTCGCTACCGGGTTTTTTGTTTAGCCTTTTGGGTATTTAAACTAAGCGGATTGTGTGGGTGACATGAGTAGGTGTTAAGTGGCTTTGTCACTTTCCCAGTGGTGTGCCAGCGTGTGTGTGAGTGTGGGAAAATGTTAGTGCAGCTACAATTGCAGAATGAGGGGTGGGGCAGGACGGCATAAATACTCGTAGCAAGTCTTGGGAAAAATACTTGTAGTTGGAGAAAACCAATCAGTTTGCTTTGCACTCAATTTAAGCATTTAATTGCTTTCTGCAATCATTCGTAAGGCACTCTCGGCGAACGCCTCTCAAATTGTAAAATCTCGACAAAATTAATCAGTTTGCTCTGCCTTGGCCGGCTCTGCCAGGAAGTCAGAGCAATTAATCCAACTCAAATGACTGACTGATTCTATCGTTTTACCAAAGATTGGGGCGTTTGGGAGAGATGTGCCAGGCAATAAATCGTTGCCTGCTGCTATGGCTGTTAATTTGCAATTCCGATTTCAATTTGAGCACAATTTTTGCTCCGAAAAATATGGCTAACGGGCAATTGTCCGGCATTGCCTCGATTACACTGAGGGGAAATATTTGAAAGTTCTAAGATTAACTGTAGGATTACATGCTTTAAAAGGATTAAATATCATAAAGAAGCGTTAGAGAAAGGCTCACAAAGGAAGTACGCTTCTTTGGGATAAATTAAGCAAGTGCGTTTGTGTGCGTACAGATCTAGATTGCTTAAGAGTACATACAGTCGTTGGCGGTAAGCGCACAAGAAAGCGGGTGGATCCAGAGTGAAAACCGTATGGCGGTACTTATTTTAATATCAAGAAGTATATCAAGTCCATGGTTAGTGTCTTTAGCTTCGATGTATGGCAAGGCATTGCCTTTATTTCGCAAGTCAAGGAAGTACTTGGGCTTTTTTTAGAGAAAATTTATTTGTATGTTGGTTTCAATTTCTTTAATTGTCGTAATATGATTAAGCAATATTTCTATCATATTTTCACGAAAAAGCAACTCTTCCGCTTTAAATACTTATTACTCATAGAAGTAGTTCGAGTTTATATTTAAAATAAATATATTTCTTTAAGTGACTCATTGCTGGGCGAGTGCTGCCCCCCGTTGCAACCGCAAACATTTGACCAGAAGCCCGCAGGGACTATGGTTCCTCCTCCTGATCCAGTTCCCGCTCCAATACCTTCTCCCCCCCTCGATGCGGATGTGGCTGTGGCTGTGGTTATCCTGCGTCCGTTCCGACATGCGTCCGTTTGTAAGCCATTCATTTGTCCAATCATTCAACCGGAAGCTATACCGTTTGACACACATATACCCGTAGAGCTGCCTGCCATCCGGAATTTGCCGCCGGTGTTGGTACCCGCTGGGTGTCGCACTCGCACTCGGACACTCGCATGACACATGCAAATTTTCCAGCAGCATACCTTCTGAATTTAACCCCGCCCCCCCAATCCCATCCCATCACAGAGTCGACATCCGCATCCACATCCACATCCGTATCCGCTCTCTGCTGGCTATGTGTCATGCGAGTGGCAGTCGCCACTTAATTCATTTGATGCCGTAATTTGGCAATTTCTCGCAGATTTCCAGAGTCTGACATTCGGATTTGATCAATTAATTTGAATAACACCGGTCATTTATCATGTCGCGGCAACAGCCAACAAAAGGGTTGCCGGGCCCGGCATCAGGAAGGATATATGTATATGGCCAGGTCTAGGGTTGCTGATTGGAGGCGACCAACTTAATCCCTCATCGAGTGACTTCAGTTTGGTTTTATTTTGCGCATATCACGGGGGATTTGAATTGTTTTCATTAGGTTGTTGTTTAACTGAATGTCTCTAGGGATTTATAGAGGGTTTTTGTTAAAAACATATACTTTACTTATATATGAATGCTTGTGAGTAAATAAATAGTTGATCACTTCATTTATTCAGTTGAATATATCACATTGAATAAAGAACTGTGTTTAATTTTCACTGTGGAGTTTATTTTAATAAAGTAGATAGAGAAGAAGCTCTTTTGAGATCGGGATCACACAAAACCCTATGCTGTGTGCATTCTGAAAAACAAATAATGACGCGTGTGCATAGGCGTTAGCACCCCTGATCGAGAGTTTATCCAAAGGCATTATATGAGCGTGATCCATTACAAACACAAGCCGTCATTGCATTTGTGTGTGGAAGAATTTAAAGGAAGTGATTCAAATATGACAACAGAAAATATTTAACGCTAAAAACGTTTCAATTTAGCTATAGCTTGACAATGAGACATCACTAATGTGCTCTAATTTGCCGAGATCGTACCGGAAGTCCTTTGCCGGAGCCGCACGAAATCTAACAGCGTGCATGTGTTGGCAGAGTGCCAGCAGAGAAATTCCCTGACCCGCGACATAGAGCCATTCCGACCACTACATTAGATTGAAACGAAGTAAATATTATAGTTTGAACAGACTCACATACATTTAATAATCAAGCATAATAAGTATTAGATGGGAATTATAATTAAAACCTTATAGTTTGATATCCAAACACATCCTTTATATATTTCTCACCATTACAAACAACCACAAATTTTGATATCATTTCGGGATCTTCCATTACCGCAAATAATCATAATAAATGACAAGCAAAATGCTGAAATTATGTTTTTTAATAAGCACAACAATACTTTATGGCATTGCCACAATACTCCCCCATCCCCCTTATACCAATATTTCTTTTCTTTCGCTGTGTTTTCTTTTTTTTCCACCAACCAAGGAAAGTCACGTAAAAAAGTAAGCAAAAGTAAGCGACGACGAAACAACAAAAGAAAAAAGCTCAAAAAGAAGACACGGCTGCTTAGATAAATGAATGCGAATTACGAGTCAGGACAAGAAAGAGAAGGGGGCAAATTTTCCAGGGGAAAACTCCTGCCTCTCCAGTGCCACATACTTTGCATACTTTTTGCTCCCGTGGAGCATTCGAAATAAGCGTGAAGCCGCAGCAACTGTGTAAAATTTGTTTTCGGAAAAATCTGCCCGAAAAACACAAAATCACAAAAGAAGAGAAGAAAAAATTATATACAAATGACTTTTTATGTTGATTTCATGGACGCAGCTGTTGTGCGGGGGCCCCCGTTGTTGTTCCTCATAATTTATTATCCTGCACGGTTTGTTTTATGAACTTTAAATAAAAATTTATTAGCAGGCAAGGGGCAGGATGGCGGCGATAAAGTCGAACAAGTTGTGCGGCATGTGGCTGTCGCAAGACAGTTTGCATTTTTGATTAATTTCCATTTTTCGCCATCGCTATCGACGATGCATCAATCAAAGTTTTCAGCATTCTGTCCGTGAAATGAAACAGGGTGACTGAAACTTGTATCTTCTGCAAAAGGGAAATAAGGGAATTCCCCGCCCCAGAAGCATAAAGTTTGATGTATGAGCCTATCAATAAATTTGGACAAATACAGCAAGTGGTCAGTCAATTTATCGAAATGGTTATTGGAATCCAATCTGAGCTGCTTCTATACATTTCTTTAAATTTAAGTATAAATTTGATCTTGAACAGTACACATTTATAAACAAATTCTAAGGTATTTATGGACAAAAAAATGCTTTAAAATGTATATATTCTAACTGAAACCAAACAGTAATCAATATATACATAAACTCCCGCGATTTCCCCCATCAACTTTCTCACACTGAAACCAAAATTCGCCCTTCGAAACCAGCTCCAAAAGTTCATTCGTTGACGTCAGTCTGATCCCCTGCCGTTTTAGCATCCCCAAAACCCGAAAAGAAATCTTAATCCAGACAGTTTATGGGGGAAAATGTAATACAATCTCACAATTTAACGCTACTTATGCACGGCGTATGAATTTCATGCCATTTGTTAGCCACTCCAAGGCATCGAAGGGAAAATTGTTACCCAAACCGGAAGCAACAAAATCGAAATAAAATATACTCATAAACAGAGAGCTCTTCAGATATCTTTGTGATGGCTAATGAAACACTGAATTCTAAGCGATGATTGCCAATTTTTTGTGTGATTTCTTAAACAAAAAATTAATATTAAATATACAATGCCCTTAAAAAATTAATTAATTCAAAGAAACATAATGCAAGGCGTGACCGACCTTTCAGTTGTTTTATTAATTAATAAAACATTAAAAATAATAACGAAAAATGTATTCAAGATTTTCTTACCGGTATATATAAATGAAGATCCTTTTTAAAATTTAAAGTAAAATTTTGGTTTGCCGCTTTAAATACTTCTTCTTTTATTTAGAAAGTTTTTGTTTATAAAGTATTTAATATAATTTTGTGTGACCCACTTAACTACCTTTTGACTATCTAAAACTAGCACCTATTATAATTCCCATTTTACTTAAATTTTCAAGCTATTTTTATAAAGTATATTTCCAACTAAGAAACCAAGAATTTGCAAAAATTTTAAAGCTGAAAGATTTGTCATAAATTCTGCCACAAGCGTGCCAGAAAATCGTTTAGCAATAAAATTAAAATCTCACATAATTGTTCCCCAATGTGGCATATGGACAACTCGCTGTGTTTTCCAATTTTCCCGAGGGTTGTCTTCGGGAGTTAGCTCGGTGCGGAGGCCAGGGGATAAATACAACACGAATATAAGGTTGTACGCCAATTTTATTAACTGCAAATCTTATTTGCATGTTTATTTTGCATAATGTGCCGAAAAAAAAAAGAGAAGCGTCAAGTCAAGTCAGGGATAAATGGGGGATGAGGGTTGGAAAATCAACAGCAAAGCGGGCTCGCTTTCTTTTATTCAAATATTTTCTTATGACTTGCCGCGGAGCGCGACAAAAATTCGATTTGAGTGTCTGTCAACCGCCGAAGCCGCCTGCCCGCCGACCGAAAAAAATTATAAATGAAAAACAAATTTCACGCTTAACAACGCGGTTTCGTCCGTTCGCCGATTTGCATACGAAATTGGAGAAGTCAAAGGACCTGTCGAGGGTTGGCTGCAACAATTACAGATGTGTGTGCTCAAGTGGCTTTTCGCATTTTCAAATTTTATGCATTTTCCACGTGTCAAATCGCGCGTCAATCAATCGATGCGCATCAGGCATGTTTAATTTTGGAACTTTTCCTATCCACTAACTCGCCACGTCACCTCACCCATTTGCCTTGCCCCTCTGATGCCTCTTTATTTGTTTTTCATTTTTATGCCCCGGCACACCCCACAGAAAATAAAAATACAAAGAACGAAAAAAGAAAAATACAGGAGAAGTAGGCGATACCCGGTGCTGGTTTCAATTTTACGCCGATTGGTTTTCGGCAATCGCCTGTGCAAATAAGCTTTGCCAGCGATAAGCCCAAGGTCCATGCTCGGTCTGGCTATATCTCTACGCTGTGCCATAGATATATGGGCGGGCTCAAATTTAAATAAATACAAGCAAAGTGGAAAATAAAATGCCCAGCTAATGTCTCGTCCCCCTGTGCCAGCTCTGTCTCAGCTCACAAAAGGTATTCTGGGTATTTTCCTTTTTGCACGTAACGAGATAATTTTTACACTGGCCAATATGCAATTGGATTTACGAGAAGTCGATAAATTCTCAGCAGTCTCCAGGATGTCTTCTGACAGATTATATAGCTGGGGATTCGTTGGGAGTTTATGGCAAAGGAGTTGCACTTGTTTTATCCTGTCGAAAGGAAATTGAAGACCAATAACATAGATTAACAAATGCGATACTTTTAACCTTTCGAATTTCGATATATCAAAATTAACGATATATTCGATATAATATTATACGCGTTATTGTGATCGATTTATCATATCGAACCTTTTATCTCGATATACATCTCCAGTTCTTATTTTCAAACCATACTCTTTTACTAGTAGTAGTATTAAGCATGGTTATTATAAAAAAAGATTTAAATTTAAAATACTTATAAAGAAAGTAAAATCTTTAAGGAAGTTAAGGAAGGGTTAACAACTTAATTAATTCTTTAAAAATGTTATACCAACTGCACAACGAATTGGCACAGAAAGGAAATAAGATTCGATATAATATGTAATTTTAATTACATTTTCATCAATTTTCCAGAGTTCTAGTTAATTATTCAAAGCTCTCCAACCCAACTGAATTTTCTAATTATAATTATTAACATTCCAAGTTCCAAGCAACCAGCATCAAACATTAAACAAACTCAGAATGAGATGTTAAGGGCAACTTTGTGGAGCTTATTAAAAATTCAAGTATTGCCAATTTTTCGGCAAAGCAAATGTAATGCGATACAGAGACGTAATAAGCCCGCCAGAGTAACAGATGAGAGCGTTGTCAACGCACGGGGAAAAGCCACTTACAACAATGGAAATGATTTTTGCATAATTTATTCGATGATTATTACAAAGAAGGAGACAGTTTTTTGAGTGCCACCGGGACGAGCTCCCAACCGTTTGGGCGCCGGTTAATGTTGCTTTTTATTGCAATTAGAATGTTTTTTGGGGGGAGATTGTAAGTTGACACGATGCCACCGCGTGAGTGTGTTTGTGCATATTCCTTGGATTTAATTTGGCCGTTGCCGGCAAAAGTGATTATGTCCCTTTTGCCAGCTGCACCTTTTCAACTCGTGTCCCCAGAGTGGCGCCGGATTGCCGCTCTACACATGGGCCACCTCTCTCAAGTGGCTGCTCCGGATCTTTCATTTCGACTTCAATCATATTTCATGTCCTTCTTCGTCGTCGTCGTCGTCGCTCCTCCGTTTTGGTTTATGTTTATTGTTTTATCCTGGCTTTCCGCCGTGTGCCAAGGACTCGCACACTCACACACACACACTCAGACATAATCAAAAAAGGTAATCAACATAAAGTTGAGCGTCGTCAGCAACAATTCTCATTCCCTGTCGGCACTTGTCACATTCACAAATGAATGAAGTGCCAAAGGCACAACTGAGACAGGAAAACTCCTGGAAAATTATGATGGGTTGAAGCTGGGCACAAGGTGTAACAGTCTACAGCTTATTACATAACAGATTCCACGCGGAGAATTAAGGAAAAGGATTCCAAGCGGATTATTTTATGTCGTATTTTATAAGATTTAAAACAGAATCCTAACAATCTTAATTTAATATAAGAAAAAGGTATAAGCGTAAGTATTTTATTATAGTATGGAAAATTGTAATGTATTTTTTACGCTTAAAGGACAGATACTAAGTAATCTTTATCAAACTAAGTATATAATATAATATATTAGACTAGATTAATTTTTTAAGACCTTAACTTATTGGGAATGCTTCACAACACAAAGATATTTTGCCTTAAGGTTATAATAATATTTTTAATAGGTATAATAAGATTCATTTAAGTGTGTTAATATTAAAATATATTAACGAAAATTAAATAATAAAATAAATAATTAAACACATACTAATATAATATATATATTTATATACTATTAAAACAACATTTTTTTTTGAAAAATATAGATAAATCAATAAAAATAAAATCATGAGAAAAACAGCACAAATAAATAAATACAAAATCAATAAATATAAAATCTATAATAAAGAAAAATAGACTAATAAACATAAAATCATAATTAGATCAAGATAAAGAAATAAAAATAAAATAAATTATTAACAAATTGCTTAAGCTAAATAGATAATGTAAAGTTTACCTAACCGAGTTAATTAAAGCCTTAGGTTCCATTTGTGTAACCCATTCGTTTTAGTCTCGTCCATATCTTTCTCATTTCTCATATCCGGTCAGGCTTCCCATTAGAGCCCTCAAATTGATTGATCAACTCAATCGGTTGTGCATTTGAGTTTTGTGTTTCGCCAAGCAGAAGAATTCAATTATTCAAAAGCCGAAAACAACGCCAAAAGGTGGGTTAAGTGCTGGGGTTTAGGATTAAGACTAGAAGGGTAGGGGATGTGGTTCAAGCAAACTGAAAAGGAGCGTTTTTTAAGGTAAATGTTTTAATCAATAATTTCCTATTTTTAAGGGAAACACATTTCTGCAACTGTTGACCAAATGTTACTGAGAATTTAATGAAAAGGGGCAAGAAAAACTCTTTATAATTTGATTGATGGTCGAATTGTTTTTCCGTTTTTTTTTTTTTCATTTTGGCAAGCTGATGGGTTTATGATAAATTGCTGAAAAAAAAGAAAAATATTTGTATATATATATTACAGAAATGCATGCTTCCCTTTGTCAGTGGCCAGTGAATTTCCTCATTATGGGCGGAAAACTTAATTAAATGAGCTTCTCTGGTCATTTTCTGGCCACAAAGAACGTCTCGAAACCAAAATAAACACTCCAGCCCGACCATCGGATGGATGGTCCACCCTTAAATAGCTGCCTCGAACCCCGATATTTCAGCTTTCAAGCCCCCCAAACCCTGACTTACATGGCTCATTTTGCGGACTGCGCTTGCATTTAATTAAATCATAAATAAGCATAAAGCGAATCGCAACTCTGACAATTAAACAAACATAAAAACGTAGCAAGTGACAATGCCACGGACCCCACACGATTATTTTCACTCCATGGGGTTGGACAGTAAATTGCGCACTCAAATGGCCAGAAAACGCACTGAAAATTGCATTTAATTAAGTCAATTCCCGTGGTTGCCTTTGGCCAGTAAAGCCTCAGCATACAGCCGGTTTCCGATGCGAATTTATTACTTATTATACTATTAACTTGGCTTTTAATAAATCTACAAGTTACTTCGCTACGATTTATATAAAAGAACATAGATAATTAATTGTAAAGAAAATATACAAATAACTTTGAAGAAATCCCCTAAGAAGACTTAATAAATAATATTATAAATAGAAATATATAAAAACTTCTAGAAAGAGTATTCCGCAATCACCTTTGGACATTATTGAGTGCGTTAAAACGCTTCCTGTTTATTTTGACAAAGCAATTGGCCCAAATGGTTGCAAGGATTGTCTGATAATGATATGTTGATGATGATGTTGTCATCGGGTCTGACCGAAGGCCCATCACAGGAGTTGCACTGCCCGTCGTCGTCGTCGTCTGTTGTTTATTTTAATTACTGAAATTGCATTCGAGTGCCAACTGCCAAATGGCCAAGGTAGCCACCGCCCCTGTCCACCTGCCCTTCTGCTGATATTGCAACCCACGGACGTGTTTTGTTAGCAGCCACTGCACCGCTATCATCGTGGACGTTGTTGCTGCTGACATGGCTGCTGCATTTTGCTTTCATTTGCGTTTACGTTTGGTTTGGCTTTGGTCATTGCCTTTAGCTGGAGGTCCTCGCCACCACCACCATCCCGTGCATGTATCAAAGTTTGTTCAGGTAAAATGCCGTCGCGCAATTGTTATGAGTGTCATCATCAACGTGAAACGGGGGCGGGGCGGTGGCCAGTGGAACGGGCACAGGAACAGCAACAGGAGCGGGAGCAAGGAGACGGCACAAAATCAGGAACTGGAGCAGGAGTATACAGAGGAAAAAATATGAAAAAAGGGGGTAAGTTATAATATAACTAAGTAACTATAACATTATCTAATAATATGTTTATAAAAGTGGTTAATATCTACACAAACATAACACTTAATTAATATAAACAGTAAGTTTAAATTTGGCAAACCAATATAGAATATTAAATAAATATATATATTATTGCATAAATATTTAATAATACAAAATATATATAAGTTATAAGCATTGCAAAATGTGTCCTTAGGAGTATATTCAACTGCATTTATACTTTTAGAAGAACGAATATATTTTTTTCCAAAAGGATTCACATTTCTTAATATAAAAGCCTTGCTTTTTAAGTTTAATAAATCCTTTTATTATATTATTATTTTTTTCCATTGATGCGATTGGACTTACGTAAAAAATAACAAATAACTAAAAAATCACATACCTTTTAAATATTTAAAAAAAATTTTCTCCCCCATAATTTAATTTTTGTATAAATTTTATGTTACCAAGTCAAGTTCAATCAATAATTCCTCATTTTAGGTAAACACAATTCTCCAACTGTTGAACTTATCTTGCTGGTATTTAACTTATAAATTAAATAAATAATTAAATACATAAATAATGAGGATATATTTTTCTCAATATCTTATATTTGTTATTTATTTATTTATTTGTTTTACGTTGTAGATTGAAGTAGTAAACTTAGGGAACAGGGAGGGATTCGTCCCTAGCTACTATGGCATTCAGCTAGACTTATTTAATATTTACACATTTACATGGATATAATATGATTTTACATTGGACTACCATATATTTTTGTGCTTTTCAAAAACCATTGAAATTTTTCCCTGTGCAGACTCCGTAGTTGGGAGGAGTAACCTCCGGTTAAACATGCGACACATTATCGATGCCCGTTCCTTGGACGGGACGATGGTGGCGGCACCCAGGGAGGCACTGACGGAGCTAGTGAGGACGGTATAGGGTGCGTGGTCAGTCAACGCGCGCTTTATGCAAACACTTGGCAAACAGAAATGAAAGCATAATATTGAACGCACATGGAAAACGGTTGGCGGTGGCCAAAATGGGAGGTAGATCCAGGTACAAGTGCCCACCACCGCCAAGGAAAGCAATCGAGGGAGTACCTGTGCCAAAGGAATTTAATTTAAGGTGGCCAGAAATTAGCTTATTATCAGATTTTTTAATTAGGAGCTGGGGGAAGGACTATCTATTTAATTTTTTTATTTTGTCTAATATTTTTTGTTGCAGCAGAATTCTACAAAACTTTAATCTTCATTTATTTTTCTTAGACATTAATTCTAAGGAATTAAAACCTAATTTAGGAATGGAGTTTCTCTAAGATATACAAAAATTCAAAGCAAGTTTTAGTTATGTTTAAGAGAGTTTTTTTTATAAAATTTTAATTTAATAAGATTCTATTTTTATCATTGAAATCTAAAGCTCTTGATTTTCATATTTTTTGTTGTGTAAATAAAGTTGAACTATTTGTTTTCAAACCAAAAATCTTTCTTTATTATTCTAAACGTCTTTCTGAACATTTTTATAAGAAATAATATTTAAATGAATAAATACAAATTATTTATTATTTATGGACTTTGATGCACTACGTCCCATACACTGATAAGGCTCTTCCGACACCAAACACGTGCTTGTTAGGGTTAGGTGTTAGTAGGCTCGATAGGAGAAAGTATAGGTAAAGTTTGTCAGGAAATGAACTGCTGACGTGCTTTCCGAATGTTTGTTAAGTTGGTTAAGATTAATGTTTTTAGTTCGAAAAAAAAAAGAATTAAAAACTTGACACAAATAAAACCTCATCCAGAAAAAAACCAGACAAAGTAAAACCCAAACACAAACACAATTTTTTATGTGTACAAATAAAAAGCAATTCCAAAAGCTACAAAGTACGTGGGACAGGAGGCGCTTAAATGCGCTTTAATTAAAAATTAAATCCGTTTTGCGCTCATAATTATGCAGTTCTCACATGCGCACCCCCGCCCATACAACTACATATATATACATTCATATATATAAATCCCGGCCCCACGCCCCGTCATAGCCAAACAAGCGAATCATTCCGAACTGGGTCTGTCCGGAAAAGTGGAAAACCGAAGAGCTGCGGGCCCGTTGGGCGGGGCGTATGAGTAATAAATTTGTAAGGCACGATAAGGGGTTGGCAAAGCGAAAGCGACAGGCAGCGAAAGGGGTGAAGCGACCGAGACAGAGACAGCGCGAAAGGCAACAACGGCATGTAATCGGTGAATAATTCAGTTATAAGAAAATAATTTTTCGACAAACATTAACAAAAAAATAAAAGGAACCAAGCGAAGGAGACAGGCTCTACCCTCTGTGGGGTTGGGAAAGGACTTGGGAAATTACTCCACCCCGCCCACAGCAATAACAAACGAAAATCTCGGCGTGGCGAAGGAAAAACCGAGACAGAGACGAAGACGTTTTGGCGTCATGTAAATAAGAATTATGAAAATAATAATGGAAAAAGGATTAAGACGCGAAAGCATCAGCAACCCCACAGGCTGAAGGGTAGCGAAGCGGTATAGACAGACATGAAAAGCGCTGCAAAAATGTGGTTACTATATAACCAGAAAAGATAATGGCAGAAAAAGTGTAACGAAAATATGGGTACTGTATAAAAAATTAATAAAATACCTGAATTCTAATTATATTAAAATAATTTACCATTTTCTATAAGAGAAAATAAGATAATATGAAAAGTAAAGTCCATTTTATGCTTTTAAAATAATTATTTATTCACATGATACTTCATATATACTAAAATATGATTATACTATAGAATATAAGTTTAATCCCTCTAGAATAAATTAACCAATATTTAGATTTATTATCCTAATAATTATTAGAGTTATTGAATGAATATTAATACAACATCGCATTTGAAAAGATGGTATAACTTAACACAAATAATAAATTGTAAATACTTCTTAATTGCTGGTAATTTCTATAGAATATGTTACTCTTAGTTATTTTAATGAATACAAATTTATTTAATTGTAATACCAAGCTGCCACGGATTCTACAGAACTCTATGATATCATTTTAAGTTCCTAAATACCTTGAAAATCCCTATAGATATTCCCACAACCCTGAAAGATAGTAATACCCTTTAGGGGCATTTTTTCCAGGATAGCAAGGCAGCGTCGAGGTCAAAGGAGCCACCGAAGAAACCAAGAAAAAGATGAAGATGTCGACGAAGGCCAAGACAGAAGGCTGTAAAAGGTTATGACGCTCGGCGTATGTGCGCCCCGCAGGTTGTCTCGGCTGTTTTGGGGGTTAAAAATGTGTGGGGTGGGTTCCACATGGAGAGTGAGAGGTTAAGGCTGGCTGTGGGTGGCGTGGTGGCGGTGGCGGTACACTAAGCCCACACGACATGCAGTCGCGTATAATTATGGCATTTTTACAGTGCGGTCTCCGCTGTTAGTTTTCCTTGAATTTAATTACTTGCGCCTCCTTTTTGCATGAAATATGGGATGAGGGGAGCCGGCATTCTCGGGTGGTTTATGTAGCTTGTTCCGGCAACTTTGCTGCATTTTTAATGCGACCACAGCACTCACGAAAAAAGGCAAAAAAGCGAAGAGAAAAAGCCTGCCAAGATGCTTAACACCCAACCGCCGACGACACCTGCCTGATTTATCGCCCAAGACGCGACAATTTCCCACAGTTTCCCACCAGCGGCACCGCCACCGCCACCAGCACCGGAAAAGTTGTTAACATTTTAGACATTTTTTGCCATTGTGCATTTTCTTTTTAATTTCAATTTTCTACTCGACAAACGTCGCCCGACAATTTGTCGGTGCGGTGTCCTTGTTAGTCCTTGGTGCAAAGCTGCGATCCTGGGGTGTGGCGGCTGCTCATTTCGTGTGTGTGTGTGTGTTTGGTGTGTAATTGTCTTGTTATTGTTGTTGTTTTCGGCTGGCGGCTGACTGCTTAAAATTAATTTTTATTTATAAGACCGAGCTGCTCTGCTCCCAAGGTGCGAAATGTGGCAATTATGCCTAGGCATTGTGCCATTGCCATTAAGCAATTATATTTCACATGAAAATTTATAGCATTTACGGTTTTTATTTATATCTATTGGATGGAAATGCTGCCTTGAAGCTCAAGGGAGAACTTTTCCTTTGCTGTCTCAACTTTTTGTGGGATTTCAATTGCTTGCGTGTTTTTAATTAAATTTTCTTTGTTGGATGTGAGGTTTGGGGGAGCTAAGAAAATAATGGAGATACTAAAAACGTATATATTGTATACAAAATATATATTTAAGAAATAAAAACCTTTTCTAAGTGAGACTTTCCACTACGAAAATGTGTGATGTTGAAGTTTGTGATTAATAATAGTTGGACTAAACAAAGAAAATACTTAATTAGTTGATATTTATTCTTCTTATTACGAACTTATATTTCCATAAGGATTTGCTTCTATTTCTGAATTCTTCTCACATTTGAAAATAAGTATATAGAAATTCAAACTAAAAGAATAGGTAGTTATATTTTAAAGCATCTGACATAAGGCAAAATCATAAAGGATCCCTTTTTTATAGAGTACTTGTAGCTAAAATAATTATTATGATAAATATATATAATATTTTTTATATCTATGCAATTACTCCTATTATAAATTACGACAAATTCTTAAACCTTGTCCATAAGTGCTATTTAAAAATATAATTATATAGAGCTTAATTCAACTGCAAAATACTTTTATTGGCCTCAAGACAAAAACCGTATCCCTATGCTGCCAACTCATTGTAATTAAAACTTGCCACAAAAAAACGCCCCCGCCCAACCCCTTTGAAATCGAGAAAATCTCAAGTCCAAACTTAAGAGTCTGTGTTTTTTTGCCTGTTAGAAATTCGTTGTGGATAAAACATCAAAGGGCCGAATCATTTGCATTTGCCAGTCGACGACGGCTCTTCACAAGGCTTGAAAACCGCTTTCGAGAGGACAGGCAAAAGTCAGCCCAAGCCGAAACCGACACCGATTTTCGATGCTCCGCATCCTGTGCCTGCCTCTTGACTTTCAAATAGTATTTTGCGTAAATATTTATACTTCTTTTGTCAGCAATTTTTTCAATAACTTTTAATACCTACATATATCATGGGGCGAAGCGAGGCCCGGTGGCCACAATGGACTTGAAATGAAAATTGGTAAATCGTTGCATTCTTTTTTTTTTGCTTCTTCGATTCCTTTTGTTGTTCGCAGCGCCGGGATTATGGGCAAAAGTTGTGTAAAATACACACACACCCACAAAGATGGACCATGGTAGTCATATGTGATATGTATATATGGCCCAAAACCCCACACCCCACTCCCACCCAGTCGTTGGTCGTTGTAATGAATAGCCTTCTGTCAGGCATTTTTACTCGGGTCTGCAGCTCCGGCAATTTGAGACCGCACTTATCTGCGATTATGACTTTTTAAAATTACACTTTTCAACACAGAAACTCTCGCCCACCCTCCTCCCCCTATCTGAAACAACGGCAATTTATTGGAGAGATGGATAGAAAGCCAAAAAAGAGAAAAAAAAATAGGCAAGGAATTTCTGCCATATCCCATATCCATATCGGCAATATCCCATGGCATACCTCAATTTAAAACAGGAAATGCCTCTTGAACTGCCGCTTTTGGTTAGGGGGTTGGATGTTCCGGGGGTTTTCGCTGCCTTTTGATTTACTTTTATTGGCAGATTAAGTGCGTCAAAAGGTAGCGCTTAACACAAGCGCCCCTCAACATCAACAAAAAAAGCCACCCCCTCTCGATCGATGTCTGTCCTGAATTTGCGGAATTATTGAAAAATTTTAGAGCAAAAAAATGAAATGTAATCTGCAAAAAAAAGAAAACACACATGGAGTGTGCCTGTGCGTATGTTTCTATCAATTTTTATGGTACAGTCGAAAAGTCGCTTTTGATGTTTATCATTTTGGGTTATGAAATAACATAAAAAATCAACATACGCATTGAAAACGCTCAAAGTGGAAGTTTATAATGTGTTAATGCATGGTTGCCTGAATAGCTTAGCTATAACGAATATTTTCGGCAAAATGTGGAAATAATTTGAAAGCGAAAGAAGTCATTCTAAAAAAATTGACTATGAACCTTTAGAATATATTCGAGGTTTTATGAAAATGTATCTTAATGGATAATACAAGTATGTTCCAAAGTATAGCTTCATTTCGTATTTATTGGGATTTAAAAATAATACAATTACTTGTTGAATCTTGAAGCTTTCGCAGGGAAAAATTCGGAGTATAAAAGATCACATGGTTTTCACAATAAAAAGAGGATAGAACTATAGAATTGCAAAATAAATATATTTATAAACAATAAGTTCCAGTTATTAATATAACAGATTAATTTTTTAATCATTCCGCGAATTGAAACTTTTAAAGAAATTGAGAAGAAAAAGATCTAAACTCAAATTTCATGTATAAGAGCTAAGACGATCTGAATTTTTACTTTATAGTTTTAGACTGCAACTTGTAAAATAATAGCAAATAGTTTTAAAATAACCGAGTACGCGTTTAGCGAAAAGTAGAATAGAAGAGGATTCTTAGTAAATCGAGTTATGTGGATTTATTTACCAAAATAAATACCTCGGCAATTTATTTAAAATAATTCTGAAAGGTTTAATTTCAAAAACAAAAAACCTATAATTATTATTCTTTTTTTTTTATTAAAAAAAACATTATCCTTGGCATTTTTCAACCTCCCAAACCTTTGAGACTTGCCTCCGGCACTAATCTAATCCCAAAGGTGTAAATTCAACCGTGAAATGCGTAAACTATAAACGAACCCGAAGAACAACATTTTACATATGAATAAACAACCTCGAACACACACAACCCCTTTGCTCAGGTTCGGGGAGGTTACACTTTCCGTTGGATGTAATTAAAGGCATAAATACGCGTGCCCATTTGCCACTGAATAAATCAGAAATATGATGAATACTAAATAAATGTGGCAGGCTGCCGTTGCTGCTGCTGCTGCTTGGTATATCCTTAACCCGATTCTGCCCAAAAAGCCGTTTCAACAACAATAAAACTCAACAGTTCTCAGCGTCGTAGCACACTTTTTGGGGCAGATAGAATGAAAAAAAATATAAACAAGAGCAGGCAGCAACCCGAAAAACCGGTTTTTAATTAAGATTAAATGAGCAAAGGAGCTCACACACACACATGGATTTAAATTTAAATGAACAGAGGATGCTCAGGCTTCGAAATCAGAGCCAGACTGGCTCCTCGCCGACTTCATTATGTTCCGAAACGGAAAAAAACACCATACAGCAGAGCTGGAGCGTGTTAAAATATTAATTTATATTTAAATCGAAAACGATGCGTGCCCACACACATGAGTGGGATTTGCATATTTAAGGGAATAATTTCCTCGAACGGAAAATGCAGAAGATAAACTATTTATATAGCTAAAAATAGGAGAGAAAAGAATTACTAATGGATTAATTAAGGATGCCTCAAAGTTGGGCTTAAAAGTTTTAAGAAATTTTTGATTCCCACGCTTGCAACTTATATGCTAAATGGCTGCTCTCTGGACAGAATCACTGTGGTCGACGATATGGGCATCCGCCTGGATCTTAACTTGACTTTATAGATCATATTTCCTGCATTATATTTCCTGCATGGTTCCTGCCAGGGGTGTGCTTGGATTTCTTACAATGGTACAAAATGGTACAAATGGTACAATGAACAATGGGTCTTACGATGGTACAAAAACTCTATACACTTCATTAGTTCGTCGCTCTACGCGGTTTTAGCTGTGATTCAGACCGAATATTACCCCCTTGTACAACCCCAAACTAAAAACTTGAATCTTAACTAACTTAACATGCAACCAAACATTCAGGCAGCACGCCAGTAGTTAACTTCCAAACGAAAACTTTCCCTATATTTTCACCTATCGCGCCTACTAACACCTTACCCTAACAAGCACGTGCTGGGTGTCGCAAGGGCCACTTGAATGTACTGACCAAAGTTTATCAACGTCCAAGAGAATTCAAGTAAAAGTCACTGTACATTCTTATATTTTTTGTATATACCTTTTTCCATTTAAATTTTAAAGTTATATATATTTGTTATTGAATAATTTGCATTAAGGACGCCTCAAAGTTGTACTCAAATGTTTTAAGAAATTTATAAATCAAGTAAAAGACTCTCTATATTCTAACACATTTTTTTATTTACCTTTTTTAATTTAAAATTTCTTAGAGTAATTATAATATTTTTTTTTCGAATAAATTTCTGCCTTCATTAAAATTTTATTTAATTATTTTGAAGGCACCGTTTTGAATTGTTTTTTGATTTTCTTTTCTATCTAAAAAGTGGCTAATACTGTTCCCTTTTACCTTAAAACTTTTCCTTGCAACAATTAATAACTCCCAGGACCATTCCAGGTCCCAGATGTCAACCCATCGCGACCCTCTAAGAACACGACCCTAAGTAAACATTAAAAACTCGGGGCAAGAAATCACATTGGCCAGGAATAAAACGCACCTGCGGGGCCTATACGAAAATGTGAAAGCCGTGGAAATCAAGAAAAACACGCAAAACAATTATTCTTAAGATATCTCAGCGGCAACATTAAAAGCCAATTCCACTTGATGACAATAGAAACAAAAGCGTGCAACACCTGCCCTCGGGGGCGTACTGGCTGGTTGGGGCGTGGCCCGGTCTATGAAAAATGCAAAAGAATAAGCCAGGCAAACAAAAAAAATAGAAAGAACCGCCAAAAGTCTGCCCCAGCTTCTGCTCTTTTCCTCTTGTTATTATTCTTGTTGGACCTTTTTAGGCATTGACATGAAAAATAATGTCACCCTCAGTTGCCATCGTCGCGGTTGCTTTTCTTTTTTTTTTGTGCCGCTTTCCTAACGTCTTGTTCTTGGGGTTTTTCTAACGAATTTTTGTGTCAACGCCGCATGTTGCCCCTTGGGCGCAGAAAACCCACTGGATTTTGGGGCTTGTCGGATTTGTCATTAAGTTTGTTAAGAAAAAAATTTAACTAATTGAGCTTACACAACTTATACAATTGTTTATGGAAATTATAAAATAAATAAATTATTAAATAATTCATCGCATACTAAAATGTTAATACATATGAAACTAAGTAAAACTGGATATTAATAATATAAATAAGTAAACGATTTTAAACTTGTAATTTAATATAAATATTTTCGTTTCAAAGCAAAATGTTTTAAGTGTTTAAATAAATTTGCTTAAATAAAATTGTCACATAAGGATATAGGGGAATTAGAAGCCAACTCTTTACGGCTTATCAGCATTAAGCGTTCGTTGTTGCTTGCATTGCCTTTAAACTTCTCAAGTATGAAATCGGCGACAGGCCATGAATATGGATGATTCACCAAAATTAGTACTGAAAATGATTCTTTAAACTAATTTTGTAATACTATAAACTGATTAGTACTATTATTATAATTATGTAATTATAAATATAATTACTAACAAGTATAGGAAAGCTGGTTCTTTGAATCTATTTGGCCTTTATTAGTTAACTCTTATTTTATGTGGAATAAATCGACGAAACTAATTTTGTATTACTATAAACTAATTAGTATTATTATTATAATTATGTAATTATATATATATTTACTACAAGTATAGGAAAGCTAGTTCTTCGAAGACCTTTATTCGTTACGTTAAACTTAAATGACTTAGTTACCAATTTTCCTTCACCATTAGACCTCGCAGAGTAACCATTTTTCGGCTTGAAAGTCCCTCCTCCTGCATTATTATTGTTGGCATTTAAGTTGACATTCCCGCCCATCGATGCGACTTTACGCCCGCCCCCATTTCGCGAGAGACTCCGCAGACAAGGCGCGTGGCTCTAATGGGCCAACTTGTAAGCCTGCCATGATGCCCCGAGGGCAGTAGTACTTCCCATTGCACAGCTCCATTTTTTTCGAATCCCCAACCTGGAAGGGCACCGAACTGCTCTATATAATTGTCACCATGGGTGTCGCTTGTTTCGTTTATATATATTTTTTTTTTGTATTTTTGGCAAGCTGCAGGCGCTGAGTTGAAATGCCAAAACGTTTAAGCGCAAATTGTGGCAATTAAAAAATGTGAGACTGAGAGCTCTGCAATTGCTTTTCCGGGCAGATGCCAACAGGCTGATAAGCACTTGACATGGACGGCGATGAAAAAAATTTATTTTTTGGGAATTATAAGTGGACAGGAGGCAGGGAGGACGAAGGCGAGGACGATGGAAAAAGTGTTTCGGCAAACAAACGATGTCAAAAGCAATTTATATGCAAATGCGGCCACAACACTGTGTCGATGCCAACTGAGGCGTTGACGAGTTGGCGAGTCGAGTCAATTGATGAATTTTCATTGCATTTATTTGGGCATGAAATATCAAATATGTTCCGTGAGTAAGTCCTTCGTTCCCATAACCCTTCGCTGGCATCAAGGACAGTACTTTTGAATAATGCATAAAATGCGAAAATTGTGAAAATGAGTGGCGGTTAAAGGCAAATGAAAGTTTACAAGCGAGCATTTGAATATCAAAGCGATGTAATTTTAACCCAGCCCACTTTCATCTTTGTTTGTTGTAAAATAGCAACTTTACTGATGTTCAAAATTCATCAAAATTATAATCAAAATGTGATTTTTTTAGGGTTAATCTGATAAGCTTAAACATGATTGATGGATTACAATTTTAAGGCAAATGACAATATACTTGGCAAATGTCTATCACATTCTATGGACATTGCTTGAGCTTTAATTTATTTACTAAGGGTTTCTAGTATTTATAATATAATAATTAATATAAGATGTATTTTAACTATAGTTAATAGTTACTATAAGGTTGAAAATTAAACATTTAAACTGAAAATTCTGATTAAATTTATAGTAAAAGAAATTTTATTCTTAAATTGAGACTAAATATAAACGTATATAAAATATATACGAGGAAAGAAATAATACAATGTTAAACTTATCAAAAATAAAATATTTCTATAAATTATCTTTTTAAGCTAGCTTAATCAGTTTTCTAAACTGTAGATCTTTCTAGAAAGACTTTCCTCAATTTAAGGACAGGATGACATAATGACTTTTAAAAATAAATGCTTTCCCTCGTTGCCTGATCAGCAATCCACCGAATGCTAATATTGGTAACTAAAAAAGCTAAAAATGACTCTCCTCTAAAATCATGCATCCCCATATTCGATTTGAATATTGTTCCACCTCATGGCCATGAAATTGCTTTCCGCTTTTTCCAAACCCAAGGCCAAAGCCGATTCCTAGAGCGGCATCAGGATTCATCTCTCTGGCTGCCGCATATTATCCAGGATTGTTATCAACGTCAAGCGACCCATATAACTGCAGGCCCTCGGGGTCGCAGCCAGAAAAAGAACAGCAAGCCTGGGGGGGCAAAATGAACTCAAACGAAAAAAAAGAGAGCGCAAAAAGAAAAACAAATTTAAAAACGAGAAAGCCTAACCATAATTCGGAAATTCGAAGTTTAGACACACTTTTTAGGATAATAAATAATGTGTTTTAAATTTGTTAAGCTAAAAGGGTAAGGCTTTTTAAATAATATTTAGTGACACTCTAAGTTATGATTAAAGCATGGAAAATATATAATTTCCTTCATCTAAGTTGAGAAATCTTGTATTTAATTTACCTAAACTTTATTTTGTTTTATTTTTTTGTATATTAAACAATTTTCAGTAAAATAATCGAGCTTAAAATCTTATAATACCCCTTTGCAAAGGGTATTCAAAAAATGTTGAACTTGCTTCGCAGGAGGGTGAGGATTCAGTTCCTTGGTTTGGGGTGCGTTTTCAGGACCGGCGCCTGCAGATAGGAACAATAATTGTATCAAAAGCATATTTTCCATTCTGGTAGAACGAATTTTATGCTTTTTCAATAAACATTAACCGATTTCGGTATTTTTTCATATACGAACCAAAAATGGCAATGAAAATGTTAAACGGCAAGCAGCCGAAAAGTATGCAATCATTCAAGCGTTCATTATTTCATAGACTGAGCACCGAGGGCATACTGTACAGTGTACTGTGTATATACACACATCCACCCAATCGCACATTCTGTTGTTCAGCTTTTTTCTTTTTTAGCTGTTGTTTGAACACACAAATATGCAAACAGAGGATATTCAGTTCGAGGAGTAGGGCAATCAATGAGTTGGAAATATTTTTCGTTTAACATTTTGCTATTGGCTTTATTTGTTTGAGTCTGAATCCAGCCACTTTTTACTGCCCAGTTTTAGCTTTGGGGTATCTTTTCGAGGGCAGCTTGTAAATTCTCATAAAATTATTGGAATTTGTAAAGGAATTTATGGATCGAAGTTTATACTTATTAGTTTGGGGAAGAGGATTTAAATATAGATTAAGAAAATGTCCTTTAAACTTACAATAATGGAGAAAACCTATTGCTAAAAGATATATATCATAAATATAGTATATTTATTAAATAAAAAAAGTAGTCACAGTTTCGCAATTTTCTTACTAAAGCAAATATTTACTCAATATTAACATTCTATTTACTCATTCAATTTAAAAGCTGAAATATCCTGAATATCTTTTATATTTTAAATACAGTACCACACAACCAAAAATTTATTTATTAAAGGCCTCTTCTACAAGCTAATACTAATTAGTGTAGCAATTCACAAACCTTTTTTCCTTTCCCAACAAAATAAGCCCATCTTAAAGACACAACCAAGGCCATGAAGGTCACAGAGATTGGGGGCGACGACATTAGCATTAACATGATGTGCCTGGCCACTTGTTAGACTCAATTAGATTCATTAGGCGAAAATGGCGCAAGTGTCCAATCTAACTTTGACCATTCCAAGGACTCCCACACACAAATACAGACACAGACACAGCCTGAGCCAAGACAGGACCAGCGAACTCCCCGTCGGTCAGCGGAAATAATAAATGTTTTGGCACATTAAATAAATGATTATTACAAAGGGGGATGGACCAAGGACAGACGAAAGGACGGACACCGGACTTGGCTGTGCGACTTCTTGATGGGAAATAAAAGCGCAGCAAAAATGTATTTTATTTGCCGAGGACATACGCAGGCCAAGTTATCTGGCGGAGCAGCAGGAAATAAAAATTATCAACGTGCGAAAATAAAAGTCAAGTCGATATACGGGTGTATGGTATATATGTGCAAAAGTTATGATTGCCTTGGTAGCCATAAAAACTGATTATGTCACTTGATTAGATGGTTTCTTCTCAGGCATTTCCCCTTTTCGGTAATGGCAATCGTATAAAGCGGAATATTTCGTTTAGTTTATTGTTGGACAAACACATCACTCAAATCGCTGAATTTATGATCTGTCACACAGTGCCCGGTCATAAATGTATCGAATTTTTGGTCGGTTATTTCGCAGGGCTTCCCGCCGACTTGCCACAGCTTTCCACCCTCGCCTTTTACTCGCGGCCCCATAATTAAAATAATAATTTTCACGAAAAACTTAAGACCTTGTAATTATAATTGTCAGTTGTGCCGCCGCCAACCCCGAGAAGATGCTCTCGGGCCCATGGAGCTCGGGGTGGCTGCTCATTAAACATAATTTTTGTGTAAACAAAAGCGAGTGTAACTTGAGAACAAAATCGATGTCGGGTTTCATTTGCTGCCCCACTGCTGAGATGAGGCTGTATGTGGAATGGGGGTATGCCATTCTACTACCCTTTATTCTAGCCCAAAGGCGTTGAAAATGCTTCTTTTCTAGCCACGTATAAAATTATGCTTGAAGCTGTTTTTAATTACATATTCTGAAGTGACTTGAAGTGTATCAGGTTCATTGTAACTTTTAAAAAATAGTTAATAAAAACATTAATATTGTTTTACTGTTACGAGTTGAGCTAGTGACTGAATTCATACTTGAGAATTTTAGGAGCAATGCCTGTAGTAATCTATTCTTTAAATGTTTGTAAGCCGAAAAACTTTCTTGCAATAATAATTTAGGTTAAATAAACTTTTCCTTCACAATTTCTCAACAATTACTTAATAAATGTAATTAAATCCTGTTTAATCCTATTAATACCATCTAAATCCACACCCTTACTCATAGTTAGCCCTAAATATAAACACACAAATGAAGTCATCACAAAGTATTGAAATAATTGTAGAAACCTTCAATTTACTGTCTCATCAGAGGCCTTATTCTTCTGTGACATCGATCCCAACTTAATTGATGTGTGGAGGACAACAACTCAATGGCTCAAAACAAGCAACTCATTTGCATGTCAACTAAAAAACAAAAGACCATTAATTAGTGGATAACAGCAGAACAGAAAGGGTCTAAAAATATGTATGTGTATAAAAAACAATTGGCAATTGCCAGGAATTTGAGAGCTAAACTGGTTAATTATAGTTAAGACCGTCAGGAGTCGCATGATGCGACAGAAATACTTAACCGCAAACTTGTGTCGTCATCACGTCAACGGCTGTCGACTAAGGTCCTTCGCTATAGGGGTTTTCGGGCTATATGGTCCTGTTCAACTGACCGCAAGAGTAGCAGGAATTGAAAAACCAATTTTATTGACCCTGGGGCATTCAAATTGAAAAGCGAAGCGTATTGAAAATGATTGCAATGTAATTGGAATTTTATTGGCTCAAAATCGAAAAAGGTTTCAGGACTGTAATTAAATGAACAGAAAATGGAAGTTACCCGAGGGGAGCACCTTTAAATTATAAAGCAAGTATATCAAACTGAACTAAATCTAACAGAAGAAACTATCGAAATAGAAAATTATATAACGCTTTTCTAAGCTTGACTTGGATGTTTTATGCTGTTTAAACACAGTATTTAATAAGTATTTATTAACCAAGCAAATTACATGAGATTTTGCCAATGTATGAAATAATGTACTTCGTGGATTGTGGGTTGTTTTAGAATTGGGAGGAATTGGACAGGATGCACCTCCTAGCTGGGCAGCAGGACCTGCTGGCAGCCCTTGCAGTGGAGCTGGGCATCATCGCGCTTTGCTTTGTTCCGTTTATTCCTGACCAGCAGGTAGATCACTCCCACCGAGACCCAGGTGGCCTTGGCTACCTGCAACAGATTCTTGTACTCCAAGGTGCTCTCGATAATAAAAAGGAGAAACTATAAGTTTACTTACATTGGCGCGACCGCGCAAAGTCTGACTGTTAAAAGTCGAATTGAAATTAAAATTGTCTGACATCTTGTTTACGAGAACCGTCTGGAACTGATTCTGAAAAGGTAAAAACCAAATCAGATCCAAACACTTGGGCAGTATTAACAAGGCATTCTTTGATCAGAAACCTTAGGCTACCTATTTATAAGGTTTCAAGTTATATTTACATGTTCTAAACATTTATTTCAGGCAGAATCCTTATACAAATTATTTTATTTTCTTATGAAGATCTTTGTTGAATCCTAGCCTGATCTAAAACAGTCTGAAAGGATAGTTGAAAGTGCCTGCAATTAAATAAACATAAAATGCCAGGGACTTGGCGCAAATATATTCAATAACCAAAATTGGCTGCAAAATATAGTAGTGGCCTTGTGTGTGAAGGACTTTGCAGTGGGGAATGCTGCTTGTGGTCGTTTTAAACAAACCGCAGGTGTTGCATACATTTGCCAGCTTTGCATTAATTATGATGTGTGTCTCGGCGAGGGAGAAACAGAGTAACTGCGAGAGAAGTAGACGGTTTTTTGGGTCCTGGGGATAGGGGAGAGTGTGGCGGCAAAACTATTTGCCGCACTTGCGACCGAAAGCTGGGAGCTCGTACGTAAAATTGTAGCATACTTATGGGCTAAAGTAATTTTATTGCCATGCACAGGAAGCTGCAGCGACGCCGTTGTCCTGCCAAAACGGAGAAATAGTGAGAGAGAGAGACTGAGAGTAGAAAAGGGGTATCCCCGTAGAGCTCCTGGCACATCGTGTGACCCGTAAACTTTACAGTTTCTTTGTTTGGACTTGGCCAACGTGCCGGGCCCCAAGTTTGTTGCCGCTCTTATTATTTTAGTTGGGTAGTTTTCGCTAGTTTCGACCGGTTCCTCTAAGGCACTCAAAAAAAATTGAGGATAAATTAAATATATCCCTTTAAAAATTACTAATAAGTTAATAAAACATATAACACATTATTATACAAAAATTGGCTTTTAAATAGGTTTTTACTATTTTATTATTTAATATGTTAACTCCTCTCATTTAATAAGTAATTATTATACAATCTTAAGTTCCTTATAACATTTATAAATTCAAAATCATTTTAATACTATTATTACATTATTATTTTTTGTGTACTGATTCTTTTTTAACTGCCACAGAGAGTGGATGATGTTGAGATCCAGCGTCCTGGGTATGCGTCCGCACATAAAATGTTATTGCGAAAAACTATTAAATTTCTCTAGAGATGAAACTATGATCAGAAATTTAAATCGATTTATTAAAAGCCGTCGCAGTTGTTCGTTCAAGTGATTGGAGTTGGTTGGATACTTTTGCCAAGAGGATGGAGGACCGACCACTGACTTCCAACTGCGGCAAGGAGAACATGTGTTGCCATACAAAAGTTTCTGCGAACGAACAGCGAAAGGGTTTCCAGTATGAGTCGATTCCTGATTGATGGGAAAGGAGTTGGTACAGTGGGTTAGCTATAGCTAAAATATGGTAAAATATTAATATAAAATTTGTAATATTCTTATTTATTTACATAAGCTAAAAGCCTTTAAAAGAGCCTAACTACAAATATACATTTTAAGGGTCCAAAGATATTACAAAACTATAGATAAAAAGCAACTCAAAATGTAATATAATAATATCTTATTTAAATTAAATTCGTTAGTACATTCTGCTTCTGAGTATTCTTTTAATAAATCAACTAAAATTCATTCGATACAGTACTTTTAATTTCCCAAAACTCCCTTTTTATGATTAGTTTAACCCACTGTGCACAATGCCGAACCGGAACCCATATAGTACATCCGCATTGGCAGTCATCTCTTGGACAAAAGTTGGGAAAGCAACATTTACTATGTACACTTAATGTCTAGACAAAGCCTCCAATTACCTTATCCGATTACACGAAGATTTGCCCCACGAAGTGTTGGACGTTGACTACGAAGTCCCCAAACCGAACCCGGATCCAAAGCCCCAAACCAAAGCCCATTCCTTTTTTGGAAGAACCCTTGACCCGGCATGCCAGGAACTCTTTGCCAGAAATCTTCATATTACTGTTGTCCCTTTTTTCTGATTCCCCTTATACCCTCCCCCCTTTAGTGCGGGGAAAATGTTGAAATAATTTGGGCAAAAGAAACATTCTCACACCTTTTCGCTGAGGGGAAAGAAGGTAAAAAGCACTTAAGTGCCCTGGCCAGGACTCGGGTTTTTAATTGAAGTGCAGTCCAGAGTCCTTGTGTGGGTGTGTCGTTTTTCAAGCAGGTGTAAAGTTAAATCATAAAATGAAATTAAAATAAACCAAACCCGAAGCTGAAGCTGGAGCCAAACGTAATGAAGTACGGAAACAAAACACAACAAGCAAAAAAAAGAAGGCGGAATGGAAAGGATTAAGCGTGGGCTAACTCGACATCCCAAAGGGTTTCCGGTTGCTTCCCCTGATGCCCATAATTAGCTGCAAGTTGGCTAACAAATTTTTCGAGAAATTTTTCTACAATTTTTTTTTCTACACATTTTTTGTTAAAACAATATTTTGTTATTGAAAAATTCATGAGTCCCAGACTGCGGGTCTAGCAGATTGACACAAGGACCCCAGGGGCGTGGCACATGACATATACTCTCTAATTTTGTGAGCTGTTTTTCTATAATAATATCTACCCTGGTCGCTATATATTTTTTAATGGGATATATGCCATTTATTATTTAGGGGGAGCAATTGTTAATAATTGAAACAAATTTTAATGTTGGCTTTGGTTTTCCTTGACTGATTTTTACTAATCCCTATAGAATGACTTTCATTTTTATTTTTTCCAATAAACCTTACTGTAATTTATTTAACCCAAGCACAAACTTAACCCTTTCTTAAACCTTAAACCTCCCCTTTTAGCCTTACGCCACTGTCAGTAGTCGACGCAACCATTTTTGTCATATTACAATATAATTTATTAAAATTCTTATTTGCCAACGCAAAGGACAGCAGCAGGAAGATGTCAGACCAGAAAGAGATGGCCAAAGGGGTCCTGGCACACACACACACACACTCATACTTACTACAGACTGCGCTACACTCTTTTGCTATAAAAACAAAAGCGCCTCGTTAGTGTTGAATTTTTAATAAAAAGCCGCACATGATACCGAGAGCCAGAAAGTAAATTACAATATTCCTTCTATAATTTGTTATAATGAGGCACATTTCTCGTCCTCAAACCCCCTGCTTTGTTATGTTATGTGAGTGTAATTGCATTCTGTTGGCCATTAAATAGATAGAAGCCGGCCAAGCCTCGGTTTTCAGGTTGCCCTTTTCGCATTTGCATATGGAAAACGCAATCAAAACCGCCAGAGAGTCAACAAAACCGCTAAGTAAACTCAAACAGAACGAATGGTGGTCAGTCGCAGAAGGGAATATTTTGGGAGGGAAAGCCACCTGAAAATCCCGACATTTCATTTCAATGGCCACGCATTTGTTTGAACTTCAGCCAAATGCACACGCCCCCTCACAAAAACACATCTACATATATATATATATATATATATATATGTATATATGTATATATACACCCGTACAAACACGACATCCGCCGTCATTCGGTTCCGGTATTCGGTGTTTGTTTTCGAGGTTACGCCTCCGGAATCGGTAGCCGGAATCGGGTGGGTCAGCCGACGACAAAACGCCGGGTCAGCAAATTGCGCATACGACTGTGGGCAGAATTTTAAAAGGAAGAAAATAGGGGAAGATATATTCATTCATTATGAGAAATTCATAAACCTTTTCTAAGATAAAAACATATTTATAATAAAGCATAGAGTTCGAACTATTTTAATCACTTATTAATGTATAATAAAACCTTAATATTATCTATACGAAAAAAGATTTATAGAATGATTCTGTGTTTGTTTATTCAGGTTTTAGTAAAGGTATTTGAATGTATTTCATGTTATCAAGTAAATTAAAATAAAAATAAACATTCAGTACATTTAAGTGGCCCCTGCGACACCAAGCACGTGCTTGTAAGGGTTAGGTATTAGAAGCCGCAATAGGAGAAAGTATAGATAAAGTTTGCGAGGAAATTAACTACAAAAGATATATTCATAAATTGTATAAACATAGAAATTTTAAACAATTCAATAAAAGCATTAAAAAAATAAATTCTCAATAAGCACAGAAAAGAAAAATTCTTATCTGCCGGAATTAACAATTTTCCGATTGTTTTTTCCAAGCCAAAGCACAACGATTTCCCCACCCGAAAATCTTACAATCTTACACAAACTCTGTAAGAAAATTAGCCGAACAAATGATGCAGAGAGAAGGAAAAACCGAAATGCCAGGAACAGGCAATTAAAGAGCAACCAATATCCACTCATCCCATCGAAATCCTTAAAGGACCCCTGCCCCGCAGGCAGTCAACGGAGCAAACGGAAAATTCATTACAAACAAATTAACAAATAAATCAAATTTCAATACGAAAATTTGTTTGCGAAAACAATTTTGAGACGGGTTGTCGGGCTTGGTAGTAAGTTTCCCGTTCAACGCGGGGGCTCCATACAAATCGCATGCCACGCCCCAACGCGGACAAGAGGGGAGTAAATGTAGAATCCCATTTGACTGACAGGCGGCAAATCGTCTGAAGCTCAGAGCCAGCGCACTTGAGAAATCATTTATCTAAATTAATTCCTGTCGTTTACATTTGCCAGAAACAAACGCGCGCGCGAGGGCCATGAGGATTTTCTGAGGGTAAGTTCGGGATCTAAATGCAAACGAAAACAAAAATCAAAGATTAAGACAAACATTTACTAGCTAAGGGAGGGGGTTTTTTTTGGGGATTCTGCGGATGAGCTGCCAATTGCCTGGAAGCTAGACAAACTCACGCCTCGCCAGGCCAAGCCCAGCCCCAGACCTGGCTGGAAATTTTGAACTCACTGATAAATGATATGAATGCGCATTTCTGTCGACATCGTCGCGTTAATAACTCATTTCGGCAAATTCCACAACAAACTCTGACATTCGCAACCCACACACGAACGAAAAAAAAAACATAAACCTACGGAAAAACAATTAAAATTGTTCTTAGATTGAATTCGCAACATTTTCAACCCTTTTTGGGGGTTCCCCCACACCGTAACGCGGGCACAGCGGGCGGTTTTCTCTGTCTGAGGAAAAGTTTGATTCATCAAAATCGCGAGGGAAACGCGGGGCGGCTAAGACGCACGCGGTTTTTGACGCTAAGCTCACCGAAAGATGAAAAGTCGTAACGAGAGTGAGAGTTAACCCCTTACAACTCGATTTATTTATATATATATATAGAATATAGAGAGCGAGAGCTAGAGAGATTTAAACTTGTTGTATGAATAATTGGTTCTGTCAAAAGCAGCAATTATAATGCCCGAGACTCGCTATAAGTGATACATCAAATGGAGTTTTTGATTACATGTTCAATTCGTATTCACGTTTACGTAAAATAACTAAGATGACCTGGCTAATATATTGATAAATGGCTAATATATTGATAATATATTGATAAATATATTAGCATGAATATCAGCTATATTAGAATAATACAGAAAATAATGTTATTTAATTCTTAAGAAGAACTTAAATATTCTACAATATATATATTATTTAATTCATAAGAACAAATTTTTTCAAATTTATTATGTATAATTTATAATTTAGGTAACATTGCCAAGAATATATTTATGTTTAATTAACAAGTAAAAGTATAGAGATTTCCAAGGAATTTATTTGTTTCTACAACTACAACAATTAAGGAAATATTTCTGGGGAAACATTCATATTTAATTCATAAGCTATAGAGATTTATTTATTGACTTTGTATTTGCTTTCTGCTAACAGCTACTGTGCCTGGGAAAACATAGGAACTTTCTGTACTAAAATTATTATTTGTTAAGTAGATTATTTGGCATTAATAGACTCTTTAAACTCTGTAAATGTTTATAAAAACTAATCTAATCAACTCCCTTGAACATGCTTTGATGTGGAGGCTCCAGCAAAACATTATTAACAAATTCGGGCGATTTCCTAGCATAGGCCACCACCAGCTTATAGGGTGAGAGAAACTTTTGATCCTGATTCCTTTCGCCCTGCTGCAGATTCATCGATATGACAATTTCTATGAAATCATCCAGGAAATCTTCATGCAAAGTCGAAGGCATGCGCTCGAGAAAAGGACAAATGGCCTTAACGTTGTCTGAAAATCAGAAATATATACTTTAGTAAATTATTAATAAAGGTCCCAAGTAACTAACTCACCTTTGAGGGTCCTGACACCTTCATAAACAAACACTTCATTGCGTATTTCTACATTGTGGTGTATGAAACCCACATCGTTGAGTAACTGACTGAATTCCTCGCCAGGATTCAGGCTGTAGTGCAGCGGCGATATAAATTGCTCCACATCCTGCATGTAGCCCGACCATTTCTCATTCGTTTTAAGGATTTTGTAGACCTCGTAAACCGGATTGGAGGCCAGAAAGGCCAAAAGGCAGTCGCCACCTTCGGGCTTCAGGAGATTGTAAATATTGCCCAAGGCTCCCTTCAAGTTCTGCACCCAATGGAGGCAGTAGAAAGAGGTGACATGATCGAATCTGCCGCTCAGCTCCTGCGGCAGACTTTCGCAGCCAATGTCCAGGACCTGGAACCTGGTCCGCTCCTCCCTTTGATAGTGCTTACTGGCATAACCCACCATCTGGCTGGATATATCAGTGCCCACCAATTGGCCACGACTCGGCAGCAGAGGCCTCACGAAGTCCATCAGCACATTACCCGATCCGGAGCCAACGTCCAAGAGCGCGTCCTCGCCATCGGATCTCCACTGTAGCGTCGATGCGAACTCGTCCAGTATCAGCTTGGCATCGTGCCTTTGCACCTGGTTGGCGTGCTGATATAGAGAGGCCTGATTCATCTCGGCGACTGATCGACAGCTTGGCCGATCTCCAGCTTTATATAGAATACGCTGGCCCAGCCATAGTGTCGTCATTCCACAGATTCTAATTTCCGCTCAACTGGAAAATATCACTCTTCCTCACACTCTCCAGCTTATGACGTTGAACGTAATCTCGTTTTATTTATTTTTAAAGCTTTGTAATTTTATTGGTTCCGTTTAAGGGGGGAAGAGGGGAAAAAAGTGAGCGAGCGACTGAGAACTATAGGAAATCTTGATGGCGCTCAAAATACACTAGACTACAGGGTTTTAGGATTACAAAAAATTATATTTATTTATTTTTTGTTATATAGGTTTTTGTTATATATATATATGTATATATATATTATTGTAATAAAGGAATTATTTAAGAAGACTCTCTTTCTTTTAAATTAATTTATTATGTTAATATAATATATAAATCAAATCCTTTAGGAATAATTACTTTTTGTTTTAGTTCTTTAATTAATTTCCTCGCAAACTTTACCTATACTTTCTCCTATAGCGCCTACTAACATCTAACCCTAACAAGCACGTGCTTGGTGCTGCAAAGGCCACTTGAGCGTACATTAATATTGTATTGTAATTATAATATTATAGTATTTTGTATAATATTTTAATATTGTGTATACTAATGTTATAATATTAATATTTTATATAAGTATTTATCTGTGTAACATTACACTGAAAACGTATTTATTTCTTAAATTGTTTTTTGAATAATATATAATTATGTGAACATTGAAGATATTTAAAGTTGTGGCTTTTGTTTTATCTAAATTTTAAAAATACAAAATTACTATCTTAACTATATTTAATATTTTTCATTTCTCTCAATTACTTTACCATTCAAATACATTTAAAAAATCCTTAAGCAAACCTCGCATTATCTTCACCAATCTCTGTCATAAAAAGCTCAAGTTCTAGGTCAATAGAGTTAGCTAATGCTTCCTTCATAGAATTACTACTTGAAGGTACGTAACCAGGCATAGACATGCAAATCACAATTGAACTTGAGAAAACCCCTGGAAGTGAATTCCTCGCGATATTAACATACTTTTTTATGAATAGTGTACCAGCCTCCAATGGAACAATGAGAGATCAAGCACAGCAACTGAATGAGAATACCCAAAAAAAAAAAAAGAAACACTCATAATTTTTTTTTTGGGTTCACTCGAAAGTGCAGAAGTGAAATATTTTTGGGAGTCCATTCAACCCGACATTCCCATTAAAAACAAGAAAATTTAAGTTAGTTCAACGACCTACCCCAAGAATGATTAAAAATAGTTTTGGAGGAATGGGAAATATATTTTTGAAGTGGAATTACCAATAATTATTTTTTGGAATTATAAATAGCAATCATATGTACTTATATATTTGCTTTGAGTGGAAAACAGGAAGCTCACCCTTTTTCGTCTCTCTCATATATTTCAGGGCATATAAATTCATTAAAAACATTCCATTTAGCTGCAAATTACATTTGTGTAATTGCTGTCAGGGGCAGGCCATGAGCGTAGCTCATGATATTTCAAATATTTCACATATGAGGCGAGACAGGAGCGTTTGATGTCCCTGGGATATATATGCGACTCCACCTCGACGCAGAAGCATCCATATATATATAAATTCATTTGCCAAAAGTGACATCAAAAGCCCTCGTCGACGTTTCTGTTTCTGGCCTAATGTGTGTGGGCGTTACGGCTGGTTAATTGCATTTGTCGCAGACTCTTTTCGGCAAAAAGGGGTTTATTCGGCTTGCAATTACCAAAAGCTGTCGATTGGCTCGAGCTGTCACAGAGCCACGGAAATCAATTAAATCAAGGACGAACCGAAGCGAGCAGAGAGCTTCAGGATTTAGATGACAGCTGGGAGATGAGTTTTGGCTGAGAGGGAATTTTAATGCATTTACCAGGCATAACTCAATTATTGCATGGAGAGATGTTTGAGTATTTGTGGTAAGCTTCGAGTCTAGAGTGTTGTCTTCAATAAATAGATTTCAAAAGATTTATAGAGACAAGAAAATATCAATAAGGAATTATTGAAGGACTTTTGCAATTTTATATAATGCTTAAACAATAAACTTAACTCATTAACTAATAGCACTTATAGTTATTTTTTTACTTATAAACTATAGAAGACTCACGAAAGTTAGAAAAATAAAATCTATATGACTTTAATTCTATTATATATTCAATTTACCAAAAAATAAATACAAATCTGAATCATATCCTTACAGAAAATAAGTTTTTAATAAAATACTTTCCTCTAACCTTATTATACTTCCTTTTTCAAGTATTCTAGTACTCCTGTAATCCTGAGGCAATTAAATCTCCTCTTCCACTGTAAACAATAGAAGTAAACAAAATCTCATAGTTTTATGTGATTTCTAATGGATTCACGAACACTTATAAGCCAAACTCATCACCCGCTAAACAACCCTTAGCCCCCTTCAACTTGGCCACATTGCAACTCCTTCCCCTGGAAATCATTCGCACACACTTGAGAACTATTTAAAGTTTATCTAACTGAACAGTAGACTATAGAAGCCTGTTCTGGTTATTTGTACATGTTCGTTGGCTAAGGGGTTAGTCTCCACTCGAAGCAACAAAAACTTTTGCATATGTTTAAATAGCAAAAATAACAAAACAAAGCAGAAAGAAAAACTCATTGGGAGGAAGAAAGGGTTGAGATGGTGAGTTGGTTCCTCATGGGTTCTTTACGGGTGGGGAAATGAGTTTTTAATGTCCCAAAGGGGAATACTTCAAGAGCTCTAAATATATGTGTGGATGCACTCAAAGAAAATATCTATAATAATTAATTGGGAAAATTTGCAATACAATCATAAATTTAAATACATTTTTAAGCTATAACATTTATATAAATATACTAAAAACATGTTTATATTGCAAAGAATATAAAAACCTTTTAAATTATAACTTTGGCATCTTATAAAGCGATCACAAAATATTTATTAACAGATTTAAAGCTTAATATAATGACTTTTAAATATGAAATGATTGTAAATATTTTCATATAGACTTAATACAAAAATCTTCTCAGTGTATTAGCATCGTGCAATGGGCGGACAAGGCAGATTTAAAATACAAAGTAAACGGCGATTTGTTGTTATTGATTAGAGCGGACAGACCCAGACAAACATATGAGCTTCATCCTTGGCTTCATCTTCTCAGTTTTCCTGAAAATCTTAGGATGGTGCAGGGGGAGGGGGGACTCTGCTGTTTCCCAAGACGACGATGCCCGCAAACTTGATGAGTATTTAAAAGTTTTCCATTGTGTGTTTGATGAATATTTAATTAAGCATAAAAGGAGAGAAGCAAGAAAGGGAAAAACTTCGGCAAAGGGTTGCTACACTGTTTCGTTCTGTATTTTGTTTTTTTTTTTTCGTTGCCTTTTCCCCCGAAAAAAACGAAACATCCTTTTCCATTTTCCCAGCATTGTGTGGCGAGCTTAGAGACTGCAAAAGAATAAAACAAAATCAATTAACGCTTCTTGGTTCCGTTTTTGCTTTTAGCTGGTTGCTCTTTTTTGCTAATACTCTTTCATCGAAAAGGGTTATTCAGAATGTGGAAGAGGTAAAATGAAAGGATAATTTATAAACTACAATTAATACAACAAACTCCAAGAATATTCGTTTAAGTGTCAGCAGAAATAAAGCTAAAAATTGTTTGATAAATATAAACGATTTAGCTTGCATAATTTTTGTAAAGAATATTAAAAAACGTGCCTTGATAGAGAAGTTAAGCAGCTTTAAGTGTTTAATTCTAATTTTAAAATTTTAATACGATAAATATGTTAATCTTAATGTTTTCTTGTAATTAAACAAATAAAAACCCAGTTTGCTTTTAGAAAAGGGAATATAACATATAAGGGAAAATAAATATATCCCCGAAATTTCTATTATTAACTCCTGACCTTTACCCAAAGTATTTTTAGAGTATCCAAAGGTCTCTCAATGGCTAATCTTCCTTTCTCTCACCGACTATTACGTATTGTTTTTATTATATAAGTATTTTACAAGTTGTAAGCAAAAGGCCAGGTTCAAAAGAGCAGCGAAAATAATTAAATAGTAAAGAAGGCAGGCCGCGAAGGAAGCCCACCGACTTTCTTCGCTGGAAAAGCAACAACCCACTCAACCCTTTGTGCCCCCTTTTTTCCTCATTTTCTTATAATTTTTTTTTTTTGTTTTGTTTTCCAAGGGAATGGATGGGGCGGGGATGTGTGCTCAAAGAAGCCCACAAATAGCCAAAAGCTAGCGAGTGTTGATGGCAGCTACCCAAAAAAAAGAATCCCCCAACCGTGGCACGCCCACATTTTATATATGCATATTCCTCTTCTTATATTAATTTGTTTTCTTTTTTTCGATTTTTGCGGGCGTTGGGAAAATTAATTAAAAATTAAATGAATGAACGAACGAACGCTGGGATAATGAGCCCCTAAGCTGATTTTGCGCTTAAAAGTATGCAATGGGAAAAAATTGTCGAGCTGCCGGAGCATGGCATTCAATAACAATTCCCACCCCCGCCCCTCCCCCCGGGAAACTACAGTCCCGCCCACCCCTTAACAGCGCCCACCTGATACGATACACAGGTATGCCGCCCAGCAACAAAGAAACGAAAAACTTGCAATTTTTTGTCGCATTTTTTCTGTTGTTTGTATTTTATTTTCGTTTAATATCGACAAAGCGCCAGCGAAAAAGAAATAAGAGAAAGGAGAGGAGAGACGGAGGGGGTGGTGGTAGACTGGCAGAGCAAACGAGAAAAATTGTGGAAATTTTCTTTAACGTAACAAAATATTTTTATAAAATAATCAAGTTTTCCTTTTGCTCTGTTTTGTTTGCTGCAAATTATTTTTAGCTTTATGGAAGCGGGCCACCGAGGGAAGCTGCAGGACATTTTATGTGTTCTCGGGGTGTAAATTAAAATTGTCCGCAGTTCGCTTCTTCATTTTTTCTTTTCGTATAATGAGACAAAAAGCCTGGGGAAGGGAAACTCAATATTGAAAGACAGAAACAACAAAATTAATTAATAATGGCAACAAAAAATATTTCAATGAAAAGCTTCAAAAATGGTAGAGAGGAATCGATGATCAAAAGAAATTATTTGAAGGTATGGAAAAGAAGAAGGCAATGTAACACATCTCTGAAGAAACATATTTATTATATAATTATGGCAAAATATATATAAAAAGCACATTATGTTAGAATAAACATTTAAGATAATTTCTCTATTTAGTTGGTTAAAAATCAAGGCAGGAAAACTCATCGAAATTTACATTTCTGAAATAAAAATCATTTTGAAACTTTGACACATATATTGTGTACATTTTTAGATTAGTCATTTAGTTCAATCTTTTTTAATGAAGTACTCAAGAGTTTTACTGCCTTGATTTGCTTTAAATGTATCAAGCCAGCTGTAAAATAACCTCTTGTGGATTATAATTGAATAATAACATATTTATCGACTAAGTAAGATTAAAATGTACTTATTTTCATTATTAATTTATTTATTCATATTTTTTTATTTATTTTTAGTATTATCTTCATTCCATTGACACTTCTTTAAACAGAAACTTCGATTTCAGTTAAGAATTAGCTTTGACACTTCCTTGAGCATAAACTGCGATTTCAATAACGAATTAGCTTTGTCTCAGGGCATGACCTTATCCCTACATAAACTGAAAGTCAAATTCATGGCAAACCAACCCCTAAAACCACAAAACATTCTTGCTCCCTTCCAGCGCCGCTACCCAGAGGGGAAAACACTATCAAAAGTCAATTACAATGCAATTATTGTGTCCCTCCTGCCCCTTTTTTTGGCAGTTCAAAAACCAGAAAACATTTACAAAAGCCATTGAAAACTTTAATTGAAAATATCAAATTAATTTCGAGTTAGCGTCAGCACAAAAAAAATGCCAAGAAGTAAGACGAGTTCAATATGGTCGAAGGCCAAGGAATAAAGATCCGATGAGATACTGGTAAGGAGGTGTATGTATCTGTAACATTAATTACGTAGCCAGATTGTAGTGGCGACAACTTTCGCTAAGGGAAAGAAAGTTAAGAGTCAGAGCCAAGAGTCAGGCCAAATTGTAATGAGTTGGCATTTTCTGAAATATTCTCGGAGACACAAAATCCTCATCCTCTGGGCAAGCAACGCAACGATGGGTTTCCCCCACTGAAATATCTCGTTGTAAAGTAGCTGAAATGACATTAAAAAGGCAAAACTATGCAGAAAGGACACATCCACATCCTTATGGACACTAACCAGCCAGAAGGAAAACACACGCCTCACCACACACACAGACACACACACACCTCGCCCACACATGAGGTTAAGCCCGAGCTGAGGATAATTCTTTGTCAACCCCTTCTCGGCCCCATCGTTTCATAGTTTACAATCTTATTATCTTGGCTTGCCATCTCAAGTCCCACACACAAACACACTTTCCTAAGGCAATTAAAAATCTTCACACTGTCGTCGATGTCCTTTTCCGGCTTTCCTCCCCGCTTTTCCTTCTTTTTCGGCTGTTTTGTTGTCCCCTCGTTGGCCCAAACTTGATTTTGTTTATTAAACATATTTTGCATAAAATTCACTTTATTTGCAGTTTATTTCATAAGAAAATTATAAGGTCCTTCTTTAGCACCCCTCTACCCCTGCACTGCGGCATGCTTGATAGTTTTTCCTCTCGGGGAAGAGGTTGCCGAGCAAGAAAGAAGGAGGAAGGATGTTAGTGTACCTTATTCTTTGATTATGTTTGATCACGTTTTGTTGCAAAGTTTATTTGCTGGTGGGAGTGATATTGTTTGACTGGGGATTTCAGTGGACTTGCCGAGAGGCTCTTTGAGATTGAAAGATGTACTTGGAGTAGTTCTGGAAAAGCTACAGATATTTAACAACGATTTTTAAGTTAGTTAGTTAGTTAGTTTTCCTTATCAAAATAAAAATTTGTGAAGTGGCTTGGAAACATTTGAAAGAATATAATTATTATACAAGACATAAACATCTAAATTAATAAATGATATTATTTATAAACCTCCTAGTTTATAATTGTCTGCTTTTCTTTATAATAGCATAAGCAATTTGTCGTCGAATTAATACTTGGGTATTTTAGGAGCAATGCCTGCAACAAATGACGCCAAATTTTGGTGGGTCCAAAGGGAGTTACTTGTCTTATGTATGCTCTTTGCACATTGTGAGTTCCTTCATCTAATTTTTTTTTTTTTTTAATATATATTTAAAATAAATTATTTGACTAAATTTTATTCTAAAAATATCCCTTAAAATGTTGTAATATATGACGACCTGCCCAAATATCATCTATTAAGAGTTTAAGCCTGTTTTTAAATATATTCGTATAAATTCTATATTCCTATAAATTCTATCATTTTATAAAGCTTTATATTTACTTAACCAAATTAACTTCGAAATATTTATCTCCGTAATCCCATCACCTCCCACATACCTTCCATTCCAACATCGTCGCCCCACCCACCATCATTTCACGCTTTTCTTATCTAACACATTCACTTCAACATATTCTCCCCGAACACCCAGCCACCAGAAAACCCCGAATGCAGTCACACATGAAAATCCCATAAAAATTGACAATAATAAGCCACATATCATCATTTCACTCTCCTCACATATGCCCAGAGCGTACGTTCCACTCGATAAGGACTCACCAAAGCCTGCAAATCAACCAGAAATCGAAATCTATTCCCCAGCCATTCCCATTGCCACCCTTCCAAAAAGCAAACAACAACAAAAAAAAAAGAAAAGAAACCGAATGAAGAAGAAAATCCCATAAAAAACAGTTCAATGATATAGAAAAATAGATAAAGAAAAATTTGCAAAAAATAACAACAATGCTGGGAGCAGGGAAAAGGAACTTAGCAGGGGAAATGGCAAATGGAAAACGCGTGGCAGCGAATCAACTTTAAACTAAGCCGCACAAGGCACTTGAGAATCACAAACAACCAAAAAAAGAAAAAACTCGAAGGGCACTCGGATCTCCGTGGTGTTGTCAAGTGAATAATGGGACAAATCCGGAGTGTAAATATGACACGTTGCAAAATGGCATTCGATGATAAAATAAAAAAATGAAATCCTTAGCTAACACTCAGAAATAAAGTTTCAAAATGCACAAACCAAAGGAAATTACTTGGAATATGATATTAGGAAAGACGATTGTTATTTATTATTAGTTATTATAGTGTTTTCGAGAACTAGTTCGAACTTTGGATTATCTTTTAAGAGCTGTTCTCTAATATTTTCTCTTAAAAGAAAGTAAGAAAACAAATAAAGATTAAAATACATAAAAAAATATACAAAACTTGAAAATAAGTGTATTTAGACCTTAAAATGTATACCGTAAGTCATTTTCCGACCTTTTGGAAACACACTTACATGTAAAGGTAGCCTTTTTTACCTTAAGAATCTACAATATAATTTAAGCTTAAACATAGAAATTTCTTTGATTTACACTTTTTTTTAGAAGTGCATGCAACTCATAAGCTCCCCAAAGCGCCACACATCTCGAAGGTTGGATGTCACTGACAGACGCACATCCTTCGGAAAAGGTGTTTTGACAGGGCGTCAGGCCAAGTCAGAAGTGCAGACACAACAGCAACAACAACAAAAAAACCGAACCAGGAGCAGTGGCAACAAGGGGTTAATATTTACGCCGTACCCTTACCGTAGCGTATCAATAAAATGATCGCTCCGCTGGGCATACGAAATGTTGGTTTGATAAGCCACCATGAAGAAGGGAGAGCACTGAAAAAATTCAATCGTGAAATCAAATATTTTATAATATTTCTATAAAGAATTTTTTAAACAACATGATATATTATTTACATAATCCATAAATAGAATATAAGTTCTTTTTCAAAAAGTAAGTAATTACGAAAAATAAATAAATAAAAAGTAGCTACACATTTATTCTATACAAAATATAAATATTAAAGTAACCGTTCTTGCTCTTACTTAAATATATTACAAATTACATTTCTTGGTGACTTCTTTCAGTACACTCAGTTTTTCTTGGTGTTGACTTTTCCACCCACTGAAGTTAATACAAATATTACTTCTTTTTATGCTGAAAGCAAAAAGTGCAAACCAAATGTGGCATAAACATTACATTTGGGCCTCCATTCCGAGAGTTCTGATAAAGGGTTACCCACTTCCCCACCGAAGAAGTTATGACTTTGTGTCATTGAATCTTTATGTGTGCATTCGATATGCATTAAAATTCAATAATCATAAAAATAACAGACACACGCACAACAGAAAGTATGGGGTAAAAAGAAAGACCGACTGAATGGACTACCCCCAATTAACCCTTGAATGGTGTGCGGGGCTGGGGCAGCAAAAGAAAATTGTTTTGCTCTGTCTCTCTGCGGCAATATGAACGTCACATAAATCTTGGCAACACTACTACTAAGTCGCTATTAAGTAAAATTGACCACATATTTTATCTCATATGCGCACGCAACAAACGCAGACGGCAAGGCGGCAGGTCAGGGGTCACTGTGGGTGGTGTTCGGTGGGTGGCTGGCGATGCTGGACAACTAACAACACAAGGCAAACGAAGTGGCCAAAACAATGTGCGAGTAAATTAAACCGAAGCTCCAAGAAATCGCAAATTAAATAAGTTGGGGTTGGCAAGAGAACTTTGGGGAGATGCTCAACGAAACAGTATCTTCTTAGATATCCAATGAACAAAAATAACCGGAAATTTAACAGAAACATTAAAGTTAAATATTGGAAATAAACATATTGGAATACAAACATTTTATATAAAGAAATGTATATAGGTATATACAGTGTATTATTAATACATTATATAGCTTCAGTATATGGGCCTAAGCTTCGTGCAAAGGCTGCAAATTTTAAAAAGTGACAAGTGTTTTCTATAAGTCCTGTTCTGCAGTTATAAAAGACTAATAAAAAGAGATCTAATAATTCAGTTGTTCATCCAATATGTTAAAGTTAGTAACATGTTTGATTTTCGTAATTTTGACTTACTTATCTGAAGTAAAGTCCTCGGATGACCATTTCAACATCTTGAGCCAAGTCCTGGAGATTGTGAAATAGGTTGGAGAGCCTGTTGCTTTATTTAATACCTACTTAATAATACAGATGGAGCAGCACAAACCATATCCAAGGGGCTTCTCTTTTAAATCGAGAAGAATCACAGTAAGAATTGGTTTGGTGCTGTAAAATCGTGGAAACAGATGGTCGGCCAATTGGCGACCTGCCAGTACGAAGCCAAACTGAATGCAATTGTTGAAAATGTACGGAATAATACTTGCTGGGTTTATGTGTCCTAATACCAACCTGACAAATGTAATAACAAAGAGCACTGCATTGACCAGTGCGGCGGTGGCAACTCAGGCATTTATTTTAATGCAAATAATCAAACAACAAAATAATATAAAATAATGAAACTAAAAAAAATGTTTTGGCTTGATTTTAATTTGACCATTAAATAAATACAAAATAACTCGCAGCATTACAAGATAATCTTTAATAATTAATTCTTACTAAATTACATTCTTAATTTGTCAACTTTCCTCACTTTTTGATATCTCCATAACTTATACAATAAACAAATCACTATACAATAAACAATAAACTTGTTTCATTTGTTCCTGATTATTTTACTTTTTTGACTAGTCCGGCAGCCCCTTAGCTTAGTATTTTTGCACTGCTTCCTAGATATGCTGAATAATTTGTATTACACACTGCTTACTTTACATTTTTGAATATTTTGCATCGTTTATTTGACATTAATAAGCTGACACCAAAACTGGACAGCCAGATCATCCGTTGTTATAAATTTAAAATTAGGATTTAATTTACGGGCATACTGTTATTTTTTGAGGCGTAACCCAAATTAGTTTCCTTTATCGGCGCAGTATCTGGTTATAAAACGTGTAAAGGCTGTCTACCATAAATACAATTTCCTTTAAAAGTTGACAGAAATACCAATTAAATCGCTAAAGTGTCAGCACTATCATACAGCGGTATTTAATCGATTACTTATCGTTATCGGCGGTCACCGGTGACGTGTATTTTTTATTAAAAAAGCCGCATCTTCTAGTTGAAAAGGAACAGACAAATCAGCGGCGTTGATTAAGAAATACACAAAACGCAATCGCGCAGATAAACCCATAGTAGAAATCGGACACGTAGGCGCTAGCATGAAGCAGTTGGGTGAGTTACTTAATAAAAAAAAACTATTGTAGATATATGCTAATTTTCAACGCCCCCTCAGCGAGCATATTGTTGCTGGCATTTGCCGTGGGCAGCACCACTGCCTTCTACTCACCCAGCGATGGCGTTGTTGAGCTCACATCTGCGAATTTTGATCGGGAAGTGCTCAGGGACGACGCAATCTGGATTGTTGAATTCTATGCGCCGTGGTGTGGTCACTGCCAGAGCCTGGTGCCGGAATACAAGAAGCTGGCCAAGGCGCTGAAGGGCGTAGTGAAGGTGGGCTCTGTGAACGCCGATGCTGATAGCTCGCTGGGCGGCCAGTTCGGAGTACGTGGCTTTCCCACCATTAAGATCTTCGGGGCCAACAAGAAGTCGCCCACCGATTTCAATGGGCAGCGCACGGCCAAGGCCATTGCTGATGCCGCTCTGGCGGAGGTCAATAAGAAAGTGCAAGCCGCTCTCGGTGGTGGCGGAGGAGGCTCCTCCGGCGGATCATCTGGCGATGACGTTATCGAACTCACCGATGCGAACTTTGACAAGCTGGTGCTAAACTCGGACGACATCTGGCTGGTAGAGTTCTTTGCCCCCTGGTGCGGTCACTGCAAGAATCTGGCTCCGGAATGGGCCAAGGCTGCCAAGGAGCTCAAGGGCAAGGTCAAGCTGGGCGCCCTGGACGCCACCGCTCATCAGAGCAAGGCGGCTGAGTATAATGTGCGCGGTTATCCCACCATTAAGTTCTTCCCCGCAAACTCCAAGGCCGGAGATGCCCAGGAGTATGACGGTGGACGCACTGCCTCGGATATTATTGCATGGGCAAGTGACAAGCACGTGGCCAATGTACCGGCACCCGAACTGATAGAAATCATCAATGATGCCACCTTCGATACTGCCTGCGAGGGCAAGCCCTTGTGCGTGGTCTCTGTGCTGCCACACATCCTTGATTGTGATGCCAAGTGCCGCAATAAGTTCCTTACCACCCTGCGAACGCTGGGCGAGAAGTACAAACAGAAGCTATGGGGCTGGGCCTGGGCCGAAGGTGGCCAGCAGTCGGCTCTCGAGGAGTCCCTCGAAGTTGGCGGATTCGGTTATCCCGCCATGGCAGTGGTTAACTTCAAGAAAATGAAATTCTCCGTGCTAAAGGGATCCTTCTCCAAGGACGGCATCAATGAGTTCCTGCGCGACATCTCCTACGGACGCGGACAGACGGCACCAGTGCGTGGGGCCAAGAAGCCAGCGATCGTTTCGGTAGATCCCTGGGACGGCAAGGATGGCCAGCTGCCCACCGAAGAGGATATTGATCTGAGCGACATCGATCTGGATGAGGGCACCAAGGATGAGCTGTAAGAGACTTCCCAAAGATCACAACTCACCACATCAAGACTGTGCGGCTCAAGCTCAAATTTTCCACTTATTAAACTAAACAAACACTTGCATTCTGAATGATATTCATTAGTCAGCCAGCGTATCTAAATATAAATGTATTTCTTAATTATATATATTAGCTCCTTTTGTACCATCTTCACATAGATCTTAAATGAATTGAAACCAGCGAACATGAAAATTGTGTACCATTGAAATGAATAATAAACTGTTCAATCAAATGTGTGTAAAATGAAGTCAGTATTGAGTTAAAGCTTAATTAATTTGCTACATTTTTAAGGAACAGTTAAAGCAGTGGGTGGGCAATGAAAAGCAAAGCTTTGAGGCAAAAACATAGAATATGCGAGTACAATGGACTTAGTTTTTGGAAGCCTTAAAGCCGAAATATACTGCCAAGAGCTCTGGGAGCAGTAAGAATCATACTGACTTTATAATATGCAAAATATTAGTATTACCATAATTATGCTCCTGGTTGTCCATTCTTCGACCTCCAAACTATTATTGAAATTCGATTTAAATATATTTTCTCCATATTTCGTCAGATTAACGTGAATCATTTTCAACTGCTCAAAGTTTCTTCTGTGATTCATAAAATGAAAATAGAGTTCGAGAAATAAACAGCTTTAAAACACATAAGAACTTATATCAATTTGTCATTTTTTCCGCTGGCTACGGTAAAAACGTGTTTCTTTTATTTTTTGTTGTAAAAAATCGATTAAAAAGATCCAAAAAGGGATTTTATGTATAAATTTGAATATGCTTAACTCTAGGTATACGTCCAAAAACGTAATTTGACACAATTTGTATACTCATAATTCTGATCTAAATGCACAATAATTGAAGATTGCTTAAAAGCGTCATTATATAAAATATATTCGTAGTGGCAGATTGGCGAGCTTAGAATATAAATTGGCATGCTATATTTATGTATATATATATTAAGTACTTGGTTTCGATTTAAGTACAACCTGTGTGTGTTTGGATGGGAAAATTCGAGGCATCACAAAGAGTTCGTGTTCGATTCTGTATGCAAATTGGGCTGTATAAAAAAAGACTGGATCTTGGCTGCTTTGCCAAATTCCATGAGATATAATTTTTTTTAAACACAAGAAACCAACCAGGCGACGTGACTCAATTGCCACACTTTGGCTTTGTCCAAAAAAATAAAATGAAAAAAAGAGCGAGGGACACAAAGCGGTGTGTAAACGGCTGAAACTACCTGCACAAAAAGATATAAAAACTGTTGCTGGCCACGGCGAAAAGGCCAAAGAAATAAGGTAAAAGGGACGGAGGACAGGCCGAAAAACTTGTTGAGCCTTGGGATTAAGCGAAGCAACAGATAAAGAAACGGCCGGGGATGCGTATGGGAAACCCAATTTACAATTATGAATGATTAATTCCCTTTCCAGCGAACCGCTCAACTGGTTATCGCTATGTTTAATACTAAAGCCCTAGGATGCAACTGACAAAGAACCAATCGGTGTTCAAGTGTAATTTCAAATAGTGAAAACCGTACTTCTTAATAATTTTGAGTTTAACTAAATCAATAATAATTTTTTGAATTAAAATCATTTTAAATACATTTTGTGAGATTTAAAGGTGCATTCAAAATTACTGTTTGAAGAGATATTAAAATTATTAAAAATTACCATTAACAATTTTGAAAATCTATGTTAATATTGCACTTACATACTATAAATCTTTTAAATCGGCTATTCTTTTATCAGTTTCATGTAGGGCTGGAAATCTGTAAGCATATTGATGCATTTTCGTTTCTGGCCGGCGTTGAAAAGTCTTTTTCGAGTTACTAAATAGAGATAAATGTATATATAACTAAACCACCTATCCTCCACTGATCACGCTATCCAGAATCAGGCCATTTGATGATGATGCTTTTGATCGGGATAGTTCTCTATGGACTGAATGGAGCGCGAGGTGGCCGCCGTGATTGTCGACGAGACGTCCATAAACCTATACTTTTTCTCGTCGCGACACAACAATGGGTAGCAAATGATGCCGTAGTAGAAGATCAGACAGAGGACTATCACGGCGAAGATAATGGCAATAATTCCGAAGGTCGAGATACCCGGCCTGCTGTCCAGAAACTCCTTGGGCGTCTGCGGCGGTGGGGTCGTTGTGGGCGGCTCTGTGGTCTTGTAACCCTTCCGGTAATTCCGCGCTGCGCTCGCGCTGTAAATCAAGCAACTGCAGGCTGCGAAAACCAGATCACACGGATTTTAGTCTATATCTAACCGCGATTTCTCCAAGCGTTGCAGAACACTCACCCAAAAAGAGCACACACAGCAGGTACGCACTGCGAGACATTTTTCGAATATACGACTAAGCACGAATACACGGGGTAACAAAAGGTTCGTTTTCTTCTTTTTTTATCCACGCGAACGGGACGCAGACGCAGAACGGAGAATCGAATGGAGAATCACACAAAGCAACGACGAAAAACCTTTCGCTCTGGTGTAGGTGGTAGCGATGGCTCAGCACTGTATATCGATACAAAGCGGGTTACAGCGATACTTTTCCTTGGTGGTAGTTGGCAGTCACGACATTTTATACGGTACCCAAAGATTTACAAAATAAAAACTGCTTTGTTGAGAACTGGTTGTAATTTCTAAATCGGTAGTACTACCTAAACCAATCTTATGTCAATATATTAACTTATAAAAGTTCCCACACAAATGGAGGAACAGGAATTTTGGTGGAATGATTATTATTAAGTACGATGCCAGAACCTAAATTTAATATAAAAAGTTACAAATTTTTTAAGTTTTAACCGAATTATTAATCTATTTTTATATAAATAGTTAGTCATAATAAAATACCTTATCAATTCCAATAATTATTAAACGTATTTATAATATTGTAGTACTTAGAAGTGACTCTTTCCCACAAACTTACTTTCCCGTGAGCTGTTCATCAGCAACCATCGCCCATCCCTAGGCAGAACTCGGCGACTGGGGCTATCGATAACTCCGTGAAAATTTTGTTCGTCGAGCGTGTGTGCGCTGCTCTGTCCGTGTACACTTTATTTTCAATTGGTGAAAATTGTTACAAAACTAGCTAGAAAATATGTGAAAATAGGAAAAGAGTGAATTTCCACAGTCTAACTGGGCGTGCACAATAGAATTGGCGACGCCCCACCACAGAAAGTGGCTGAAAATAGTAAAAATAACAAAGGCGTTAACGACGGGACTACGAACGAAGTCAAATAGACGCTCCGGCGGTCGTTAACATACAGTTGTGTATATTCAGCATTGCAATTAATTCGTTTTAGGCAAGTAAATGCAAGTAAAATACGGCCAACGCAGTGCCAACGGACAAAAGTGAACAAAAGTACAGTGAAAAAATTTCGATTGTCGGCGCACGACGAAGACGAGCAGGCAGCAGCATAAGAAGAAGCAGCAGCAAAAACGAAACAAACGAGGAGAAAAGAAACGGCGATTTTGCATTCGTGTGAGCGCGTGTGTGAGTGTGTGCGTGAGGGTGGAATATAAACAAAAAATTAACAATACCATAATCAAGAAAATTGCTGGACTGCGAAAAGTAAAATGTCACATTTGCCTTTGGATGCACGGGCCATACTGCAGTATCTAAATGATTTGGGCTATAGGAATATATCCGCTGAGCAACTCCGTGAATTTCTGAAAGGTAAGTTATCGGCCATTCTTCCTCCCCCCTTCTTCGCAAGTATGTGCGCGTGTGTGTGAATGTTTTTAGTTTGTTATTTTATTCACAACGCTTTTTTGTCGGCATTTCTGTTGAATTTCAAACGATTCGTCACCATTTTTTATTTATTTTCCCTTGCTGCTGCTGCCAACGAACGTGCGTGTAAAGCGCAGGCGAGAGAAAGAGCAGCAACCAACAGTGCAATGGAATAAAGAAAAAATAAAAACGAGTATTACTCGGAAATTGTGAATAACACACGCTCACGAACGACACACACTCTTCGGCTATGTATGGCACAGTGGTTGGGCTCGCAACAACAACAATTGCTATTCGGAAGATATCGGAATAATCGAATAAAGGCCGGCAAAACCGGAGGAAAACAACATTTGTAGCAGTCGTTTCCAAGGCATATTTTAGTGTGGTATTGAATGAATAATTTCGAGTGGAAATTTCAAAACACATGGCGACTGTGTGACCACTGTACTACAACTGTGTTTTTTGTTGTTTTGCTTGCCATTGCTGTTGTTGCCCTGGGCCTGCTTTTCTGCTGGCTTCCATCTGCCACTGTGTGCGTGCGTGTGTGTTTTCGGCCTCCACCGCATTGTCAGCTTCATCCGCGACTTCACATGAAATTTTTCTACAGACATACATATACAGCTGCGGTCAACACGATGGAACTACGTTATTAAGCGGGCAGATTAAAGTTTTGTATGTTGGTGCTTACCTAGGCTATTTTTTTGTAAAAACACAATAACTGCAACGGTAGGAAAACAACAACTGTCTATAATTAATATTACTACAGTGTATCTTCCAAAGAGGCTTTGGAAATATATAAATTATACAGTAGGTCTTGGCGGGCTTTGCCCAAGTAAACATTGAATTAAACTATTATAGCTATTATTTTGACTCCTACTGTGTATATTTTCGTTGACTGTGTGCCTGCTCTTTCCCTTCTCCCCCACTCTCTTTTGTTCGGCTTTTTATTTTTCGTGTGTTATTTTTTGCCTTACGCTTTGTGTACTCGTCCTCTTTTTCTTATTTTTCTTTTGTTGTTGCTGCTGCTGCCGCTTGAGGGTTGCCACTTGGTTCTCTCGCATTTTACTTTGCGCCACCGTTTCGTGTTGTAATGGCGAATTGAAAGTGGGGGGAACGAAAAAAGTGCCAGCGCAGCGTGCTGATGTGCTCGTTTTTCAGGTTATCTTAAAGCCCGTCGATTTGTGTAGTCGAGCAGTTAATTTATTTACGAGTGGGTGAGCTTGTGTGCGGGGGACTGGCAAGGTTGCCGGACCCTTTGCAAATCTGAGTTTAATATCGGTCATCGGTCATTATGCCCATACCTCCTCATTCGCATTGTTTTTGACATACGTACACAAAATAAGCAAAACAAAAATGATGAATGAACTTAAAAGAAACACAGAACATCAAAGATGGTGAATAATAAAAAAAGCATTGAAGCAGTTAAGATTAAAATGCAGAAATATATAATAGTATCATGTTTCTTTGATTTTTAAAGGCGCAAATAACTAATGTAATGTAAATAAATATTAAAAAATAAAGATAGTACAGTTATGTTATACCGTATTCTACAATATTACACGTTTATGGCTTTCCTGAATATTAAAAGTTTGGGGGTTTCTGCGCGTCATATTGGTATAATTAAAATAAAATGACCTCAAATTTCTAAACTTTAAATCCTATGTGGATCAAGAGTTTTGGCACGATTCTCAGTTGCTGAGATGTGTCACCACTAGTTTTGTAAGAGTGTGGCAACGCCCTCTCAAAATCTGGCCATCCTGCCGCCTCACAGCTGCTGCTGCTCTTCTTCTTCTGCCGCCCGCTTGGGCTGTTCGGTCAGTCGGCCCATTTTAGTTTGGAATTAAAATAAATTAACTCACACTCAACAGTGGATGGGGTTTTAGGCTATACATACCGAAATGCATTCGAATGCATTTATTGATTCGATCTGTGTGTATCCAAATGCCAAATTGCATAACACACGCCTGCAAGGAGAAATGAGAAGAGGAAGCAGAAGAAGAAAGCCAAAGGAAAGGATTTCCAGTGATTTAACTTGATTTTATTAACCAATTTTGATTTCGTGACCAAAGGAGTTTATAAATGCGGTTGGTGTTGGTTTCTTAACTGCAGTCGAATTTTCTAAAACAGTGTGTGCTCATAACTCAAATCATCACAAGCCCCAAGGAGGGTCCTCTATATTTGGAGGGAAATTGTAAGCAAGACCGCCAAAAATGATATTCATAAATTCGATTTAGTTGGAGAAGAGTAATTGCTTAAAAAGATGTAATAGTTAAGATATAAGTTTGTTAATTATTTTTCCAACATTACTTGATTTTTAATTTCAAATAAACTTGTTTAATTTTTAATTGGAATTTAATAATACAAATAAATGTAGAAAATTCTTTAAAAATTGTGATTAAAATTATTGTTTATTTATGTTTTTTAATTTGGATGAGCCTTGTTTCTTGTGATTGATTTTCTGTTTTGCAAGTTCGACTGCAGGGCAAGTGTTTCAAGATAACTTTGTAATTAATGGCGTTTCGTCCAATCTTTTTTCTCTCTAATTCTGGGTCCTTTGACTGCAGCTAATTTGCGCCAGAAGGTATGCAACCGCAGTCGGACAAACAAAGCGCCAGCAGACTCGCAACAACAACTAGCCACACCACAGCAGCAGCAGCAGCAGCAGCAACATCAACATCAGCAGCAGCAGCACAAGCAGTCACTCCTCCAAAAGTAAAGGTCATCAAGAGCAAACGTCCTTTGTGCCACTTTAAGTTCTACTTGGACATCTGCGATCATCAGCTTACCAAGCGTATTGAGACCGATATCAAGGCTTTGGGAGGACATCTCGAGTTCTTTCTGAGCGATAACATCACCCACTTTATCACCGATAAGCCGGAAGTCAGTGGTGGAACACCGCATACAGCAGTCAAAACACCCGGCACGCCAGGAACACCCAGCACACCCACTAACCACTACCAACAGGATGATGGTTCGGCTAGGAAACCGAATCAAAGGCAATCGCGAGCGGATGCCATACTAAGTCGGGTGCGAAGGAGCACGGTTGGAGTGGTGGCAAACAATAGCAGCAATAGCACTCCCACCACATCCGTGAAGCGAAGCTATACCATCTGGCAGACGGATTACGCACAGCGCTTCATCAAGCGCATTCAAACCGAGCTAAAGCAATACCTAGAGGGTAAGAAGGAAGGTGGCGGAGGCGGAGGAGGTGCAGCCGCCACAACTAGCCCCCATCACATTCAGCTGAAGAAGCAATATGTGAAGATTGAGTCGGTCAAGCGCAATTATAGACCTTACTACCATCTAATTAAGCAGCCAGACGACTGGCCAAAGATCGATTTAAGCAGCGAGGACGGCGCCTTTCGACTGCTGACAAAATCAAAAGCTAAGGAAAAGGATCAGAGTATGACCCGCAAGTCGTTGGGTTCACGCACATCGCAGAAAGAGAAACCACCAGCAACGGCTCAGAACGAGAAGCAGCTACCCAAGCATCCGGCTGTGCAGCAACTCAAGAAACAGACGGCCATCCCAAATAGTCCGCGATCCAATTTCCGCGAGCCCAAGGATTCGAGTGAGAAACAAGGTGGAGTTTGCGAGATCTGCAAGTTGGAATACGATATACTGAATATCCATCTGCAGAGCAAGGATCACGAGCTGTTCGCCAAGAATTCGGATAATTTCCTGGCCTTAGACACACTTATACTAAATTCAGCGAATGTGAATCAGTTTCTGGCAGAGGAGCCCGAAGAGAGTGATCTGGACATGGATGTGGATGAAACGTTAAGTAATGAGGAGCAGCAGCAAAGTCCCCGGCAGAGGCCATCGCCAGCACTGCGTGAGAAATCCAAGCGGATAACCAAGGGCAAGCATTCCTCGGAGAAGTTCCAAGCGGCCTCGCCACAGACACCTTCCTCCGCTGGCAAGAAGTCTTTGGGAACGCTACCCGGTAGCCTGTCGGAGCTGCAACGCCAGGAGCATCCAACCACGGCGGCCGCAACGCCAACAACAACGAATTCGGGTCGTAGGAAAACAACCCAGAACTCTGGGTTATCTCCGCCCATTAGGGCCATGCTACCTCCCTCGTCCCTTTATAAGGTAGTGGAAACACGGGAGGAATGTGCCACGCCGCCGAGAAGAGGCAGACCGCCCAACCAAGTGGATTCCCCGTCGCTGATTGTTAAGTTCCAAAAGATCCGGCAAACCGAGTTGCAACGACTCAACGGTGAGGCGGAGAACTTTATGTTCCCCAGAACAGCGGTGACAACAACGACAACGAGAAGCAGCAGTGAACAACCCACGGATGTAGATCGTCAAACCACCTCGGATGTAAGGGGCCGGTACAGCATCTCCTCCGCAAGCTTGGACACGAGCACAAGCGAAGCAGAGACCAGGGAATCTTCGGGATTGCTACCAGCCTCGAATCTTCGCAAGCGAGCTCAGGCCGTGGGCAGGAGGAGAAAGGTTGCAGGAGCAGCAGCAGCTGCAGGTGAGGAGCTACTCCAGCGCCAATTGTCCACCGGAAGCAGCAGCAGCAATAGCAACAACCAGCAGCGCTTTCCGAGCGCCCCCATCCAGCCAGATGAGCAAGAGCCGCACCCGCAACCACAGTCACAGCCGAAACTAAAGATTAAGCTGAAGCAGGCCCAAGTAGTGGCGGCCACGAGGAAGAGTAGTCGCACAGCTACGGCCATTGTGACGGCGGCCACTGCCAGCAGTCGTCAACAGCAGCAATTGAGGCAGACAATCGGAGGCCGGCGGATGACCAGTAATCTGGAGGATCGGATGGGGGAAGCAGTAAAGACCAAGATCAAGATTAAGAAGGAAATCATACCACAAGAGGAGAATGAGGAGTTGCAAGAACTGGAACAACTATTGGAGAATGATGACTCCGAGGAGGAACAGATTGAGCTGGAGCTGGAGAGCAGCTTATCCTCAGGCAGTGACGAGGATTACATAGCTCGCAATCGGAATAGAACTACCAAAGGCAGCAACAAAAGCAGCAGCACTCGCCAATCCACGGATACACGAGAGCAAAGAGCAGCTCGACGACTATCCCGCTTAACCATAAATCGTAGTGCCGGCGAACTAGATCTAATCGAAACGAAATCCTCGCCGACGAGAAGAACCCGCGGCAAGAGCCAAAAGCCCACGAGTCCAACGAAAAACAGCAGCAAGAGCAAACAAGCCAAGGCGGTGGTGCCACAACCCGTAGATTTGATATTCGATTGCAGTAAGAGCGAGAGATTACAGCAAATGCAATACACCTTCGAGTCACTGCCAAGCGCCGAGCTCTGGAATCGGGTATTCCTGCGGCAGGATGTGGGGGAAGAGCACTATTACACCTACTACGGCAGCACGCGATACAGAAAGCTACCCTACGAAATGGGTCCCGTACCCATGGCCAGAACATTGCCAGCTCACAGTTGTGCCTTGTGCCGCGGCGAGCAAAAGGAGGAGGAAGGAGCAGAAGGACAGAAGGAGGAGCAGCGCCAGGAGGATTTGACGCTGAAGCCTGGTGCGAGAAAGGAAATTAAAAGGGAGGAGGAAGCTGCCCAATCCTCCTCTTCGTCCTCAATGTACAAGCACAAGAAGCTGCATCTCCTACAGCGTTACCAGCAGGAACAGGAGCAGTTGCAGCAGCAGTTACCAGCAGCCCTCGTCGCCACAGCCATAACCGCCAAATGTGATAGCAAAGCCAGCACACCGGAACTCCTGGAAAGGGAGTTTGCATCGGGATCCCTTGGTGATAGAGTGCAGCTTATAGAGCGGGTCAGGAGCACCTCTAGTTCCAGTTGCAGCAACAGCCAACGGAGTGGGATTACTTGCCGGAATAAGCAAATATCGAGGATTACCGAGTTGCCTCCAAGAAAATCGCCCAGAGAACATGCATCTACCCTGGCTTTGGTCAGTTGCATTATCCGCCAACGCCAGGATTCGCAGAGCAAAACCAACTCTGAGGCGGAGGAGCCACCACCTCCTGTGGTCGCTGCTCCGAAGTTGAAAACTCCGCTGAAACAGGAACCAGTGGCAGTGGCTCCTGCATCACCTCGAACGACCCGTTCCCAAGCTGCCACACCAGTCGAGGAGCTACGCTTTGCTACCGAGATTAGTGAGACTGTTAAGAGAATGAGGCGAGGCCAGAACAAATACGATCATTCCCCGCCAGCGCCAAACCCCACACCGACGGCAGCTTCTTCGCCAGCCAGGAGTCGTCGGCTGACGCCTGCTGTTACCCAAACTCTTGCACCGAGCTACTCCCGCCGTTTGGAATTTTCCACAAGTCAACGCGTATCCTCCTCAGCGGCCCGTGTACATTTGGGCAAGGGAAAGGGCAAGAGAAGAGGTGCTGCTGCTAATCCCCCGGCAGCTGGAACAGTACGTCCTCCGGCGCAACAACCATCCGGAATTGGAGGTGCCTTTCGAGGTGTTCGCAAATTACCAAGCAAGAAGGGATTGCTCGAATACGATATGGAACCGTGCGCCCTCAAGGCCTTGGACAAAGCCATGCAGTATAGCAATCCGGTCTTCGCTGCGTGGCAGCTGGACAAATATTTAGAACTGGCTGGTAAAGAGTATGATCTAGAGGTGGATCTGGAGGAACGGCTGCCAGTGCCAGTTCCAGAGCCGGTGACAGAGGGAAGAAGAGAACAACAGCTAACCAATGCCCCGCAGACGCCACCACCGACAGACTGCTGCTTCACCAGCGAGTTTGATTTGTATGAACTGCTCTTGGGCAGCGCTGGCAGTGGCGACGATGAAGAAGACTTAGCCCGAGGGAACCTACCGCCAAACACCAGTCGACGGATGAGCAGCCAGAATTTGTATGCCACGTATTATAGAAAGAGGAAAAACCTCAAGTCAAATCGAACTGGTTGGCCGAAATCTCAAAGGAGACGCAATGGTGGAGGATTATTGGGTCGATCCATGCCAAATGAGAGAATTAATTTCCTCAAAATGGGTCTGGCGGAGTTTCATCCCATAAAGCAAGAGCCGATGGAAACGGAGGAAGAGCAAACCACAACCACCACCACAACTACTACCACTTCAGCATCGCGGGAAAAGCAGCTGAGCAAGGAAGACGAAGACGACGAAGGTGGTGGGGGTGATGGAAGTCCGGGAGATGTTGATGGTGGATCTCCAGCCAGCGATAAGCAGAATCCCCGTCAAGATGTTGTAATGACGCCGCCAGCCACCGATATTGATGATCTGGCGGAACCGCCGGATGCCGATGATAACGAAAGTTTGCCCGAGGAAGATGAAACCATGGCGGATTCGGTTGATCAGCAGCAGGATGATGAGGCGGAAATTGAGGCCACTGATGCGGATGTCGAGGAGGACGACGACGAGGAGGAGGAGGAGGATGACGAAGATGAAGACGTATTCGAAGACGCCTACGATGAGCCTCAGAAGAAGGAAGAACCGTCGCCGGAAAAACGAACACGAATACCATCGATATCCGTTTCGACGCCAGCTGAGGAGCACTCATCGCCCGGCAAGAAGCTTCTGCTAACCCTGCACAATGGTCAAAGATTACAAGCAACCTCAACGCCTAGCACGGGGCAGGTTCAACAGCAGCAGAGAAGAACTCCTCAGCTGAATGGAAGTCTGGGCAGCTGCATTTCTCCCAGTGAAAAGCTGGGAGACAATTCGGACATCTTCACCGTTTCGTCCGATGGTTTGGATACGGATCTGGATCTAAGCAATACCCAGGCAGGGGATTCCCACGACCAGCAGCACTGTCCACACCAAACGTCCGCGTCGACGCCAAAGAGGAAGTTCGACATCTCTAAGTATGCGCCGCCAAATAATGGCAAGGCGGCGAGTAGCTGTGCCGCTGAAGCTGCCACGGCTGCTGTCAAATCTTTGGCAATCTCGCAGTTCCTCAAGAAGGAGGTGCGTGTCACCTGTCGACGGCTGAGAGCGCCCTTCCGACGCTTTCGATACCGCCGCTGAATACCACCTGTATCATCATCTCATCATCCAGATCAAGAAAAGCATCATTCAGCACCAATCACGTTTAGCTTTTAGTGTGTGTACAGAGAGACAATGAGGAAAATATACATGTTTCAGTTTTTAGATATTTTTAGGCCACAAATTCCCTCCAAAATCAGAAAAAGAAAACGATTTCCAAATTCAGTCCCATTCCCAATTCATTTTCGGGTTAAATTTGATGAAATTGGACAAAATCATATTTTATTGTCTTCGAGGTGCCTTTAAAAGTGTTTCAAGATTTTTCTGTTCACTCACAAGAGTGAGTTTTCACTTTTACAAGATTCTTTGTTCGTTTTAGTTTTCGAAAAAAACACATTTTTGTCCAAAACCGAAAATGCGAAACAAAAGTAAAACCCGAAGAGATGTTCTATTAAAAAAAAATAGTACTAACCTGAAAAGTATTTCAGTTTTTATTGTTTTCTAAAAAGTCCAAGTACTTCAAATTTAACTGAAAATGGAGATGAGAAATCCCATTATCCATGAACTAAATGTAGCTAATTTAAAAACAGCACACAACAACAACTACACACAAGAAATACGTACATAAGCCTTACTTTAATCTTAGTTTAGCTCAAATTCCCTATACCCGCAACAAAGTACACTATTTCTCTCATCAAAACAATTCGGACTATTCCAAAATCTCTCTCATTTTCTAGCTAATTAAGTAGTCAAGTTTTCCATTCAACGTTTTCTGTTTTAAATGTGGAAATCACAACACACCCTTTCTACTGTTTTTATTTTCTAGCCATGTACTAATTATCAAGTCAACGCTCAAGCAAAGAAAGGAAAGGCAAAAAAAAACGTAAACTATATTATGTAACGAAGATAAATTACAAATAAAAAAGAAAACCAAAAGCAATTGTAAAAAAATATTAAAACAAAGAGTAAATTAAATTAAATATATTAAAAATAAACATATCAAAGTCTTCATTTATTTTAGCAGTGCAAAAAAAGGGCTGAACTATGGAGTGTTAGTTTCTTTTTTAATATACTTTGTTTCAATAGATTGTATATATTTTTAAAGTTAAAGTTAAAAGAAACTTGAATGGTTTTTGAAATCTATTAAATTGGTGTTCATCATCTTTCGCTTATTTGATACCCAAAAAAGTTGAGTTACTTGCACCATTTTAAATGAATTTTAAAAGTATTGCGATTTTTGTTTGTTCAATTTAAAAAGCTATTCCACAATTATCTTATTAAAGTCGAAGTTCGCATTTATTTTATAAATCATTATTTTATTATAGGTCAATTTAGCAGCTGTATATTCTTCATTCTATTTCCTTTTTCCTTTATATACCTTTTGATTTTAGTTGTAGCAGTCAATTCATTCCCCATTGCCCTACCATCATCCTCATTTCCCTGCTAATTGCCACTTGTTATATCCATTTCCATTCCAATCTAGACTTGCGCAAACTCATCAAGCATGAGGAGCGTCTGGCGGAGAACGCAAAAGCAAACAATTCCGGCAGCAGCAGCAGCTTGCATAAACGCGGCACCGTCAGCTCGCGTGCCAAATTAACTGGAAGCAAGGATAAGGAGAATGCGGTCCCTCCATCATTGTCATATCCCTGTGCCAAGCCGAAGGAGAATGAGTCCAAGACTGACCAGGATAACCAGAAGCAGCGTTCGAGTTGTGGCTCGGACAGTATCGATTTAGCTCGGATCTTTAAAGAGAAATTGCTGATGGACGCATCCGTACCTCCAGATGCAGTAAAGTATTTAAATCCGGCTAATTCGGTGGCGCCCGGCAAGCGTCGCAGTCGCAGCAAGACCCGCCGGGGGAAGGAGCCACCGTTGTCCAGCGGCGGGGAATCAGATCAGAAAGAGGATCGTAACAGGATGCAGCGTCGTCGTCGCAGTAAATCGCATCCGCGCAGCGCCAGTCGCAGATCCAATTTGGGTAAGTTTCCAATCACTTTCCGCTTTTTGTCTGATTTTACTACCTTTCATCTCTTTGCAGATCGACGCCACGTAAAGTTTAGACCGTGTGATCCGGTTGCCCTATTTCAGTATTACCAGAAAGAGTGGGCCCATTTTCGCACCCAGATTCCCGGCGAGACTCCACACACGAATGCCCGTTTCGAAGTACGCCAGAAGCTGAAGGATCAGAAGTGATGGGATATCTTTCAGATGCGGAACTATCTATGTATTCAATCCTGTAACTCGATCGTTTTCATTTACTTTAATTCATAATTTTTTATATAATTTGACTAAATGTTATACATAAACACATACACTTTCCACAAGCTTATGAAGACAAAGAGATAAAAATGTAAAATGATAAAAATTACTTAATATTTAATTATATCGTAGTATTAATTTTAGTGGGATTTGAACATTTTAGAAGCGGCGTTTAGGGACGTTTATCAAGGAGAAAAGTCCGATATTATATCCTAAAATTACCGGGTTCAATATTATATAAATATAATATTGTAAACTTTAATATATTGATATAAAATATCGGTACAATATCGATTTTTGCATATAATATCGATACAATATCGATTTTTGCATATAATATCGATACAGTATCGATTATTGCTGACACCCCTATTGAAATGCAAGTCCCCTAATGCTATGCGTTACTTTCCCTATCTCCACTCAATGAAATTGCCTTCAACTTTTGGTACAAGTGTCAAAATTTGAAATTATAAATTTCGACTATGCTGGAGCATCACAGAAGACCCCAATCGAGGTTGGAACCTATAGTCGCCATGCCAGCAACGAGTACGACCACAACACGAAGGACCCGCCGACTGTGTCTTAACATCGAGACCAATGGTGCCGGGCCCACAAGATCCCGAAGGAGGCGAAGAAGGTTGTACGATCCTTACTTTATCACCTATCCTTCGGTTTATGGGGGAAATCCTTGTGGCTATGGGGAGTGGTGTCCAAATGAATATTTGTATACCTATGAAAATTTTGTTGATCCTCAAAACCGTCTAAATGCTGGTGAGCAATACGAGTGCGATCCGTATAAAGTTTTCATTCCACCAGAAGAAGAAGAATATGGTAAGGATTTGTATACGAATAATTCAGGTCAGAAGACTGTCGGTGATCTTAAGAATATTTTAATAAGTTTAGACAGTTACTTGCAAGAGGAAAATGTAAAGTTGAAGTCAAATAATAATGTGGAACCGATTCCTATTGGGGTTCAAGAGCCCCACAATAATCAGATCTCTGTACTAACTGATCTGATAAATGATACTATCGGAAGATTAAATACCTATACGGTAGCTCTGTCCAAAAATCAGGAGCTCATGCAGATGCACCAACTGAAACATCTTCCAAGAGTACCACAACCTGTCCAGGTGTTACAGTTACCTGTGCAGCCACTGATAATACCACCAATGCTATCAAATCATTCAATGTATCCTTCGAATCATCCATCCGCTTTTGAGACCGCACCCTCTCAAAATCAAGATAAAAACCACTTCGAACGCCTGCCCTGGCTAAAGGAAAGAAAACGGAAACGTCCTGCGAAATGCGTCACCTACGTAAATCTACACAGTCGGGGTTGTAGTACCGATGACCTGGATACTCTACCAAGGATATTAGAAGCCTCGAACTTGCAAGAGAGTAAAGATAAGACTTGCAGCATATTCAATTCAAAAACTAATTCTTAATTTCGTTTCTAGTTCCCCCAAAGTTCTCTAGTCCACCAATGAAAGACGCTGGCACCACCATGTGGTGTCCCATGGAATGTTGTAGGGGATGTTGTGGTTTAGTCAGAAGTCAGGAGCAAGAAACACCTCCAACAGTTTCCGAGATTCCATATCCCACGAGATTAACTGCGCACCTTCCGCTTTCTTCTCTCAAGGCCCCACCGCCAACAGAGGATGAGATGGACGGAGATCAAGAAAAGTTCTATCATCCGAGTAAATCTATTTACGTAGCTAGTGACACACCGCAAACATCTAGTTACAGTTCCGGTTGCGATTATCATCGCCATATAGGGGGCAATCTCAGGTATTCCTACGTCGATGAGGAGGAAGAGGAGAAACAGGAAATAGAGCCAGAGGAGGAGCATGCGGAAGAGGATGAGTGGTATCGAGGGGCTAGCAATAAATTAGCTGAACTAGAATTGGAGCAGGAGTACTTTAAGGAAATGGAGAAGCAAAAACAAGTGAACACAAGGAACCAACAACTCCAAACTGATCCGGATATCGTCAGTGAGAATAGCTCTGTAAATATAATAATAACCACCGATAAGGCAGTCAGCACCACCGAACTAATTAGTCAGCCAGTAAAAATTATTAGGATGTATAAGAGATCCTCCCTAAAGCAAAGGCAAAGGCTTAAAAGTGGTAGCCAAATGACGAAATCCAAAGGTAGCCGTAAAGTCAAGTTCGAAAAGGTTCAACAAGCGCAAATCGCACCCGAAATTCTAACCGTTGGCAGGAATCCAATGCGGTGTGAGGAGACTGCAAGGTCCAGGAACAGGTGTAATGAGAAATGCTCCTGTAGTTCCTTCGATTCCAAGGAAACACGGACTTATCGAGATCAGTACTATTAGCATCAACCATCAAAGTTACCAGATTTTAAATTATTTGCCATAACTTTTTCATTTTCGACTTTCTTTCAAATTCTTTAATGGGAGCTTGGGTTTGATTCGTTGCTGGTGGTGGTAATGGCACTCGAATGCGACAATGTACTGTGAGAAGGATCCGCCGAAGCCGGAGAAGCCGATTTGTCGGTGTAAGAACTGCGTGCTCCGGCCTCCTGATACCGTTCCGTGGACGAACATCTTCGCAGTAAGCGGCATGGCTGAAAGAGATAACCCTAACCGGCTGGACCTCATGGCATTAAACAATGCTGATCAAGAAGATCACCGAAAACGGAGGGACATGACAGTAAGCATGGCTGAACAAGATCAGCGGCGGGAGTCTAACAAGACGCGTCAATCTATGGATAGTGTGTTCACTATTTCGGATGGATTAGACTCCAGAAATCGTAGCGAGCAAACTTTTTCACAATCCCCAGGTCAAGCTCAAGCCAATACTCCTTCCCCGGCTCTCACACCAACACCACAGGCTCATCCGCATCGGACTCAGGCGCCTTCATCACCCACCATTCTGCTGATTGTAGTCAAGTAAGTGATGACATGTTCCCATCTGTTGTCGGTTCCACTTTAACACTTAGCTTTTTAGCAAGCCGGAACCAGCACCGTTTCCCGTCTCAGGACCTGGATATCCGGGGGCTGGACCTGGATATCCGGGCGCTGGACCTAGATATCGGGGCGCTGAGCCTGGATATCCGGGCGCTGGGCCTGGATATCCGGGCGCTGGGCCTGGATATCCGGGCGCTGGGCCTGGATATCCGGGCGCTGGGCCTGGATATCCGGGCGCTGGACCTGGATATCCGGGCGCTGGACTTGGATATCCGGGCGCTGGACCTGGATATCCGGGCACAAGCTCAGGATATCAGTGCTCAAGACCGTATTGTTCGGCCCGAAGACCGGGAAATCCGCGCCAAGCTCCTAAAAGATATCCAGGTCCGGGACCCAGACGCTTCCCAGGACCAGGCGGCGCACAAAACGGGTAAGATAAGGAATATGTATAGATCTTAATATATTAAAGGAACGTCTCAAAGGTATTATTATAAGCCGTCAGGACCTGGAACTGGACCCAGACAAGGACCAGGGTCAGACCATTATGTTCTCAAGTAAGTTGATTTGATCATGGTTTATACAACTCATTTTATCCGATCTTTCTTACCAATTGTAACCAATATTCTCCACTGTTATAGCAACCGTTACGGGTATGTTTTTATTGTATAATTAATTATAAAAAGCAATGATTTATATTTGTTTCTAGGTACCAAAATGAGTGGAGGGGACAGCCTAGAGGGTAGGGTCTTTTTCTGTACTTTACGGGAAGTAGATTATTAATTTTCAAACCCATCAGATATCCTCATCTCCCGAGCTCCCAGCGCAACTGCCAATGTACCGAGGATAGTGCACCTATTGCCAATCTCAACGAATCAAGTGATAGCAGCATTAACGAAAAACGTTTGGCAGGTAGCGGAAATAATGGGCGTTCTAAATGCACAATTGATGAGCATGATCCTTCAGAGCGTCCTTGTTGTGGCCAATGCAAAAGATCAGAAAGTTCCGATATATTTATAAATGAAGACTCAAAACACAACCATTCGGAGCGAACAAGGCTGGATGATATTCAGAAGGTGGTTGTGACGGATGACAAAAACAAGACATTTAGATGCATACAGGTAATGGGGTTTCAATATCCTTTGGGTAGTAACTTTTAACATGTAATATTTCATAAACTTCAAATAGGTGCCTATTTGCATCTCAATCGGGAGACCAGAGACCTGTACCGCTTGCAAATCTGCTTCCGCTTTGGATCGGGACTCTCAATCAAAAAGGATAAGCGAGGCCGACAACCATGAGAAGTGCATCTGTAATGTACCAGACACACGCAACTGTGTGTCTGACATGACGACAGGCCCAGAAGAGTTCGAATGCGAGTGCAATCTTAGCAATTTGGAGCAAACTCTGCGCGATCTAAACCCGAATGCCGATTGCATGTGCTACCTGGAGAAAAAGCGAAAGAGAAAGCGTCGTAAAAAATGGTGTCCCAAAGTCGTATACGATCGTTTTGCCAATCCTCCGTTTGTCCTCAATCCAAAGCCCAGATGTTTAGAGTATGGTTGCAGTCCTTTCTGCAATCATTTCTGTAAACCCTGTCGCTGTGGTCCGGTGGGAAAGAGTTGCTACAACTTGGATTATTGCTGTGGGAGAAGACGATGCGGCTGTTGTTAAAACGACGAAGTTTCATAGATATACATAGAAATGGAATGCATACAGAAAAGGAACGCATACAGATCCCAGACAATATGTCAGATCATTTCAGAAGACTTATTAATGATCAGTGTCGATTCCAAATGGAAAATAGATAGATTGAATGAACACCCACCACCCTAACAGATCTCTTACGTATCCTGAATATTACTGCTCGATAAATGTCAGAAGACTTTTGAAAATGCCTTCGGTAATGCCTGTCCAACCTGATCTCGTTGAATCCTTGCTTTAGATGTATTTACCCTACTTCCTCAAATAAATCGTACAATAAACCCAAAGCTACTTCCGACTTTTGTGTTGACTTTTCCTAAACTGTCATTAGACGTAAGGCGGCAATGTTACTACTAAGCTTCTGACCTGCCGCTTTTGTATTCCCGCTCCTTTGAGATGACAACTGGCCCAACCAGAAGACGGCGCACAGCCCAGCAAATCTTGCTGCGTCGAGCCTGCCTGGGCAAAAGCGTTAGCAAGGGCCAGGGTGCCGTTGAAGAACCTGCTAAAAACCGGAACAGGGAAAAAGGCGGCATCGTGGTGCTGCCAATGCTAGGTAAAGATTTTGAGGCAACTCGGGAGATGTCTTCATCGCGAGCGGTGAAGAAATTGCAGAGGATTCTGGCAGCCAATACTTATAGGGATTCGGGTGAGAGGAAATCGGCCGGAAAACTGCCGGGTTGTGAGAATCTAAAGAAGGACTCAACATCATGGAGGAAAGTGAAGCTAAGTGGTATGTTGCTTAATACTAAAGCTTATCCATTCGTTGTTCTTTACAAGCACCTTTCCAGAGAATAGGCGAAATCACAGCGGTCATCGATCAGGATACAGTTCCAGAGGTAGTACTAGATCTAGGCACAGCTCCAGCACTTACCCATCCAGCTGGCCGTTTACTGTGAGTCGCGGTACGGAGGAAGCAAAAGGCGTAGATTCAAAGGATTCTCTAGACGAGATCATCAATTGCTCCTGTCTCAACAGAACTCCCTACGATCATAAGCTCAGTACGCCCCTTAAGTCGGATAACTCGTGTCAGTGCACCATTAAGAGAAAATCCCGTCGAAGGAATAAACAAATAAAAGCATTTTCCGCAGTCCAGGCACAGACTCTAAGTAATAGCAGGAATCACTCTTCAGAAGATAGACGGAATTGCAGATGCAGCCAGAGTAGCGAAGTTGGGCTGAGCCACCGAGTCTGTTGTGGTGAAGAGGTCAGGCCGGATAGAAGTTCGTCAAAATCCAACAGTGTGAACTCGAAACATTCCTCCAATTGTAAGTTAAAAAGTCCTGGAGTTACCTTTCAAAATTACGGTGGCTACAGTCCTTCCGAAACGGATATTGAGACGGCAGCGGAATACAATCCAAGTCCTCATTGTCGATGCTCTAAATCTTTCTTCAACGAAATAGAGAAGGTTAGCCGGCCACCATGTTTGTATGAGAATAAGTGGAGTCTGAAAATAGCCAGTAATACGGAAATGCAAGAATACCTTAATAGGATTGATCACGAAACCGAGTGTCTGCCGAATAATAACTTCAGTGAAAGTCACGTAAGAAAGTCAAGGACTAGACGAGCCTCCAATGAACAGTTCGCATGCCAATATAATTGCAATAAAACGAGACAAGAAAGCGACAGGAGGATGTGTGATTCATTGGAAGGAAACTATGCCTGCCAATTTTCTTCAACCGAACAGGACAGAGTATGTGAGAGTTCCAGAAGGAATTCAGAAGCAAGCATATCGTCGCCCAGAAATTTACAGCAATTCCCCTGTAAGGATGAGAGTGAAAATGATCATAAATGTCCTTTTATATACGAATGCAACACAATCCAGAATGGAGCAGATGCTGTCACACTCTATCAATCCAACACCTATGAGTACTCAACTAAAGCGGATCCTTCCTATAATCAATTATTGCCCAGAGAAGGTAACTTTTGTAACAAAATATCTTCCGATGATTTTAGATGGACCCATCCCAAGCAACAGCTTCAATGTGGAGCATGTGAAGCATGTATGGCACAAAACGAACAAAGAGAGGATAGATACAAACTGGGACTCGGAATAGGTAATATTGCAGTAGACCGCACTAGACCAAGATCAAGATTTAGACTAATAACACCTATTTATAGTACAGCTGGAAATCAAACAGATCCCACTGACTGCACCCGTAGATCAAGACTGTCAAGACATGCTGATAGAATGGGAGATAGTCGGCGCTGTGGTAGAACTGGTAACGGAGACATAGAGAACGATTACAATCCAAGTAAAAACATTGGCAATAGAAGGTGCACTGAAGCAGTTACTCAAACTTCCGAATGTCTAATGACACCAAGAACTTCTCCCAACGCAGTCAAACCGGTTAAATGTCCCCTTGAGGGAACTAAATATATTCCATTATCAAGTCCTTTGCATTCCATCAATACATCAATAATACAACAACAAAATGAGGTAAAATGCATTAAAGACAAATCCTGCAAAGTGGCCCAATCAGTAGAGAAATCAGAAGAACAATCCAATTCTCCGATTCTTCAGTCTGAAAAAAACCAAATCTATGAGGAGCAAACCAGCTCTGTAGAATTAATTGAAAAGCCATCGAACCAGGAAACTAGATGCACTTTCTATAACAGTACCTGCCAAAACGAGTCCAGTCCAAAGAAAGCACAACTGTGCAATTGTACAACTGAAAACCATCGTCAAAATTCCCGAAAATCAGAAAGAACCTGTCCCTGTCAAACCAATTTTCGTAGTCACAGGAAAAACATAAAGTCATGCGAAGAAGAAAATTGTTTCCAAGGCAGTTGCGAAAGTTATAATAGTAGTCATCAAATTGAAGATAAATGTGATGTGATTAAAATACTGGGTATTCTTCAGAAAACTGTGGCTGGTTTGGAAATGGAAATTAAAAAGGGAAAAGGATATGAGAGTGGCAGGAGTTCAAGATGCGGATATGAACCTAAAATAAATAAACGAGCTTGTGCTGCAAGGGTCGATTCAATGGAGAAGAGCTGTGGTCAAAATAGAATTTCAGCCCAAGACCCAAAGTCAAGATCGCCTGGCCAACAAGGATATTCTTCCCCACCCCAACAGCATAATTTTCCCCAACATGGCGGTCCCTGTGCAAATACACTTTCCCAACCGTTTGATGGAATAGATCCTGGCCATTTTGGAACTCAAACCAACCCATATACATATAGTTCTTGTAAAAATGGTGCAGGTAATTTTAATGGATTATTTTTAAACAATATTTATCAAGAAAGAAAAGCACCGCATGTTGATTGTAACTTTTATAATAGAACAAATCAAGGAAATTTAGAAATACCACATATGAATGGACCAGATCCGGGAAAAGCAGGGAGATATACCGGGATAGAACAAGCTTACCGACAGGAGCCTCATGCTTATCCATGCAAATATTCAAAACCTTTTGAAACTATTAGATCAATAAATCCCCAAGGACAACAGATGTTTCCCAATACAGGATGGTATGGAAATAATCCCCAATCAAATGTTGCCCAAGGGAATCCTTTGGCTAGAACACAAATTCCAGAAACCCTATGTGGAAAATTCGGAAATCCCGCTCTCAAGGACTCTGAATTTGTCACATATCAAAGCATGTATAATGCAGTTGAGGCTCCTCCAATCAATCGATGTGGACTTAGTTTCCAACAAGATTACGACTTTGTAGGAATTGGTGAAGCTCAACCCTATCAATCCGAATATGGCAATAGCGAAGGTTTTCATGATGGAAGGGATTCTTTTCCAGCAAGTAGAACCACTAATACACTTTGCAAAGGTCCACAAAATGCCGATACTGCAAAAAAGTCATGTTTTAAAGATCATCGAAGGCAATTGAGTTGCTCTCCAAAATGTTCAAAAAGATTTGGGTCTGCCAAAAGACGGGTAAATAAATGTTGCCATCAGCCAAAGAAAATATATACTTTTCCGAAGACTAGAAAAGAAACTGATTTTAAAGTCTGTGAAAATCCAAAATGTTCCAAGAAAAAGGCCAATATTTTGCAATGTCCACTTAAATTAAATAGAGCATCCAATAAAAGTAATTTGAGCAATAAACAGTCTACAAATAATAATAATCAGAGATTCTATAAAGTACTTAATTCCAAATTATGCGAGAATCCTAGTTGTCCTTATAAAAAAAATAATAGAAAATCAAAAACTACAAATATGTGCCAGAGTCCGAAGTGCCCCGATAGAGTACCAAAGAATATAGGGTGCCGATATAATATAGAAAACACAAATGAACTGTGTGAGAATCCTAATTGCCGTGATAAAAAAAAGGACCTTTGGCAGGAAGATGGATATAAAGACGAACGTTTTGAAGAAAATTATGTTGCCTGCCAACCCGACTGTACAGATAATAAAAATCAAACGAATTTTTGCAACGCAGACGATACTGATTCTTCCTCTGAAGACTGTGCTAAACGCAACAGAGTTCTCTTTACCGATGTAGATCAATGTATGAATAGTACAAAAAATCGTCAAGGAAGTGGAAGATCAGATAGATTTAATGGGGATTCAAGCGACACTGAGTCGTGCTGCCATAATAAATATTATCAAAATTTACCTTTCAAAAACGATCAATTTGAAGTGGCAAGGATTGGCAGGTCATGCGAAATCGAAACTAAAAAAAGACCTCAACTCGGCGAATGTAATCAATCTAATGTACAGCCAACAAGTTCTATTAGAAACAGATATAATCCCTATTTAAGAACGGGTCCTCGTTTAAACAGCTATGAAAAATATATTTTGAGAAATTTTGAAAAAGCCAAACAGGAAAAGATAAAAACTCAAGAAGTTTCCCCTTTTGTTGATAGTTCCAAAAATCAAACTCCTCCAAATTTGTGTAAGGAATACTCGGATGAAGAGAAAAGCAATTCGATATTCAAACCAACTATCTGCAGTTGTGACACGAACTCGCCTAAAGAAGAAACCAAACCAAGAAAAAAAGTAAGTGGACCTCAAAGAGAAACCAAGACGCAAGATAATCCAAGATCTAAGCAATCTGAGTCCAGTGGTTTCATTTGTTGCAAACAATGGGAAAGACGAAAATCTAAGCGGGAAGAACCAAAACAGATAAAGGAAAACCCTAAAAAAGTCGAGAAAACTTCATCAAAATCAAGTGTATTTTCTTCTTTTAATAAGAAAGAAAAACGCTTTCTATCGAAAAAAGAAAGACGTAGGGATGATGAAAGGGAGTCACAAAGTGAAAGAACTACATCAAAATCAAGTGGATTTTTCTGTTTTAAAAAGAAACAAAAAGCTCCTGTATCGAGAAATGAAAGACGTAAAAATGTTGAAACAGAAAATGAAAAAACTAAATTAAGATCGAGTGGATTTCCGTGTTTTAAGAAGAAAGAAAAACCATATATATCGGAAAGAGAAAGACGTAGAAATGCTGACTGGGAATATGATAGTGCAAGAACTACATCAAAATCAAGTGGATTTTTCTGTTTTAAAAAGAAAGCAAATCTTCCTCAATCGGACAAAGAAACACGTAGAAACTTTGAAAAAGAAAATGTGCCAGAAAATGAAAAAGCTAAATCGAGTGGATTTCTCTGTTCTAAGAAGAATGCAAAGCTTCCTCAATCGGAAAAGGAAACTGTGTCGAGAAATGAAAAAGTTAAATCAAAATCCACTGGACTTCCTTGTTTTAAGAATATAGAAAAACCTCCTCCCAATGAAAGAGGGGAGAATTGGAAATGGAAATCCCCCAATATATCAGAAAAAGAAATGGATAGACGTGTTGAAACTGAAATTGAGTCACCAAAGCCTAAAAGAGAAGTTGAGCAAAAGGAATTTAGGTTTAATGGATTCCAGTGCAGCGATCGAAAACCTACGAAAAAAGAGGAAGAAGTAATTCCCAAAAGAGAAGAAAAAACAAGAAAGCAGGAAAAGATTAAGAAGCCCTCAAAATGCAGCGAATTTTTCAATAGCTTTAGAAAACCAAAGACCGAAAAAAAGCGAGGCGACGAGCAGCCATCATCCAGAACTGATTACACACATGTGAAAAAAGAAAAAGTTAGACCTGATGAAATATGTCCTTGCAGTGAGGATCATCCAAAGGATAGTGAAGAGGTTAAAGTCCTTTTTGACTCCAGTTACCGTTTCAGCCCAGAAAGCCGCAGTTGTGCCGAAATTCCTCAAATCCAGTATTGCACAAATAATCCTCAAGAACCTGGAGTGCAGAACGAGTTACCATCGTCAGGTACTTTTTGCCGTCAACGATTCAACGAAGTTAAAAACAAATATCAGCTTTCCTGTGCCAATGGATTCTTTAAAATTGTGCAATAACTATCATTGAGAATTTTAACGAAAAGTAATATATATTTTGAGAAAATTTTCAATCATAGTTATTTAAAGTGACAAAACAAAATGAAGAATGAAGTCGAATAAAAATTAAAATTTGGAAACGGTTGTTTTAACTAGTAATAGTAATAAATATAATAAGGTTCAAATTAAATTATATTTGAATTTGTACAATATGAACAGAAACTTCAAATATTTTCGTTAGCTAGGTAATTGGTGCGTTTTTTCTTGTAGAATGAGTATTCCTTGGCATTCGAGCTGCGGTCACACTGAATTGCACGCTGTCGGAAAATGTTGAAGAATATTTTGAATAAATCCAGGCAGGTGCTCTATCCAGTAGCAAGGACCTTTACCCGGAGCAGCAATCACGGCAATGCGGCGACCGAGTCCACGCCCGCTAAGACAGAGGCCGTTCCATTGGCTGGGAAATCCGCTCCGTTGATTTTGCCACAAGATTACGCCGCTAACCACTCGCCGGTCAGCCGAAGCACGGCCAGGCAGGCATGGATCGAGAACACGGACGCGGTGGCGGAGCGCAAGGTGGGACTGATCGAACTGCATCCGGACGTGTTTGCCTCACAGCCCCGTGTGGACATCATCCAGGAGAATGTTGAGTGGCAGCGCAAGTACCGTTATGTAAGCATGGCGCACACCAAAACACGGGCGGAGGTGCGCGGAGGCGGCCGCAAGCCGTGGCCACAGAAGGGCATGGGCCGCGCTCGGCACGGTTCCATCCGGTCGCCCCTGTTCAAGGGCGGCGGCGTCGTCCACGGACCCCGTTCGCCCGCCACTCACTTTTACATGCTGCCCTTCTACAAGCGCGTACTCGGTCTGACCTCCACATTGAGCGTCAAGCTGGCCCAGGATGATTTGCACATCGTTGAAGGCGTGGATATACCCACGGGGGATGCACAGTTCCTCAAGGATCTGATTGCGGAGCGAAACTGGGGACCCTCTGTCTTAATTGTCGACGAGTGAGTACAAGCACCCAAATTAAATGACGAAGTATTTCCGAATTGACCTATTTCTTGTTTCTCCAGAGATCACATGTTTCCCGCCAACATTTCCCAGGCCAGCGATAATCTGGGCTATGTCAATCTGATGCCTTCTTTTGGCCTGAACGTGTATTCCATGCTGAAGCATGACACGCTGGTGCTAACAGTGGCGGCTGTAAAGCATCTGCAACAGCGTCTGCTGTACCAACTCCATCGCAACGATGCCGCCAGCAAGTGCGGCAAGTTTAAGTTGGATCAAGTCTAGAAGTTAAGGCAGTTCAAAAATCATTTTATTATTATTTTTAAACAGTAAATGCGTTGTTAAACCGTACACTCTCATTTCAAATTATATTTTTGTCCTTGGGCGAATCAATTAGCGATGATCCGTGTGCCACTGTGACCAATGGATCCTTGTCTTCATCAGACACAATTATCTCACAGGCTCCCTTCAAGAGTTCCCATAATTTGGGGCCGAATTCCTTCAGAAATCCGCGCTCCGAGTTGCTGTGATTGCACAGTAGTACAGTGGTGTTGTTGTGATTGAATTCCAGCAACTCGTGATGCGACATTTCCCCCGAGATGATGATATCAGCCTGGATGCCTTTGAGCAGTGTTCCACCGGAGCCAGCACAAATGCCCACGGTTTGGACGAGACTCTTCGGGTGGTGGTTGACAGCCAAAGCTACATGCACGCTGTTCTGGATGTGCTTCTGGAGGGATTGCACCAACTCGTCGATTTCCATTTTGGTCTCAATATATCGGCCGGAACCAGTGCCTGGGGGAGCACCTAATTCCGGTACCAGAGGGCGGATCTTGAGGATATTTACCGCCTGCGAGAGCCAATCGTTGACGCCACCGCAGGCCTTGTCCCACGCCGTGTGCGGGGAATATAAAGCTATATTGTTGGCCAAACAGGCGGACACCACGCGCTCCTTCCAATGGGCCTGCGTTATCCTTTTCAGGGCTTGGAATATTGGCGGATGATAACTAATTATCAGACCAACATCCTTCTGGAGAGCCTCGCTCATTACGGGCTCGGTTAGATCATTAGTTAGCAATATTTTTGTGATTTCTTTCTCAACATACGGCTCTATGAGCAATCCCACGTTGTCCCACGCCTCCGCCAGTTTTACGGGGGCAAAGTTCTCCAGCTCCTTGACCACTGTTGCCAGTTTTTGACCACTGTAGCTGCTGACCATCCTCCTAATCATTTAAATATTTTAAAATAGTGAACAGAAGTTTTATTTTTCACGCCGGCATATGCGTTCGGAGCTGCCAACTTATCGCAACAGGTTTGTTACGTTTCTGTGACCTTCCATTGATACTATTACGTTCCACTTTACGTTTTTTAAAGGCGTAATTTTTAAAAATGGAAATTAACAAGAATAATTAAACCATGGAAATATTTTAAAAATTAACCTAAATATTAAAATAAAAAAATTTCACTAATATATATATATATCCTTTTATTAACTTATTTTAAAATAGTTCTATGACAGTCTAACATGTTATTGTTTAATTATTATTTCTTAAATTGGTTAAGAAAATATGTATCTTTTCCTGTTATTTTTCTAAAAATACCTCGGAATTTATTAATAATATTTATAATAATAATATTAATTATCCTAATATTAGCGAGTGATTGTGTAAAAATAAAAACCCCAAAAAGAAGTCAAGAAATCCCAGATGCATAGCAAATCAATATCCCGTGGAATTTATTATACACTGAAAAGCATATATTACAGATTGTATTTAGAAAATGAATTTCACAATTAAAATTTGGTGGAATGTAATTTAGATTTTGACAGAGTCGTCCAATACGGATCTATGTATAAGAGAGAAAATGTTTTATCCATATACACAGCTCGAGAAAACTATGCAAGAATTTGCTCTGCAGCGTATAACAACAAATTCTTAAAAGTAACTAAATTCTCTGAAGTAACATTTTAAATTTAAACAACAAATTTGTGGCCAGTTTTTTTCTTCGGTGCACGTGAAGTATCCGAGAGGCAGAAAAACCAGGTAGAAATATCCCAAAGAGTATCCTTCTTCGACGCTGAAGCAAACTCATTTCCGTTTGGTTTCGCGCTGGTGTTTTCCCCGATGTTTGTCAGCATTTTTGTTGCCATACGCCTTTCGCCCACGGAGCAATGCACATCGCCTAGAACTCGCCAAGTAAATATATTAATTCAGCGTTGCTGTTTCTTTTGTTGCTGCTGCTGTTGTACTGTTTAAACTTTTGGGGCGAGCTTTCGCCTTGGCGCTCTGCCAGCGATCCGGCAACCCCATATTGGTGCTCTCTACCATTCGGCAGCTTCGGCTCTTCTCGGCTGTTGAGGGAACCTATAAATACGGGTGCACAGGCCATAAACTCAAAAAACTAACAACAAACAAGACGTGTTACGCACGGGTACTATGCCAATTACAAAATAAAAATTTTAACAAATCAAGAAAAGAAAACTGACGCGTGTGAAACGATACTCTGAAACACAATTAACCAGCAAGGTAGTGAGAAAATAGTGCAAAATCATAGAATATAATAATATGTGAAACAAAGAACAAGCAGACGAAGAGAAAATGAAAAAAATGAAGCTGTGCGGAGAGATAAAAGATTTCCCTCTGTGTGTGTGTTGAGTGGTGTGCGTGTGAAACAAATTCGGAGGCGCGCAAGGAAAAGGCAAAATAAGTTATAAAATAAACGGCAAAATCACATAAAGTTCCCCAGTGAATCGTTTATTTTTATGTCGCTACACATGTATAATTTATAAATTGCTTTAATCTACAAAATGCTGTTATTGCGTTTTCACTTGTAGCTGTTCGTTCATACGTTTGTTTCACTCGCACCCACGGCCGCTAGCAGGCCAGGGCATGAAAGCGCAGTTACGTGAGAGCTTGCGAGAGAGTGTGTGACAGTGTGTGAGTGAGAGAGAGAAAGATAACGATAAAAAGAGAGAGAGAGCGCGCTATTAAACCTGAGCTTAAAAGCAAAGTTCAAACGCATACTCAATTGCACAAAAAAAAATTAATTTTCCAGCTAACTGAGAGTCCGGAAAAGCACGAAAATGTGGAACCCAACAACAGCAGCGGAAGCAGCAGCAACAAAAGCAACAGCAACAAGTGATAGCAGCCAGGAGGACTGTAGCTGCAGCAGCAGCGCTGCCAGTGTTGAACAGCGCCCCCCTAACGCAGCCTCCTCCTCCGACAGCAGCGGTAAAAACGCAAAGTCAACATTTGGCGGCAAAGCGCAAGAAGAAGAGGCGGCCGCCGCCATTAACCAAAAGCACAAGGAATTTGCCGTGCAAAGCGAAACGAGCGATTCGGGCTTCATTTCCGGACCGCAATCCTCGCAAATCTTCAGCGAGGAGATCATACCCGAAGCGGAGGAGCAGCAACAGCACCAACCGGAGCCCAAGGATCAGGAGGCCCAACAACAGAAACAGAAGCAGCAGCAGCAACAGCAGTCCGTGGTTCTTGATTCCGGCATTATCGACGAGAACGAAGAGGACGTAGAGGAGGAGGAGTCCGCCCAGGAGGACAAAAGCAGCAATCAAATGCGCCTCAAGCACAGCACAGACGCAGGCATACCGCAATGGACGGTCCAAAGCAACTTGGCAGGTCGCGGCGAGCAGCTGAACAATCTCGGCCAGAGCAGCAACTCTGCCCAGATTTCGGCTAACCGGAGCAAGGCCCCACAATCTACCACACAGTCCAACACAGGCGCCACCACGAATCCCTCCTCCGCTCCTCCTCAGAGCAGTATCAACATTATGAACGCATGGGAACAGTTTTACCAGCAGAACGACGTCGGCGACACGTAAGTAATCCGTACCAACATTAAGGAAGATTTGAGTTTCAGTTCTTCAAAAGATTTGAAGAACAGTCCTTCAAAAGATTTTAGGAACTTATAAAGAAAGTAATAAAAATCATCGACAGCATACTTTTTTAGTTCTAAACCCTTTAAAAACATTAAGTTCTTCTTTAACAACAGATATTACAGTTAAAACTCTAGGAACTTATAAAATATAACTCATTGATTATTATTTGTAAAGGCTTAATGATAAAAAAAAAGATGGAAGTTAATCTTAACGAGGCCCTTAATTTTGAAAATTCTAAATTGGATAATATCTACGATCACCAGCCAGTTGGAGAACGTAAAATGCACAAAGTTCAAGGGTTTAGGTAAAGTGAATTAGAGCTTTGGGCTAAATTTGCTTTATTGTACTCTGTAATGCTCAGTAAATCCTAACCTGAAGTTTAAAACCTACAGTTTAGATCAATAAGAGAGCTCTATATTTAGGCAATCCAAATATGTGCATAAAATTTCCAAATAAACCCACATTAATGGCGAATTATTCAGTGAACAAGTCTTGCTACTTAATTAGTATCAGCGGCTAATATTCATAAATTATCGCAATATTTTTGCGAGTCTAATCGGATCTAAAATTAAATTGTTAATGACAACATGAATTGGAGAAAGTGACAGGGAAGAATTCATGACTTATACTTGAACCTAGTCACTGTAATTCTGAATAATTTATATTCAAAATACCCATCTTGGCGAACTGCTCAAAGTCACGTTTTAGTGTTATTTCTAGTATCGGATATGAGCTGTCTTTCCGATGAGCATTTCCAAAATTTCCCAAAAAAACAAAGGCACCGACCGAACGCTTTGACTTGACCACCAAGTGAGCTAAGGGGACAGTTTTGTGAATCATTTGTCGAAAGACCATTGTCTGGGCCGAGAAACGCGACTGACACATGTGTTTTAGTCAGGCTTTGGGGTTTTCCTGGTATGTGGGCAGGTACACAGGTATCATCAACAGCGAACAGGTTTTCGGGGCAGCTCATCAGCAGCTCTTCTTTCTTCACAATAATACACCTCGACTTAACTTACTTGGGTTTTTACGCCGACACAAGACAAGTGAACAGGAAGAAGGGAAGAAAGTAAGGGCGGGCGGCAGGTAAATAAACCCACAAATTCATTGTTGTCTCTTCTTTTCCCTTTTGGCTCTGCTTAGACCTCTGCACCTGGCCTGTATTTCGGGATCCGTGGACGTGGTAACTGCCTTAATTCGCATGGCACCGCATCCATGCCTGCTAAACATTCAGAACGATGTGGCCCAAACTCCGCTTCATTTGGCCGCCCTCACCGCCCAGCCCAATATCATGAGGATGCTGCTGCTGGCCGGAGCTGAGGTAATTACTATTTTTCTTCCGCTATAAAACAATCTCTCATCAATCCAACAATCAAGTGTTTAAATCTAACAATTGCGTCATAATGTTACACATTTACATTCAGCCCTCAGTGCGCGATAGTCATGGAAATACTGCTCTACACCTTTCCTGCATCGCCGGAGAGAAGCAGTGCGTCCGTGCCTTGACGGAGAAATTCGGAGCCACGGAGATTCATGAGGCTCATCGTCAATACGGACATCGTTCCAATGATAAGGCTGTTAGCTCCCTGAGCTACGCCCGTCTTCCTGCCGATCTGGAGATTCGCAACTATGATGGTGAGTTTTGCACAATTATCTTGACAAATTAAAACAACTGCTATTAGGATCAATTTGTTAAAATGTTCTAGCCAAATATCAGACTAAAAACCTTTTATGTAATGAAATCCCGAACTGTATAGGAATTGTTGGTTAGCAGCATAAAATATGGCCAGTAAAGTTGATTATTTTTGGACATCAGCATTCGTGGGCATTTTTCATGAAAATTTTATGAATCTGTGCCAAAAATTATGCACATTATATTCTCTTTATATATATGTACATATATATCTGGTGTCCCGCCAACGGCTAGCCACAGTGCGAGACATTGTCGTCTGCTATATAGAATTCAAATATGTATATACATCTGGTTATAGGCTATACACACGGAGACGCCTTTGAGCTGATGCCAAAAATAAATTGGCCTCCGTGCAAAACATTTCGCTTGAACATTTTCCTCATCAAATGGGTAAAGCAACACAGTCCTCCCCCGACCTCTTCGTTATTGATTAACCAAAAATAAACGAAGAAAACACATTGGCAAAGTTTCAGACGTCAGCAAAAATCAATTTGCACACATGGATATAGGAAAATATTTACTTTTTGTTTGGTTTTAGATAATCAAAAATACTTACACTTACGTAAGATACAAAACATTTATCGAAATGGAAATTCAATTGATTATCGCGATTGTTTGTATTGTTTTGCAAGCTCTCTCGAGTCGATTTCGAATGCATTGCATCTCAAGGAAATCATTTTTGAAGTAAATTTATGTAGCACGCGTAAAGGCTTGCGGCCTGCAGGGCGTGTCCCATAATTATAATCATTTGTTTCCTTATTTGATTTTGCTCTGTATTCACGGACCAGAAATCGAATTATCGATTTGCATTCCACCCGCACGTATGGCTTGAAAAGGAACAGAAAAAAGGGGTCTATATTCGAATTAAGAACAAGGTAATCAAAGGCATTATACAATTTCATATTGTAACAGTTTTAAGAAAATTAAAATCCGAAATTAAATTAAAATGTTGAACGGATACTGATGACTAAAGATAATGCGCTTCTCTAGAAACACCTAAAAAAAGTTGGTAAAACTTAAGAAATCGCTGAAAAATATTCATTCAGCTAGTACTTTTATAAACAATTAAGCTTTAAAGTTATTTATTTAATTAACTCACAAAGTAAATTAGCAATTTTATTTGTATTCTCTCCCCTTTCAGGCCAAGAAAAGTAAAAGTTTTACAATTACGGCTGGCCTTTTAAAGTACAAAAAAAAAGGTTAATAAACTTGTCAGAAAGTATATCGCAATATCAAAGTTATTTGCGTTTAACCTTTCGTTTGTTTAATCGATTTCTATTGGACTCTTTGGCCTCTTCCCTTGCTTATTTTCGTTTTTTTTTTGCCATGTATAACCTTGCCAAAAATAAAATCCAAATTCGTGAGTGGCAAACATTTGGTGAACAAACACATTTATTTTTTTTGTGTTTCTCGTCGGCCAGCTTTAAGCAGCGCCAACCGGTTTGGTGGAGCCCCACAAACAAACAGCTGCTCCGCATATATGTATATATATATATATATCTATATAGTTGGTATAAATGCTATATATAACCTGCTCAGACACACACACGCGGCACATAATGTATTTTGGCTAGCCAAAAAGCAACAGCAAAACAGCGCAGACATTTCCGACAAAAACTATTAAAAACCAACAAAGCAGAGAAAAAAAAAGAAAAAGAAACGAGACGGTCAGACGCTTTTGAATACATATTTCGCCTGTTTGAAATTTCTGGGTTTTCCCGAACCGATCACCGAAGTCAGTCAGTCCCACGACCCACCAATGCCGCCTCACCATTTCGATTCGAAAGCAATTCCCAATGGTGTTTCGAGGCAGGGACTTCTATGTACACAAGCTAGAGATTACTCTGTAAACACACGGCCTTCACTATATGGAACAAATATAAATATTTCATCCAGCATTGACGTCAACTTCTCTCTCATAAACACAATTGTAAAGAACCATAAGTTATTGTACCGATTTCAACTGGAATCATCCTTCATTTTCTCAGAATCTCCTAACAAAAATATTTTTCGAGTCAATGTCCCCCAAAGGAACTATTGCTTTTGTTTTGGCAATTCGCGAGAGTTCACCAGAATAAACAAATCATAAGAGTAAATAATCCCTTGGGGACCCCCTTTTTGGGGAAGCTTAGTAGGTAACAATTTTATAATGAATTCAATATTTTGCCTAAATTTAATGCCCTTCCGTTCCCGATTTAAAGCTACGTGAAATTCCCTTCTATTTAAGTTAAATGCTACTCGGAAAATGTGAGGCATTTGCCATTCTGGCGCTGAGCCAAGCAAGAGCAGACATTAGACAAAAATGCAGCCAAAACGATATAAAAAGAAATAGAGCAGCCAAGAAAATATAATGATAACATTTAAGGCCGATTAAAGGCGCAGACGACAGAAACGGAAATTGGGAAAGGTTCGCTCGCTTAGCTCCCGTTATCGAAGTGACCACCAGCACCTCTGGGAACCTCCCCACCTTCCAAAAATATATATATATTATATTATTGTTGTTTCTGGAAATTCCCACAATAGTAATGTATGTTTTTAGGGGCAGCGTTAGTTACTTTGGCCATTGTAATCCATTTTGGGCCTCATTTACGCGCCTCGCACGCAACCAATGGGGAAATGGACTTCGATTATATAAATACCCGGCACGCAAGTTCCTCGAGAACAGATCCTATAAATAGCTTGGCTTTGCTTTCCCAAAACCCGGTTCGCTTGACAACTTTATTTGATTTGCTCTTGGTATTTGGAAAACCAACTAAGTGCCAGAATTTCCCACTTTTGAGATAATAAACAAAATATACACAAATCGATTGATTGTGATTCCGTTGGTTATCAGTGCATATAAACTATTATCGGGCAGTAATTGTGACGTTTTCGGTATTACTTATCAGGCTCGGACCCGGGGCTCTATGGATTTCCAAGGAAAAGCTACTGGGGATTCTGCACAACACATTTTTGCAATAAATAAATTCCAATTACTGATGAGAAATTTCCCCTTGGGAATGGGGAAGACAGAGAGTGTTCCGCCAGCCAGCCTTATCGCTTCACTCTGGCTAAGGAATGTTTTCAGGGTCTTTGGTTAAACCATGTGGAGGGAATTTCAGAAAACCAAAACACCCCATATGGACATGGATACGAACATTTGTCCGGCATGTGTGGCAATGCAAATACAATTATATATATTACATATCTTTCACTCCAAATGGAGTGAGCCCATGAAATCTGTGGCCTGGCTGGCAACTGAACTAAACTCACAAATTAGGAGAGGCAGCCGAAGTTCGCTGTACTTCCCCGGCTGATAAGCAGCCTGCCGCTGGCAAAATGAGATATGTCCAGCGGTGTTCGATCGTCAGCAGACATTGGTAACTGGAAATCGTGCGTTATCAGTAATACTGAGGAAAACCCCATAGGTGGTCGTTTATTGTGCGATTATACGAGCTTCGGCCTACGTTCGTCGTTCGTTCTCTGTCAAACGTCCTCGGCCTCGGCCCCTTTTGCCATTAAAAAAGATAACTGGCTATCAGTTCGTTTGCCGGTTTTTACCACATCAACCAATTTACCTTCTATTTAGTGAGTGATCTTGGCCATATTGTATGCAGTAGTAAAGTCTCGTGCTCCTTGTAGTTCAAGAAAGGGAGAGAGGGCGGTTGAAACTCGCTATCACATCATGAGTTGACTGAATGCCTGGAAAACCTAAACAGAAAAACCACTTACGTAGTAAACGTACTTTTGAAATTGTCTCATAAATGATGGATGACAAAAGTGCACCCTAAAAGGCGCAGTTTACGTCACTGGCATATCTTGAACATTTGATTTAAAGTAGACCTTACAATGTCTATGTACTATCTATGGAGATTTGTGTAATGAAAACCTGTTTCTGCGACTGCACATTATTTATTGAGATATCTGGAATCTGACGACTATCAATGCATATTAGTAACCAAAGACAACAACAAATTAGTCATTGTAGAATTGACTGAAAAGACACAAGGTTATATCTGGGGACTCTCCCGCTTTTGCAGCTGTCTCGATGGGAACAGTTGGCGAAGGCAGTCGAGATTGAGCTATTTGGTGTCTCATTTCCTTATTAAAAATATGAAATAAACTTAATCCGCTTAGCTTTCTGCTGGAGAAAAAGAGAGAGACTTTAAAAATCGAAGAGTTTATTCACTTTAACGGACAGCGGACAGCGGACAAGGTTAGATCACTTCTTTTTAAATACGGAAATGCTTCCTGCTTTTTATGTTTTGTGGATTTCAAAATCAATGATCAACTGTCAGTTTTCTTTTTGTGATGAGATCTCAAGATTAAACAATCAGTTTGTCAGAGTTTATTGACTCTTGCGGACACTAGTTGGGGTTTTCAGTTGATTTCGATAAAGAGAGTACTTGTGAACTCTATTCGATATTCTTGGTAACATAAGTACTTCCTATTTTATTGTAAATAAGCAAAGCTATTAGTTTTATTCCAACAGTGAGCTCATGCAAATTGCAATTGCTATAAACTGACGGAAGTTGTATGTACGAGTATATGCGCAATGAATAATACCTGATCTGATGTCTGAGGGAAATCCAAACTGCAACTGAGTTGGCATTATAGAAAAACCTAAACCGACAACGACGATTAGCAAAATGTGTGATCTCCTTTCAACAATTGTTGACCTCTTCACGTTGGGATTTTCCCCCAAATTCCATTTGCGGCTTAATTGCGGCTTGTTCGTTTTTTTCTTTTATTTCATTTGTATTTTTTTGTGTATGCTCTCCACACACGTGGCTGACGATCCCCAAACGATTTTGGGGTTGGGGAAACCTACCTAAAAAGCGATCGAAGCCAAGTCGGGTGTTATTTGCATTTCGCATTCACAATCGCGCCCGAGAAAGAAAGTCAACAAGGCAAGGCGGACGAGTGAGCTGACATAACCCGCCGCCGCCAGGCGGATCGGGAGCGGGAGCGGGATCGGATCGAGCTGACTTGCTTTCAAAACACTTTCATTGCCAAGTCAGTTGTTGTCGTCTCTGATCGTCTTATGGCTTGGAAAATCCATGGCTTTAATTGTGCTAAATTGTGCGCTGTTTGTTTTCGCCCGCTTCATTTGGCGGCCGGCTGCTTCGCCGCTCCCCTGGGTTTTTCACTCAACTTCAGAGCTAATTTCCACGCTGGGAAAGTTGGAACCGCGATCGAATTACCCAACCAAACGGCGGCGCCCAGAAGTCTTGGTCTTGTCTTTTGGGGGTAAACAACTTATAATTTGATATTGTCTATTTCCTTCCTTTCTCCGCCCCATAGCTGTTCATATATTTGTTTTTGGGGTATTTGCCTGCCAGTCGTATTTGGACAGTTGGCATTAATTTCATTGGCCATGTCTTTTGGCTTTTGCTGGGTTTTTCGTGGGTTTTGCGGTTACCTAGCTAAGGTAATTCCCCTAATGGCCTGGTAACTTCTTTTGGCACGCGTTTCGTTGTGGGGGAAAAACTAGAGAAACAGCTGCAAAAAGAATATGAACAACAAGAAAAAGGAAATACTAATTAAGCTTAGAAATTCCAGCATTCAGAGAATTTGAAAAATAAGAAAAACCAAAACTTGAGCGCTTTTTGTGTGAATCGAGAAATTCCGTAATAATTACGAATCAATGACCCCCTCCAGCCTTTTACAGTGAAGGACAAGAAATATACATTTTTGCAATAAGAAACCCGTTGTAGAAATACCAAAAACTTGGGAGCACCCAACAATAAACACAATTAATTAAAATTAAGCGAAGACAGCGGCAGCAGCAGCAACGTTTAATATTTGCGCTGTCAATAAATTTATGAACTTTGCGACTCTCCGGGTGACTTGTGGAGTACTGCGCCGTTGGGTTTTTCTCATAAGGTCGTTGTCGATATCTCTCGTTGCCTTTTAGCTTTATTATTATCATTATTCCTTTTTTTTTTACTTTTGAACCGCCTGTGTAAATAGTAACTGGTTAACTTTTAGCTGGAGGCGAAAATAAAACGGGGATCAAGTGGGCGTTTGCCATTTGTGAAAGTGCTAAATTGTCAAGTGTTGTTCGCTATGGCGGGACAAATAGAATTTCCCATAATTGTGCAGTTCTAAACGATTTCATAACGGCCATTAATTGCTGAAACCCCTAAACCGATTACACTAATCACTGGTCTTAATAGGGGAATACGAATTAACCTGAAATTAACCATTTTTTATGAGATCTTTATATCAAATATTATTCTACAATATGGCCAAGAGTTGAACACAGCTAAAGTTTAGGTTTTCAAATATGCAAATAAATATCTGCTTATTCAAGTTAATCTTTTTTAAATCATGACATCAACCATCGAAAAAAAAAATGTATATACATATATTCATAACATACTGTTGCGAGTTTCTGGTTCAGATTGTTTAAAAATTTAAATTTTACAGTCATTCACTTACCTTTTTAATGGGCCCTAATAAAAACAAGCCATCATTCTAATTGTTTATAAATTCTCTAGATATTAAATGGCTAAAAATATATGCGTGTGACAATTGGAAGCCATCAAAATTTCATTGGCTTTTTCGGGACATCAACAAAATTTGAATTATACGCTTTTTTGCCGGCTCTAAAGTGAAGATTCTAAAAACAAATATATCTAATTATTGAGCAATCGCGTTACCTTGTGTTTCTTATGTGATTTAAGGTGCGTATTCTGGTCGAACTGCTTTCTGGAGACGTGTCAGGTTTCTCAGACTTGCTGGCTGCTGGTCAAAAACCACAGCCAGTCAATGCCTAAGGCACACGGCTTAAAGGTGGGATTAAAATAAAAATCTGGTAGATCTTGGGGCTTTGCGTGTGACGCAGCCAGTCTGTGGGGGAATTCCCATAAAACAAAGTTTGAAACAAACTTTTGTGTTTCATATTTCATCGATCGCCCGCCCCGTCTATTAATATCTAATATCTAATATTCAATGGCGATATCATCGGCGTGTATAAGTCTTTAATCGTATGCTAACGATTGGCACGTTGCTGTGCTGAAAAGGCAACAACAATGAGGATTGTCTTTTACTAGCTCATCGTCGGTCGGTCGGTCGGCTTCTCCTTTAGTTAGTTGAGCTTTAATAAAAAACTCCATGTGGTCATCGTTTATTTATAAAACTTGTGACACAATTGTTGCTTTTGTAAGAGCGCGGCTCTCCAGTCAGGCACGAAAAGAAAGAAAGAAAATAAAACTGGACTGCTGTGAAGCTGACTTTCTTGGTCCGCTTTCTTTCCCCCTCTCTCTCTCCCTCTCTCTCTATCTTGGCCGGATCTTTAGCCTAAAAAATATTTGTAGGTTGCCTTAATCTTAAAGTGCTTGAGATAACCTTTAGGGTGCTTATGTGTATTAATTTTTGGGAAACTCTACTCTACGGTTCACGGTTGAACTCGCTTTATCGCTTTTAGCAGGTTCCTAATGACTCATGGGTGGAATTTTAAAAAATATTATTACATCCGAGGCTATAGCTAGCTATGATTAGGGAAAACAACAATTTCTTGTTGCGGAAATCTCACAGCGTCGTCGTCGTCTGGCCATGTAAATGTGTGTATGCAAATTAGAGGTCTGCATGAATGGCATTTTGCGCCCCTGATATGCAAAATCGCACTGCCAAAGAAGTTGCTTGGAGCATTCGTGTTGTTGCTGAATTTTCAGTTCTAGACCAACCGAAATACCAGGCGAACAGCAGCGGGCAGCAAGTATCTGGCGGTCAGCTGTTTATTTTTATTTGAGCCTCAAGTAACGGCAATGAATTGACTCGAAAGAGCCGTTATTTCAAATAGGGCTCTGAGCGTCATTTGCTTGCTAACAGCTCATGTGCGCCTGGTATGCATAATGGCATTACGAGAGAATTTGTTTTGCGCAATCGCGAAATTAATTTCATGTTCTTGTGCAATTTTCAATTATAGATCAACCATAATACCAGGCGAACAGCAGCGGTCAGCAAGTGTCTAGCGATCACCTATTTATTTGTTTTGCACCTTCGAGTAACGGCATTCGCAAAATTCGAAAATAAATAAACAGCTGATCGCCAGACTCTTGCTGCCAGCTGCTGTTCGCCTAGTATTTCGTTTGGCGCAAAGTGGCGCATTACTTACATATATTTTAAACGTAAAATTGTGTTTAATGTAAGTTAAAGCAGTTCAGAAAGAAGCAGTCCGAAATAATTTAAACAGCTGTTACTCGAAGGGTAAAAACAAATAAACAGCTGATCGCCAGACACATGCTGCCAGCTGCTGTTCGCCTGGTATTTCGGTTGGCCTATAAATGAAAACTGGAACAAAAATCGATATCAATTCTTGCATCATGCGATTATGAATGGGAAATTAAATGCCATTCGAATGCACAATTGTCAAAATGTGTTGAATGAACAGACGGGAGTTAAAGATATTAAATAATAATAATAATTAATTCGAATCATACAAGGCAGACTCATCGCAACATCAAGTGTAACAAGTGTAAGCAAGGGCTCGTAGTCTCTCTAACAATATGAATGGAGCCCTGCAGACCTCTAATGCAAATGTGAAAGTCAATCAACAGCACGTGTAGCCGCTAACCGCAAAAAAAAGGTCTCGAAAAAAAAAACTATAAGGCAAAGGCAGCAATAACAACAAAAAAGACTGCGTCAACTAATCATAAAGCCGTAAAAGCGATGAAGGCATGGAATATACAAAAACAAACTAAACAATCTGCCTTTGTTTTCTGTCTTTTTTTTTAAGTTTTTTTGCCATATAATCCATAAGCAAGTCACGATTCGATCTCAAAAAATAAAAGAATCGATTGGGGGAAGAATCTAAAAAGAATCTAGAGAAACACAAAGAAAATAAGAAGAATTGAGGACTAGCGTTTTATTTAAAAAATTGTGACTGTTTCCAGTTTAATTATTTTAATTGTTTTAATAATTAAAACTAGCTAAAAAAATAAATTATACCGTACGATCTGTACAATGACAAGCAGTTCTTAATGACAAATAGTATACAGGCTCTTTCTAGACAGCCTGCAGCTATCATCAGTATCTTTAATATTGATTTAATATTTATAGGAAATGTAAAGTAAAAACACAAGGTACAACTCCAGATTCCAGATTGTCTTTAGGGTTTTTTTTTAATATTAAATTGCCAATTAAATTATTCTACAAGTTTGCTGTGCAAAAAAAAATATGATAAAAAAAAGCGAATCATGAACAGAATTCAGACTCCAAAGCTTGCCTGAAATGTCAGTTGAATTATTGCAGAATTTATTATTATTATTATTATTAACAGAGACTCGAGATCTCGTATATATGTATGTATGTGGGTCTCCTATGTATCAAATTTCTACATATAATGTGCGCTCTCAAACCAATTTGAACTTGGACAAACTTGTTGCTGAAGCAGAACTGCCAAAAGCCAACTTTGTATTTGGTTTGTTAACTTAACTTAACGCCAACAACTGTCTTGCCTGATTTTTATTTTATTTTTCCTCGTCACTGGGCTTTGTTGTCGTTGTTGTTGTTGGTCGGTCGCTCTGGTGTGTTATTGCTGCTGTTTTATTGTGGGAATTTCTTGGGTTTTTCAACGCACACCAGCAACAGAGCACAGCGTAGCCGAACGATCGCTCACATATACACGGATACTCGCATTCGCATTCGAAGTCAACGGGTTGTCATATTGTCTTATAAGGCAAAAGCCCCTCCACTTGGCACCCAGATCCCCTTGACTCCTCCTCCTCCTCCTCCTGCTTCCCCGCCGAATGGTCATTGTCGTAATCAAAGCTTTTCGTTGTGTTCGCTTGTATTATAAAACGCTACTCGTTTTACAACTGAAAGCGATCGATCGTGGGCACAGCTTTTTTTCTCAGTCGCGACAGCACCAGCTTTCGGAGAAGTGATCACGTTTCATTCATAACTGAGAGCTTTTCCGAGGCACAGTGGTGGGAAATAAAAGAAATGTTGGAGAGTTGGAGGAATTGAAAGAAGTTGGAGAAATTGGAGAGGTTGGAGTAGTTGGAGAAGTTGTATTGTTTGTGTAATTGTAGAATTAGGAGAAGTTGGAAAAGTATGTATAGTTTCAGATTTACGGCAGAAAAAGGAGATAATAAAATATAAAACCAGAATTTAAACAATTACACATTTAATAAATAAATATTTAAAACAACTTATTAATGAAACCCTTTTACCTTTTCCTTCATTTTAGGTGAGCGCTGCGTGCATTTGGCTGCCGAAGCGGGACACATTGATATCTTGCGCATTTTGGTATCCCATGGAGCCGACATTAATGCCAGGGTAAGTTTATAAACAGCATCCGTCCCTTCAGAATCTTAAACTAATTTTGAAAAACAATTAACTTAAATAGGAGGGCAAATCTGGCCGCACACCGCTGCACATTGCGATCGAGGGCTGCAACGAGGATCTGGCCAACTTCCTGCTCGACGAGTGCGAGAAACTCAACCTGGAGACAGCCACCTTTGCCGGCTTGACGGCCTACCAGTTTGCGTGCATCATGAACAAGTCGCGCATGCAGAACATACTGGAGAAGCGCGGTGCGGAGACTGTGACGCCACCGGATAGTGATTACGACAGTAGCGATATCGAAGATCTAGACGATACGAAGGTGAGCGTCACTGCCTAAGATGACAGAAGGTTATTATAAAGAGCATAAGCCGCCACCACCAGCTTCCAAAATGTTCAAAGAAAAAACAAACAAAAAAACAGAAAAACTAAGCTAGTTGAAATTAAGTAAGAAAGCAGAAGAAACCACCAAGCTGAACTGGTATTCACTTGGCATGAAAAGAAGGTGTTACACTTGAGAAGCAACTAACTATTGTGACACCTATGTATTGTTAACCAAAAAAATGAAAAAAAAAAATATGAAAAGCTTACAAAAAAAAAGCATAGAAAGCAGAAGAGCAAGCAGTCAGTATAGTAAATCTTAGAAAACAGCGCAGGGAGTCTATGTTTTAGTAGAACCCCCCACAAAATTGAACCAACAAAGTAACGAACAAACCATAGAAGAGAAATGCAAAACAATAATGTCCAATGAACCAACTTTTCTTAACAAAATCTACATTAGGCTTTTCTATACAATTACAATTAAGCAATGTCCAATGTACACTCGATGTTTGTTGCTATTATTCATTCTCTCCTATCTATATCAGTGATGCCCAACAGATAGACTCGCGAGTCCTAGCTCTGCTCACACTCACAGAAAAGCGATGCGTTTGGGCACCACTGATCTAAATCTTAATCTATATGTATTCGTTTGTATGCCTCTGTATGTTTCTGTAATTTTTGTATGTACGTGCGCGTGTGTGAGACTAACATTCTAGACCCTAGATCTATTATTATTATATACACCTAACTCGATGATGATAATGAGAAATGAAATCATAAATTGTAGTATTAAGTTAGCTAAATCTAATTGATGTTTTCATGTTTTCTGACTGAATGAAATGATGTGTTGCAAAAATAAAAACATTTTACTCAAAAAAATATACAAAAAAAGAAAAAGATTTGATGAAACTATAACTAAGACTTATTTTGTTTAAATTTGTTGTCGATGTTGTTTGGATCTTAAAGGTTTGTAAAATTCTGTCTTAGTCTTTGGTTGGTTATGCCATTTTAATTGTTTACCAGTTCTGTTACATTGTTTTGCTTATTTTGTTGGTTGTTGTGGCTTTTAATTGTTTTGTGATTTATATGCCTAACCTTTCGATTCAATTCGAAATTCGATTCTAACATGCTTTATCCTTGCGATCCTCTCTTGTATTTGCAGATGTACGATCGCTTCGGTGATCCGCGCTACTTTGTTAGCTACAACGGCGGCAATCCCATGACGGTTGCCTGAATGCCCCTATCCAATCTGTACATACGTCTTAGACTAAAGCATATATAAACCTATGATTATACACACAATCCGAATTCCCGAGACCTGGTTTAATTGCACGCCCGCCCGCCCTTCCTGCCTGCTCCAGCAAATGTTTGCAAACACCTCTCTTTGACACACGTTCCCGAGAAACCTAATGTATGTACTTAGTCGCAAGTGGAACCCAGAGTACCCGTAACCGAATCCAATTTGATTGTGTTAAACGATATAGTATTTAGAGATCGAAAATAAAGCATGCGAAAAGGATGCAAAGAGAATGTGAAGCATTTTATTTATACGCACAAAACTTAACTCTAAGCAATAAAAGTATTTGATGAAATTGAAAATATATCTATATAATATGGGGGTTTATACTTAACACTTGCAAGAGTCACGGAACAAAAATTAATAAATTCATAAAGCACTACATAAAATTGTCTACTAGTTTAAACTTGGAACAAAGGTTACACGATGTGGGGGAGGCAACTTCTAACGAATGCTCTGCCGGAACACGCTCTGTTTGGCCTTGCTATTAACACTGGCCGACGCCTTTTTGGCCGCCAGAGGATCCGGTGCAAAGCAATTCCACAGTCTGAGAGTTTCATCGGCTCCGGCACTGATTACGGTACTGCCATCCGGTGACATGGCCATCTGCAACACGCGCGACGTGTGTCCCGTTAAATCCGCCTGCTTCACCATCGTCGGGTACTTCCAAATGGTCAGTTGATTGTTGGCAAACCCGTGGGCAGATATCAACTCCTTGTAGTGGCGGGAGAAGAGCAACGAGCACACTTGCGACTTGGAATCAACTGATTTTGTGAGTGAGCCATTGTTCACATTCCAGAACTTGATGCAACGATCGGCGGTACCGCCGCCAGAGGCCAAGGTATTCGGCTGCCACGGACACCAGGCCAAAGCTCGAACGGCAGCCTGATGTTCATTGAATTTGTGTAGAGGATCAGTGGCAGTTCCCACACCACTGCCGGCCAATGACCACACATTCACTAGATTGTCATTGCCACCACTGGCCAAGTACTTAAAATCCGTGGACCACTTCAGGCCGCACACCTCCTGCGTGTGTCCGGCGAGGGATGAGATCTTGTGCTCACGCGCACGAACATCGTGATGGATGATGGTGCCATCGCGACTGCCAGAGGAGACCAGGAATGAATTCCAGGCCAAGGAACCCACGCGGGCACTATGTCCATCCATCACACGCAATCGCTTCACCTTGGAACAGTCCCAGAGCTCCACGGCCCCAGTGCTGTTGCCGATGGCCAAAATCTGACCCTCCTGTATCCAGGATAGAGAGCCAGCATAGTCGCCCTCCTCGAATTCCGTCAGCTGCTCGATATTTCCGCTGGCTGCATTCCACAAATAGACGCAACTGCCCAAGGCAACGGCCACGATATTATCACCACTCCAATCCATTAGGTTGAGATCTGAAAGAGGAGCCATATGTAGATTCAAATTGATTGGCGATGAGACAGACACCTACAGTAATCGTTGATGAAGTCCGGTGCATCCAGAATCCGCTCTGAGGTGGTTGGAATATAACGCGAACCACTCTTGGTCGAAATGGGCGTTTTTATAGAGTAGACAACCTTTAGGGGATTCGTGTGAGACTCGGGAGCAGCTGGTGCCTTGTTCTGGTAACACAAAATACGGCCACCATTGTTATCATTATTGACCTGGGCAACGTCGGAGATCAGTTTCTGACGCTCCACCTTGTGGGCCGAGGCCTGGACATTGCTCTCGTTGCTGTTGCTAGCGGTCGCATTTTCGTTCTCCTCGTCGGATTTCTCACCAGTATCTTTGTTCACCTATTAAAAGGTATATTTTATAATTCAGATATATTTCCTGAAATAAAAGGTTATAAAAAAGGTACTTCTTGTACTTACCAAAAAGTGCGCCAGCTCAAAGTTGGTGGCCGCGCGATTCGGGATGAAGCGATCGCCTCCACCAGGCGTCTTTGTTGGTGTGGTCGTTGATTTCTTGGCCTTACCCTCGCTGGTCTTTCCAGGAGTCTTCGTGGACACCTGGACGCCCGAGAAGCTGGTGTTGTACGAGACGGACAGCACCGAACGTGTGGTATTGGCGCTTCCGTTGAGCGACGCCTCCAGCTTCTTCTTCCAACGCGGTGGAGGGCCGCGCGTCTCGCCATCCATAATCAAGGCATTCTGAAGATCGCTAACAAAATTGAATTGCGACATTATCGGTTTCGTTTGTCGAGGGTGTCAGGTAGTTTTATATATATATCTATCACACAATTCTCGGTAATTGCACGAGCGTCGTTTTAAGTTCATAGATTGCTTGGATCCTTTAAAACTCGATCGATTTCCTTCGGTATTTGGCAATGGCGGTTCGATTCGGAAAAGATGTGTGACCGCACGCGGTTAGCGATAATAAAACATAAAAAAATACTAACCTTGAAGGTAACTAATTGGTAATTCTATCTGATTGCGGAACATAAATAGCTGATTGCTATTATTTTACAAAACTTGGTTAATGATAAAGTCGGAGTAGCGGCACAATTTTCAAAGCGTATTTCTGGTATTATTCCTTGGTAATTATTTCTAAATGATGGAATTTATCGATGCCTTTAAACCCGAATCGATAGTCGACTGAAACCAAAAGAAGTGACGATATCGATGTTGATGTCGACTTTTTCCCAGCTCTATTACAATTGGAAGCCGAATTTTTTTACGTAAATAATTAGCAAGTCATATTGTTTAGAACTTTATGCTGAGCTGCCAGGCGATACAACAGAATGGCCTTCAACTTTACCGCCTTCACGTACATAGTGGCCCTGATCGGGGACGCGTTTTTGATATTCTTCGCCATATTTCATGTGATTGCCTTTGACGAGCTGAAAACAGATTATAAAAATCCAATAGATCAGTGCAATAGCCTTAATCCGGTAAGTATTTGTATTACGCATTGTTTACATTCGAGTCGAGTTAAATAAATCCGTGTATTTACTCGTTTACAGCTGGTTTTACCGGAGTACTTGCTGCACATCTTCTTAAATTTGCTGTTCTTGTTCTGCGGCGAATGGTTCTCGCTATGCATCAACATACCCCTCATAGCCTATCATATTTGGCGGTAAGTGAATCATGCTACACGGGAATATTATAATGACCTTTGCTAGTATCTTTACCTATGTTTATCTAGGTACTTATTTCTTACTTGTGTAGCTTATCTACATTATTTCTTCATAAAGAAACGCCCAAGAGAGATTACAATCAAACTTGAAGCGTTCAGCATTTCATGCTCACTAATTTAAATTACAAATACGGGTTAAATATGACGACCTTCAGTCGCTTAAAGGCTGTAGAATTATTACTAACAACTGTGTAGACTTATAAATAAGTTCTATCTTATATTATCGCTTGATTGAGTCATACATGCTCTTATTGAGACCACTCCCTTATGTTGCAGCTACAAAAACCGCCCGGTGATGTCTGGGCCTGGACTGTATGATCCCACCACGGTCTTGAAGACGGACACATTATCCCGGAATATGCGCGAGGGTTGGATCAAGCTGGCCGTCTACCTGATCAGCTTTTTCTACTACATATACGGGTAAATTGAGATTAATTCTAAGGGCATCCCAAGGGCCATCGTTTGTCTAACGTTTCTCGCTAATTTTAGCATGGTTTATTCGCTCATCTCGACATAGAGGCCTTGTTGGCAGCTGCCTGGGGATCTCATTGTTGGCGCCAGCGCATCCGCATCGTGTATTAGTTGTCATACTCGGGGTCAGAGACAGGAGACGACTGCCCATAAAATAACCCACGAACAATACTTCACTTGTAAATTTGAGTCAAATAACCCATAGAA